>CM040129.1:87963475-88311887 GCA_022559845.1 Amorphophallus konjac | reverse complement strand
TGTCCTGACCCTGGACTCATTCAGTTCTGCAATAATATTCTCGAGTATTTTATATTTTTATCCTTTGTTTGCATTCGATTTTACATGTTTCTTTCTTTTAGCCCAGCATGCATCACAAGCACCTTTTGAGCATTCACGACCTACGGTCTGCCTGAGAAATGATTTGCGTATGATTGACTGTTTTCTGTGTTCCATGTCCCACCGAAGGAATAATTCCACTCCAAAGTTAGAAGGTATTTCTTTAGACCTAATTGTTCGGTTCTGATGAATTAAGTGTTTCCCTCGTCTGGAGTTTTAAAATCCTTTTAATTTCGCTATTGCCAGCTTCTATATCGCCTCATTTAGACCACAGCTTGTCCGCCGACGAGGCCGCTCCTTGCTCTTTTACCTTAGTTCCTCCAGATTTCAGGTTTTAAACACTCAGTCCCCACAGTACCTTGCAAATTGGTTCGAAGGTTGCCGGAGATTCTATGGCTTATTGTATGAAACGGGTGTCGTATTGCCTAAACGCTCGCTTTTGCAGTCCACTCCGCTTCATCTCCGCTACAACTCCATGTTTCCATGACGCCTCCACTACACCTCCGCTCGTTCCCTTGCAAGGCGACGGTTAAGGAGGGGGCATTGTTGACACCTGTTTTTTTACCGATGAATCGAATCAGTTCCTGCGTCTCAGTTATTGATGTCCCGAACAGTCAATCACATGAAAGATTATTCCTCTGGCAGTATTTTGGGCTCTTCCCAGCGAAGAAGGCCTCCCTCCCTCTCATTGGATTTAACGGTCTGTTATAAACCGTTTTTCTCAATATAACGGTCCCCACTTGGCCGTTGTGTTCCGCTGCCCCGGGTTATTTGTATCTCGTGATACGCTTTGTATAGCGGCTCAATGCCAACCGTTATAGTCAATATAGCGGTCGTCCCTGGGCCGTCATTATTTGCCGACAAGAAAAGGGTTCAGAGGCCCGACAGTCGGTCATAGCCACGTGCTTCACGAAAAGTTGTTTGTCTGGGTGTTGACTCCTCTTTAAGTATAACGGTTTTTCTAGGACCGTCATGTATATTGAACGGTCCCTCCAAGACCGTCATATATGTTTGGCGGCCTTCGTAAGACCGTCATTTTTAAGGCCACCCAGATTAGACCCCCGTGATTCCAGGCGGATTAAGAGGAGAATATCGTTGGCAATATTGACACATGCTCTCATTACCGGCCTTTGACCGACCATCATTCCCCTTAACCCCTGATTAAGCTCGAAGCCGTGGGCTCTATATATAGCTCACGGGTTCTGACAGAAAGAAAGGGGGGGACCATCACGAAGTGCTGTCGAATTCCATCGCCAAATCTCATACAGCATACGCCCGTTCGTCAGGGAGTGGGGGCCTTCTACATCCCTCGCAGGCCCCCGGTGCAGGGAACCTCACGCTTCATGTCTTTGTGTTTCCTTCTCTGTTTGCTCACCACACACGCCTTTTCTTCACTGCATCACACATCACATACATCATTTAGTTGGCATTTCTTATCTTTCCTACTGTTTCCGGCGCCCTAAACGGGGTTTCAAAACCTCCAGGTATCGCCGGGCCATGTTCTTCCTTTGCTTTATTTCAATTAGTACACCTACTACACTATCATTTAGCTAATCTCCGTTTATTTGTGTGTTTCACCGTTTGCTTTCAGGTCAGCAACCAAAAGCACGAGGCCCGCACCTTCTGGCCGGCCAGGAGGAGTGGAGGAACGGACCCGCATTCTCCCGTAGCTTCCGAGTCCCGGCGCTTTCACCGGGTGGCGATCACGGTCAACAGCTTCATCTTTCCTCCTGTTGTTTTTTTTATCACTTCAATATTATTTAACTCGAGGAGGAATAACATATCAACACTATCATGAATGATTAAATAATCTCAAAGTCACGTAATCAGGTTAAAACTTAGGTAACTAGGCATAATAATAAGTAAATCTAGTAAGTTTCCAATCTGTCTTGAGTTGACAGTACACAGGCACCTGACGGTCTAGCCAAGGCGCGTCACAGGGAGTGTGACGGTCTATCGAGCAACCGTTACAGAATGTAACGCTCCTGCATAGATGCGTCAGAGTCAACAGAGAAATCAATAGGCAATCAGGGACTGTGATGGTCCATCGTATGGCCGTTACTTGAGTGTGACGGTCCTACCATGGTGCGTTATAGTATCTGTTGACAGAAAATGATATGAAACCTAAGAGATCAACTCACATCATATCTAAATCAAATACCATGTCTATTCTAGGCATGATAACGAAGTATAGGCTATCTATATGCAGGGGTTCTAGTGAATAGACAGGATAAGTTCTTTTATTTCAATTTAAGGCTAAGAGATGTATGAAATGCATGGAACTTTGAAAACATGAAATTGATGATCAATGATGCATGAAATTCAGTCAAATCAAAGGGCTTGTAGTCCTATCAAGATGTTTTTTCCGTTCATGAGATGACCTACCTCTTGTCTAGGCTTTAAAACTTCCAATTATGGTCTGAACACCGAGCCCTAGTTCCCTTCTTCCTGTGACTTTTCAGCAACTTCCTTGGGCTCTAACTCCTCGACCTCTTGACCTAAAGATGTGAAATTTTGAGAGTAGTTAGTCTAAAGTATTGTAAACAAATTCCTCTAAAGAACTTACCCGAGATTATGACTCCTTACCTTGATTCCTTGCGAGCCAAAAGTAAGGGTCGCCCAGTTCAGAACTAGGTCCTATTTATAGGTTTCTAGCTAGGGTTTGAAGATTAGATCGATTCTAGAGTCCTTAATCTGCTAAAACCTGATCTCTAAGAGTCTTTAGTAATGTTATAACTCTTCCCAAGTTGATCCCTAGTGGATAAGATCATCAAGTTCTTCAACTTGCGGACTTCACAGAGTGTAACGGTCGTAGACCCATGCGTTACAAGCATGTGACGGTCGCGCGATAGACCGTTACATTCAACGTATATAGAGTTTAAAATAAATAAAACTCTTTTATTCATTTATCCATATAATTATCTTAGACAATTAGTCATTATCCTTAAAATTCGTAAATAAGCTAAATAACCTTCTAGAACATGGGCCAAACTTAGTGGGCTTGGTCCTTAAACCTTTTGGATGATAATTAGATAGGCTGGGTTAACTCTTTTAACCTAATTGGGCCTTATAATGACTTATAATTCCACTAATCCATTTATAAATTTAGTTAGGCCTTTATAAATTCTAAAAAACTATTTTATAATTCAAAAATTATTTATATAAATTCTGGGGCACTACACCCTCCCACACTTAGAAGAATTTGGTCCCCAAATTCAATACATGGATTATGGAGAGTGTACTTACAGTTGAATAATTCTGGAAATCTTCTACGCATATATTCCTCTGTTTCCCATGTTGCTTCATATGGCCATATTTTCTTCTATTGGATCTTGACCATAGGAATAACTTTATTCCTTAATTGATGTACTTCCCGATCCAGAATCTTTATTGGCGTTTGCTCATATGTCATATCGTTCTGAATCTCCAGATTGTCATAAGTGATAATATGGTCAGGATCGTATACATACTTCTTCGGCATGGAGACGTGAAATACGTCATGAACTCCTGCAAATTGTGGAGGTAAAGCCAATCTATAAGCCACTTCACCGACCCTTTCAAGAATTTCAAATGGGCCAATGAACCTTGGAGTTAGCTTTCCTTTGATGCCAAATCTTAGAATACCATGACCTGGAGAAACTTTCAAATATACATGATTTCCTACCTAAAACTCCAAGTCACGTCTTCGATTGTCGGCATAAGACTTTTGCCTATCTTGTACCATTTTCATTCTCTCTTGAATGAGCTTGATTTTCTCCGTAGAATCTCTGATAAGGTCGGGGCATAGAAATTGCTTTTCCCATATTTTATTCCAACATATTGGTGATCGACAACTTTTACCATATAGGGCTTCAAAAGGTGCCATTTGTATGCTAGCCTGATAACTGTTATTATATGCAAATTATACGAAAGGCAAGTGATCATGCCAACTACCTCCAAAATCGATAGCACAGGCTCTGAGCATATCTTCTACCACCTGATTTGTTCTTTCCGTCTGACCATCAGTTTGTGGATGAAAGGTTGTGCTGAAGTTCAATCTAGTCCCTAGTGAATGTTGTAGGCTCTTCCAGAATTGTGGTGTAAATCGAGGATCTCTATCTGATACAATAGTGACAGGGACACCATGTAACTTGACGATTTCTTTTATGTATAATGCTGCCAGGATATCCACAGACCATCGACTCTTTATTGGTATAAAATGTGTAGATTTAGTCAATCGATCTATGATTACCCATATGCCATCATGTCCACCTCTTGTCCTAGGTAACCCCATAATGAAATCCGTCCCTATACTCTCCCACTTCCATTAGGGAATAGTTAAGGCGTGCAGTTTACATGCTGGTCTAAAATGCTCTGCTTTAACTTGTTAGCAGGTTAGACAACGAGACACGAAATCAGCTATCTCTCTCTTCATATTGGGCCACCAGAAACTTCTTTTCAGATCTTGATACATCTTTGTACCTCCCGGATGAATGGAGTACTTGGACTTATGTGCTTCATCTAGGATTAGTTTCTTCGTAGCCTCATGATCTGGTATACATATTCGGCCCTTAAATAACAATCTTCCGTCATTGGAAATAGAAAAATCATGCCTTTGTTCAACATTGGCCTTAATTTCCAGTAATATAGGATCATCATCTTGAAATTTGACCAAGTCCTCTATTAATGTAGGTTGAGCTCGAATATTAGCTATGAAACAATCTTCTTCCTTTATGTCAATATCTAAGTTCAATTGAGAAAATTGAGGAACAAGGTCGGTTACACTAATCATAAGACTTGATAACATACCCATTGGTTTTCTGCTGAGTGCATCTACTACAGCATTAGCTTTGCCAGGATGATACTGAATAGCAAAATCGAAGTCTTTGAGGTATTCTAACCACCTCCTCTGCCTCATGTTAAGCTCTTTTTGAGAGAATAAGTATTTCAAGCTCTTGTGGTTTGAGTAGACCGTAAACTTTTCTCCATAAAGATAATGACGCCAAATTTTCAAGGCAAAAAAAATTGCTGCAAATTCTAAATCATGTACAGGATAATTTTCCTCGTGCCGCTTCAATTGTCTTGAAGAATAACAGATTACCTTTCCATTTTGCATGAGGACACATCCTAAACCAATACCAGACGCATCCGTATATACTTCGAATCCACCACCCTCCATTGGTAGTGACAAAACAGGGACTGTTGTAAGATGATTCTACTCCTTCTGTTACGGCTTTCTTTTACAGCTTTCTAGTTGTAGTTTAGCTTTTCCTGCTTTACTACTATTGTTGTTTTAGCTGTTGTTCCCTGTCACTGCGTTGCTTTTTAGTGGGGATCCGTGTGACCCCTACTTAGCCAGTGACACGAGGCTCACCCCTACTTTTCAGGTGTGGCGCTCTTCTTCCTTCGCGGTTCCTGGTGTGGCGTGCTCGCAGTTGCCAGTGGTATCTGCGTCGGGCTTCCCCCGACCTCAGTGTACGTCTTTCTTTCTGTTCGACTGTACTTGTCTTTCCTTTGGACTTGACTCTGGTATAATTATTAATTTTAAAATGTTAATTAAAAATTATTTTTATTTATGCTACTTTAGCAAACCCGATCTAATGAAATTTAATTGTTTACTGTTATATTTGCGACTTCAATGTACTACATGACATTTATTTTATCCCTTCGGAGCTTTACAGCTCTTGGGAGGCTTCACGGGTTCCAAGTGGTATCGGGTCTACTCGGTAGTCGTATCGGGTATATCTGGTATCCAGAGTCCGGGTCGTCACAGGTGGTATCAGAGTAGTTATTGTGTGAAGTACATGGGAATCCAAGATATACGGTATGCAGAGTCCTAAAAGTCTAGTATAGTCTTTCGCTAGCTTAGGTTTTGCGATTCTTTGTCGCTTTGTTTCCATGTGTTGTCTTGTGCGTGCCATGTTAGCACTATACGAGATGGTTTTGCTCTCGTCAGGATGCGACGGGATGCTCTTTTTTGTCGTGCTGTTTGTCTCAATCATGCTGTACTTGGCAGAGTTCGCCGATAGGCTTGAATCTGTAATACATTGTTCGAGATTTCTCCATGGTTTGTTCAGGTGGCTGGTGACTTTTCGAGTTGGTGTGATGGCCGTACACGTTCTTACGTTGTTTTGGTAATCCAGCTTAAGTCTGTGCAGCTCCTGAGGTGTTTCGCTTCTGTTGAAGTCATTGCTTTGTTGCCCCGACTGAGAAGATGCTCAAGCGAACCTAGGACTTTCCTTCCTGGTGAGCTACTATTAGTGAGCTTGATGGTTCTCATCCTCTTTGGTGAAGTGTTTTCGAGGTAAGCCTTGGAAATGCTATCTGAGTGAGACATTTGTCCTATGTCCACTTAAGTGTGGATAGTATTTCTTCTGAGCCTGATCTGCTCTTTGTTCTACGGTTGCTTGGCTTTGGACCTAATCTTTGTGTTAAGAGCCGTTGTGCACCATGTTTATCGTGTCGTGTCTGACGGCCGACATGTTGTGAAGGCTCATTTATTCTTTCAGGACATAATGGTAAGCTGAGATTAGCCTTTCTTTGTGCTTTGTGCTGAAGCTGGTACTCTTCTTGATGTGCACTTAGGCGACTTGTGATCGGTTGTTAGTAGGATCAGTACTCGTGGCGTGGTATATTGTAATTTTCATGAATTGCGATGGCGCCGAGTGTGTGTTGAGATGCAGATACCGAGATATTTTTGATGCCTGTGTGCGTCATATGAGTGCGCAGCAGAAGCGTGTGGGTTGATACCCACAGGTCGAGGATCGTTGGTTGTAAGATCATGATCGGTCGAGAGAATTGTTCTTCTCGATGTGACTTCGTCTTGGCTTCGCGTGCCTTGATGTTATTTGTTGTGGTGCCATTGTTCTTGGAGGCATTATGGTGTTGGCACTGGCATTTGTGAGTATTGGGGATTCTGTCGGCATTTCTGCTGGTTGAGTACCCTCTACTTTGCAATTCTTTCTTGGGTGTTGTGCTCTCAGGGCGTGATCGTGGTCCTTGAGATGCATTTTTTCTGAGATCGTTGTCCTTCTTGTTGTCGTGGGTCTTTTCTTGGTGAGCTGTTCGTTGCATGACTAGTCCATTATAGTCGTGTGTTCAGCTATTATTGTGCCTTGATGTGACCCAGCTTGCAGTTATGTTCTGTGGTTCTATGTTCTGTACGGAGCCGGAATCCTGCAAGTGCTGCTATTGTCGTTTTGTCGTTGTTTCCCTGTGAATATGTCTTGGCATAGCGTGGACCGAAGTCTTGTCAGTTGGTTGTGCTGTACTCTTCTTTCATGATAGAGATTAGCATGCGACTCGATCAGAGGTAATATCTGAGTGAGGACTGACTTGATTGTGTTTGTGGTCCAGTGCTGTCATTGGCGTCCTGTGTGCCAGGTTTCGTTGTTGCCTTTGGCACTAGAGCCGATGTGTCGAGCTGTCAGCTGAGAAGACTATGCTTCCCTGTTTAAGTTGATGCTTGCTGTGTCTGTCATTTTATTTTCCCGATAGTTGTTGTCGTGGCATGAGTCGTGTCTCCTTTCCTGTGAGACGTAAGTGACGTTGCCTTATTTCGGAGGTGTCCGACTTGTGTTCACTAGTGTGCCATGCTCATTCTGTGGATCGATTTGCCTTGAGATCTAGAGCCTGTGCTTGTGATGATGGTCTGGCGGTGTCCCTCTGAATTGTGATTTTTGAGATTCGTGTTGTTTCAAGTCGTGTCTTGGGGTTTGTTCGTCCCTGTTTCTTCTTGTTCATTCCTTAAATTTTGAGGATGAAATTTCTTGAAGGAGGGGAGGCTGTAATACCCTTGATTCTTATTGGATCATTCGGATCCTCATCGGAGTGCTTTCGGATCACTTTTGTGGGTCCTGAGTTGAGTTTTACGATTCGCGAGGGTTTTTCTCTCATATAAGTTACGGAACCCAATGGTGAGTTTATTTCTCAGTTCATCGACTAGAGGATGCTACAGTTTCGATGTACTCCTTGAGAGGATTGTTTCAACTATTTTTTTATATTTTTCTGAATTAGTCCATTTTTGGCTCAAACATCAGAATTTTTGGAAATTAGGAAAATTTCCTAATTTCTTTTCTTTTTATTCTTCTTCCTCTCTCCTCCCTTCTCATTCGCCGCTGCGACCCTCTCTCTCTCCCATTTTCTCTCTTCTCTCGCCCTCTGCTCCGACTACAGACGGAGGAGGTACGGGCAGGTTGAGGAGATGCCGTGGGAGTGGTCCGGAGCGCGATAGGGCGAGGATCGGACTATTTCTGGCGCGATCCCGAACAGTGGATTCAAAGCCGACGGTCGAGCTCGTGATGCGGTTTTCGGCGTGGTTTAGTCACTTTGGTGCACGGAATCTTCGGTGGACGTAGGGAGACGGATCACCTACTTCTCCTCTGCATTTTCCTGCAATTTCGTGTCGATCAGTGTGAGTTTGAGTGGGTTTCGTTCAGTTTCGAGAAAAGCATGCTTTTGGGGTATGCGTCGGGTTCGCCAGAAAATGGCGATGATTTTTGACTAGATTAGTTTCATTGTGACCCCCAGCATGTTAGTATTCCATTTCTGCTGATTTCGTGTTGATTGGTCGTCATTTGGGGCCGGTACAAGTCCGGGAACCCCGGTGACCCAATTAGGGTCGATTCGTTGGAATCGCCCGTTTCTTGCGATTTATATGTTGCATGGACCCCTTCTGGCCTATGGAAGGTTATTTTTATCAATTAGGTTTGTTTCCCCTGCGTTTAGACGTGTATGGGGCGTGGACCGGCCGAGATCGGCCATTTCCCTTGTTTTCCCACCGTATCGTGCTTGTGGTCGTTTTAGAGACAGTTACAGGTCTCTGGCGGCCCCACGATGGACCGCCACACTCTATAGTGTGCCGGTTATTTTTATGTCGGCTGAGGTTGGTGGCCCAACCTCTGACCGCCACTTGCCTCTGGCGGCCCTATGGGGTTGCGCCAAGGTTCATTTTTCCTCGATTCTAGCGTAAGTCGGTTCAGCTTAGCGGTTGTACGATAGACCGCTACACTTGCTATAGCGGCCCTAGTCTTGACCGCTACGGTCTGTTGAATGAGTCAACGGGTGTATGTCAGTTCGAGTTGGCGGCCCTAGTTCTAACCGCCAATGTTCTGTAGCGCGCCTTGCTTAGGTCGCTACTGTCCGTTTAACTGGGTCAACGTTTTAAGTCGGTTGGCCTTAGTGGACCAACCTTCAACCGCCTCTTCGTTGTAGTGCGCCTTCCTTAGACCGCTACAGTCCGTTTGTGTTAGGTCAATGTTTTAGGGCGGTTAGTGTGGTGGCTCATTCCTAGACCGCCTAGTCCGTGTAGCGCGTCTTTATTAGACCACTATGGTGGTTTAACTGGGTAGGTCGGTTCGAGGGTTGACTGGGTGTAGCGGCCATATCTTTGACCGCCATAGTCATCTCGCGGCCCAGTGTAAGACCGCAAGAGTCTTTGCCTCTGTGTTTGTAGTGGCTTCTTCCTTGACTGCTTGTGTTGCTTAGCGGCCGAGTGATGTACCGTTTGCGTCCCAGAGGATGGTTTACCAGTGTTTTGGTTTCCGATTGTCTTGGCTTGACCTTATGGTTTGCCCACTGACCCGTGGATGTTTGTTAACGGCCTATGAGGGCTATGACCCTGTTGTAAGGAAGCCAAGGGTGCTTGTGTCACGCCCCGAGCCTTTATTACAGTGAAAGGCTCTCTCGAGAAACGTGAATAGCCGGCATGGTAAGCCTCTTGCAAGCAAGAACGACCAGAGCGCGAGACAATCACACACATAAATACAATTGCACATAGTTTAATCAAATTCTAACTTTATTTCATAAATGATCAAATTTTTCCTTTACAATAATCACCTTTCATTCTACTAGACTCAAGAAATAAGAAAATTACATTGACTCAATCTAAGCATTATAGACTTCCTAAGTCTTCGCTCGTAGCTTTACAAGACTTTCACTCACTTCCGGACCCGCCACTAGTATAGCCCGAATCTGAATCTGAACTACTTCCATCTCCTAAAAAATGTTGAAAAATAGGTAATGAGCACACTTGCCCAGTAGGTATCTTAGCATCAACATGAAAGCACTATTAAAGTGATTAGTATTTTTGCTCTAAAGAAATAAGGTAAAATCATGCAATGCGATGACCGCGCGATTAAACCATAGTAACGAGATAATCATGTAAGATAGAGTGAGCAAGAACGAACTTATCAAGAATATAACAAGAACATGATATTGACCTTTTCATGAACAAGAATGTAACGAGAATGCACTATCAAGCCACATAATCAACACTCTAGCATCTTATGCTTATGAGCAAGTGCTACGTGAATTTCTATGGAATATCGAGCAAGAAAGTCATGTACAAGAACTTGATCATGCTGCATCGCGTTGTGATTTTTCACTTCACGAGCCGTGGATAATTCACTTATTTATAAAGAAAGTACTCCCAGAGCAATGCGATGCCAGTAGCATCATACCCCATGGTTTATGAAATAGTATGTTTCCGACAATCAGCCGAGGGGACTAGCATAGAGCCCTTGAACACATTCAGTGCTCGATCGCATCTTCAAGTATAAATCAAGCTCTTACCACGCATGATAATAAAGTATGGCCAAGAATATAGCAATATAAATTAATGAAAATCAATGTATGAACGCTTCAATTTGAATATGAGGAATTCAAGAATGACATTTAAACAAGGTTATGCTCATAAAATAAATTGACAGCATAACGGTACATTGTTTTCTCTTTCCCATCCTTATATTAAGTTTCTTGATTAATATTATAAGTTCTAGACTATCATTAGTTCATCTAGAACCTTTGGAATATCAACCCATGGGTCAAACCTTGGGTTAAGTATTTAAGCAATGTGACGGTCGTTCTCTGGGCCGTTACATCATGTGACGCTCTAGTAGAGGGCCGTTACAATGATCAGAGCCCAGAACTATCAAAATAGACTCAGAGAAATGTGACGGTCATGCAATGGGCCGTTACGTGATTCTGACAGTCCAATGTAAGGCCGTTACATTACTAGATCCAGAAAAACTACGATAGTGTATTCTAGTTAATGGGCTTTAATGGTACAACCAACTCGGCGTCCTAGTGGGAATCCCAGGCTCGCGGAGAATTACGGAGACCTTGAAACAAGATTTCCTAGTCCATTGGAAGGAATATCCAATAGAGAGGTCCTCATGTCCAAGAATATGTTCCTATAGTGCAAAATGTGAACTAATGGTCAACATACCGGAGTATGCGCCATGTGCTTATAGAAATGACTCTATTGATAGAGAAAGAATATATATATATATATATATATATATATATATATATATATATATATATCGATGTGAAATCATGATAAAAACTCTATCAATACATCATTCAAAATCATGTTTCTAATTACAAAACCATAGAGTTTTGGGCTTATGAAATTAACATAACTTAAAGTAATAGTGAGATACCAAAATATGCAATACCTATCTGTTGACACCCGTTTTTTACCGATGAATCGAATCAGTTCCTGCGTCTCAGTTATTGATGTCCCGAACAGTCAATCACATGAAAGATTATTCCTCTGGCAGTATTTTGGGCTCTTCCCAGCGAAGAAGGCCTCCCTCCCTCTCATTGGATTTAACGGTCTGTTATAAACCGTTTTTCTCAATATAACGGTCCCCACTTGGCCGTTGTGTTCCGCTGCCCCGGGTTATTTGTATCTCGTGATACGCTTTGTATAGCGGCTCAATGCCAACCGTTATAGTCAATATAGCGGTCGTCCCTGGGCCGTCATTATTTGCCGACAAGAAAAGGGTTCAGAGGCCCGACAGTCGGTCATAGCCACGTGCTTCACGAAAAGTTGTTTGTCTGGGTGTTGACTCCTCTTTAAGTATAACGGTTTTTCTAGGACCGTCATGTATATTGAACGGTCCCTCCAAGACCGTCATATATGTTTGGCGGCCTTCGTAAGACCGTCATTTTTAAGGCCACCCAGATTAGACCCCCGTGATTCCAGGCGGATTAAGAGGAGAATGTCGTTGGCAATATTGACACGATGCTCTCATTTACCGGCCTTTGACCGACCATCATTCCCCTTAACCCCTGATTAAGCTCGAAGCCGTGGGCTCTATATATAGCTCACGGGTTCTGACAGAAAGAAAGGGGGGGGACCATCACGAAGTGCTGTCGAATTCCATCGCCAAATCTCATACAGCATAGGCCCGTTCGTCAGGGAGTGGGGGCCTTCTACATCCCTCGCAGGCCCCCGGTGCAGGGAACCTCACGCTTCATGTCTTTGTGTTTCCTTCTCTGTTTGCTCACCACACACGCCTTTTCTTCACTGCATCACACATCACATACATCATTTAGTTGGCATTTCTTATCTTTCCTACTGTTTCCGGCGCCCTAAACGGGGTTTCAAAACCTCCAGGTATCGCCGGGCCATGTTCTTCCTTTGCTTTATTTCAATTAGTACACCTACTACACTATCATTTAGCTAATCTCCGTTTATCTGTGTGTTTCACCGTTTGCTTTCAGGTCAGCAACCAAAAGCACGAGGCCCGCACCTTCTGGCCGGCCAGGAGGAGTGGAGGAACGGACCCGCATTCTCCCGTAGCTTCCGAGTCCCGGCGCTTTCACCGGGTGGCGATCACGGTCAACAGCTTCATCTTTCCTCCTGTTGTTTTTTTATCACTTCAATATTATTTAACTCGAGGAGGAATAACATATCAACACCTCTCCTTTTTTGGCGATCACGGTGGGACTTCTGATGCCCATCGTGCTTCTGGTTTGCTGACCAATCTCTGTCTCTGTGAAGTTCAGCGGTTCTGTAACAGCCGTCGTTCTGTGTAAAACGGTTCTCAGTCAGCCGTCGGTCTCTGGTATTCTCCGCAATTATCACTGTTGTACTCTGCTCATTTAACGGCTTCCATCAAGCCGTCATACTCGTATGGCGGTCATCATCAGGCCGCCATTCGCGTTTTGAGCTCTGCACTTTAGCGGTTCTTCCAGAGCCGTTATAATCAATTCAGCGGTCCCCTGTAGACCGTTATTTTGGTGTAGAGTCTACGGCTGGCACTTGTTATCCCTGATTGTTATTCCCAGCATTGGTCCCCCTGCTGTCCACTTGTTATTTTCTATCATATTATTGATTGCTTCATGATTCTATCATTTGATTTCATATGTGATTGCTAGATTTCTAGGCTAGGCTTTGCATGCACTCCGGTGCACCTAGGATCATTCACTTCATACTGTAGTTGCATTTCCTACCGAAGTAGGATTTCCTCTCGTCTCCATATTCCTTGGAGCCGACTAGGGAATCTTGCCGAGGACCTCCGTAAGCCCCCGTGAGCCGTGGATTCCCACACGGACGCCGGGCCGGTTGTACCATCGCCACACCGTGTCTAGGTTCTGCATACGTGGAGAGTGCTTCCCCTTAAAGTCAGCCAGTTCCCCCATCATGCCGTTATTAGGCTCCCAAGTGTCCGAGTGAACTCTACATCTTAATCAAAACACTAAGCCTCAGAGAAAAGAATTCTGAAAATCTGCGGCATCATTCAAAGTGTGTGCATACTTGGTTGACTCCCTTCTCGTCTCCACCTTTCATTGTGTGGTTGCTTTGCTTCTACTTGTGTACTTTGGTCTTAAGTCTCTCTAGTCTGTGCATCCCATTGCATGCAGCATTGCTCCCCTCCCTCGGGATCATCTCCTAGGGGCGATTCTCTACTCTCCCTCTATTGCAACCCTTTATTCAACTCATCATCATCCAGCATGTCTTCTTTCGGGTCCATCCCCGCCCGCGAGGATTCTCTTCCTCAGGGGCTCCTCGAGGACGTCTCCGGGGTTGCCTCCTCCCTGAATGGGGAGGGGTTCGTCTTTGTTCCCCCTTCCTCCATCGCTGAGGTTGCGCCACCCACGCTCCCTCAGTTTGGCTCCCCGTCGGCGAGCCAACTACTCCAACTCATGTCCCAACTTGACCAGGATCAACTCCAGATATTCAAGCAAGCCCTCGGGGCAGAGGTCCCGCCCGCTGTAACCCTTCCTGTCTCTTCCACCCATCCTGCTGAGAGGTCCGGAGCACCGTCTGTTGCCCCAGTGGACCATACCCCTCTTCGCCCACAGGTCCTCCAGTTTCCAATATATCAATCTGGCCAGGCTTCTACCTCAGCCCACCCTCCTGCAGACAAAGGGAAGAGTCAAATTCCCTTATCTCCTCGTGCTAGTGCCCACGCGGCCGTCTCATCAGCACCACCGGCCCCTCTGGCCCAAGTGGATTCTACTCGACTACAGCCCGGAATAGCTCAACTCGCTTACGCTGATGTGGGTCCTTTTTGGACTCAACATCCATCTTACGGGCTCATGGCCCCCACTATCCATCCGGCTGTCTCCCATTATCCCTCGGCTTCTACTGTCCATCCAGCTGCCTCTCACTACCCTTCAGTTCCACCTCAAGTCCCTCTACCTCAACAAGGAAGTGACGATCGCTTGGCAGTTCTCCAACAGCAGATCGATCTCCTCAATAAGAGGGTTGGCCCACCATCCTTCGCAGATGCTCTCACTCCTAATTTCCGGGACATCCGATTCCCTTCTCAGTCAGAGCTCCCGACATACCGAAAGTACAATGGGAACGGCAACCCGTTCATCCACGTCAAGGAATTCCTGTACGAGTCGGGACCATACCAGCATGACGATCACCTCCTTGCATATCTATTCCGGCGATCCCTGGACGGGGTGGCACTCGAATGGTTTTACGCTCTGCCACTGGAGGAGGTTGGGAGCTTCAAGACGATCAAGGAGAAATTCGTGCAAAGATTCCAAGATCGGGTCGGACCCGAATACTCATTCACGGACTTAGTGGCCGAGAAGATGAAAGCTGATGAAGACTTCGCTACCTATGCTGATAGGTGGAGGCAGATAGCCTCCCGTGTGCCCGGGCAGATTCCGGAAGAAGAAAAGATCAAACTGCTCATTTCTAATGCAACCCCTCTCTTCCGGAATGTCCTAATGTTGAATGACATCACCAGTATGCATCAACTGTACAGTCGGGCCCGGTTTATCCAGACCCAGTTTAAGGACTCCCCCATTCATTCTCTCTTCGAAGCCCAGAAGCCCAAGAGTTCCAGAAAACCACAGGGCCCTGTTACCGAGGGAGTCCAAACAAACGAGCAGGTGCAGGTAGTTAGCCAGACTGCCACCTCCCACTTCCCCCAGCAAAGCAACCCCCATTTCTCCGCATCACCTCGCCCTTCCTTTCCCACGCAGCAACACCCTCAACAACAATCTCCGCCACCACCACAACAGCCCCAGCAACCACTGCAATACCATAACACTCCCCCGCCTGCTACCTACGCACCTGCTCGTCCGGTTGCTAAAAGAGCCAACTATCCTCCTCTCCCAGAGACGCTCACTAATGTCTTTGCAGCGCTGATGCATACTGGCGATTTACAATTGCCACCTGAGCGCCCGAACATGAATCCGGCCGCCGATCTGTCCCGATATTGTGTATATCACCGGCAGCCGGGGCACACCATTGAGAGGTGTTATCATTTTAGGGACCTGGTATACGACCTGCACGAAGGTCACAGGATCGATTGGGCTCAGATGAGGAAGCTGATTGAAGATCTGAGAAGAGGGCCAGCAAGGCCGCAACAGGCAGCACCACAGCAACAGCAGTTTCAGCAACAACCTCAGCAATTCCAGCCACAGCAGCCACAGCAACAGCAGCAGCAGCCAAACTTAGGGATCCACCAAAATCCCATGCCAGTACATGCACCCGCTCCTCAACAACAACAGCAGCCGCCGGCACCGGCCCAAGTCAACATGTTACGCCACCCGGCTCCTGACGCAGGGTGGACCATTGACGATCCCGCACACCTGTTAACCTTACGCCACATCCCTACGCACTCTACCTCACCCGCCGTCTTTTCCATCCTTCGGCCTTCCATGCCTTCCACAACTTCCCCCGTCATCCATCCTTCCACCATACTTACCACTCCGAGAAGCCATATTCTCTCGCCTATCCCCCCACAACATTATACTTCCCCACCTACTATACCCTCCACTATCTTGTCCACCAATCACTGCAGTCCACTAACCGCCCCTTTACCTCACCCATCGCCCATTTTACCTTCACCACAACCTTCGCTTACTATGCCTATCATATCCTCCATCACCAAGACTGCCATCCCTTCCATTCTCATTCACCCCACTGGGTCAAGCGGGAGCCCACCTACAGCCATGCCAGCACAAAACCTTGCCCTCAGGAGCGGGCGGTTATTTCAAAGGACTTACCCCTCTACCAGTGCACCTCCCCAAATACCCTCCATCTCAGCATCAGCAGCACAAGACAATGAAGTTGACCCCGCGCCCGGTTCCACATACGACCTGTTGCAACATCTTGACCGCATGCCGGCAAAGATCTCTGTCTTGGAGTTGATCAGACGTTCACCTCTACACCAAGAAGCATTAAGGACGTTTCTGCAAAGGGTCATAGTGAACGAAGATGTGGCGGTAGACAGCTTGCCGTCAGTGTTGGCTACTGTTACCAAAGGGCCCGCTATCACATTCTCTGAGGCCGAACTCGCGCCCCCTGAAGCACGCCAAATGCCGCTATGCGTCACCATCACCTTGAACCAGGTAGTGGTAGACTCAGTGCTAGTGGACACTGGGGCTTCAATAAATGTTTGTCCATTAAGTACTCTGCGTGCCTGCAACATTTCTGAAAGTATGCTGAAGCCGACACCGACAACCATTGCCGCCTATGACAATTCCAGAAGGGCATGTCACGGGGTCATCACATTACAGGCTGAGCTAGGGCCGTTACAAATAGAGGTGGAATTCTACGTCCTAGACATAGATCCGATGTTCAAGGCTATTCTGGGTCGTCCATGGATAAATGCTCTGCAAGCGGTACCTTCCACCGCCCATCAGTGCCTGAAATTCTCCTTCCAGGGGCGGGTGGTCAAAGTCAAGAGTGTTTCCACCGTCCAGGCAGTGGACGCCATCACTGACCAGGTTCTCCCCACTCTATGGCCGAGCAATAGGCCAGTATTGTCAGTTATGGACATAAATTACCCATGGGCTTATGCGGCAGGCAAACCCATTACAACACGCAAGAATGCCGGAGCTAAGCCTAAACCCAAAAATTCTAAAGGCTGGGACATGATCATGAAGCTAGGCTATCAGCCAGGCCTTGGTCTCGGCGCGCGGTTACAGGGAAAGACCAAACCCATCTCTGAAAGCAAGAAGATGGGTCGTCAGGGCTTAGGCTATCATAACACTACCATTCAGGCAGATTCTGGGCCACTAACCTGGGACTACCGGCAACACTTTGTAAAGGGTCCACTACAGCCCGGCACCGCAAATAAGCCACAATCCAAGGAAGAAAAGAAAGATGCTCCCATTGTTAATATTGTTGCTGACCCACCGCCGCCTCTGCAGGGGTTGGTAGGGGATCTTGAAGATTATTTTGCTGAAATGTCAAGTCTGTTTACTGATCCAGCCACTCAAATGAAGGGGACAGAGATGCCCATGGTTAGGCATGCTCTGATAAGGCCACAGAAGATACGAGAGGCAGGAAGCTCCGACATTTCCTTCTTTATTCCTCCTGCTCATTTGGCCTCAACAGTTTACCCAAACTTTGTGATTCGATCTCCTCCAATACTGGTCAAACCGTGTTTCACAGGGAGACCGTCAAAAATTCTATTCATTCCCTCCAATTGCGGGCACTGTCCGCCCATTGATCTACTCGATCTATCTTCACCACCTTCTCCTAACCCCCGAGTTCGCGGGATGTGGTTCTCCCCCGATACCTTCCTCTCTCTCTTTCCTCAATTCTTCACAAAAAAACTCCTTCCTCTGCCTCCACCTTCTGATTCTTCTTGCTCTCTTCTGGTAGTAGAAGATACCCAAAAAAAAACGTCAACTTTCAAACTTACATTTCAGTCGAAGACTATGCTGTCTTCTGCTCATCCACTCCCCAGGGGCACCAAACCCCTGCTCCTTCTCCACTAGATTTTCTGTCTCCTAGGGTAGATGTACAGGTAGTTGGGTCTCCTAGGTTAGTCGAGTCAGTCAGGGTAGAAGCATGTTCCCCCTTAGATAGCCCATCCACCTCTGCAACGCCACCACTGGCATGTCACTCCCGTTCCATTCCCGATAGGTTCCTACAGGATCTGGCCTTGAGATGCCAGGCCCTCCTCAGATGCCCAGAATTCATAGCCACCACCGTCTCCTTGAAAGAGGATGAGGATTCAGAAGGCCGGGTGTGGAGCAATGACGGACTAGGAGTGTATGAAATTGTAGACGAGAAAGACCCAGCGGATGATGAGGAAAGTGATGTGGAGGACATTGCTGACCTATACGCACAAGGATTGAGAAGATTCGACGAACCCTCGTCAGCAGTGGATGAACCCACTAAAGAAATCAATTTAGGGACCGAAGAGGATCCCAGGCCCATATCTATTGCAGCTGATCTCCCTCCTAAGGTAGAAGAGGAGCTCATCAAGGTTTTGAGAGAGTACAGCGATTCTTTTGCCTGGTCCTACGAGGACATGCCGGGTCTCGACCCCGCTTTAGTGGAACACAGGTTAATCTTAAGGCCAGGGGCGATTCCTGTTAAACAAAAGCTCAGAAGATTCCACCCACATATGGCCTTGAGAATGAAAGAAGAGGTGGACAAATTACATAAGGCCAGATTCATCAGGGTTGTGCTTTATCCACAGTGGGTGGCCAATATAGTCCCGGTAATAAAAAAAGATGGCAAAGTCAGAATTTGTATTGATTTCAGGGACTTAAACAAAGCATGTCCGAAAGACGATTTCCCGCTTCCTCACATCGATGTTTTGGTAGATAATACCGCTGGGTTTGAGGCTCTCTCGTTCATGGACGGGTATTCAGGATACAACCAAATCCGTCTTGCTCTAGAAGATCAAGAGAAAACCTCCTTCACCACGCCTTGGGGCACCTACTGCTATGTCGTCATGCCATTTGGATTGAAGAACGCAGGTGCTACCTATCAACGGGCAATGGTGGCCATCTTCCACGACATGATGCACGTCTACATGGAGGCCTATGTGGATGATATTCTGGTGAAGTCGAGGACAAAAGAAGAACACCCCGCCATTTTAGCCAAAGTGTTGCAAAGGGCTAGGGAATACCAATTGAAGATGAATCCTAAGAAATGTGTCTTTGGAGTCGCATCCGGGAAATTACTTGGGTTCATGGTTAGCAAACGAGGGATTCAGATTGATCCTAATAAGGCAAAGGCCGTAATGGAAATGCCACCGCCTAAGAATCTTAAGGAGCTTCGTGGTCTGATTGGGCGTTTGCAGTTCGTTAGAAGATTCATATCTCAACACTCTCAAAGATGCCGCCCATTCTACGACTTATTAAAGGCGGGGGCCGAGTTTAAATGGAACGAACAATGTCAGAAGGCCTATGAGGAGCTTAAGGTCTATCTGTCCAACCCTCCTGTCTTGCAACCTCCTGTCCCCGGAAAGCCTTTGATCCTATACATTTCTGTCGCTGAGGATTCCCTAGGTGCTGTCCTGGCACAAGTGGATGATGAAGGAAGAGAGAGGGCAGCATATTATCTCTCCCGATTGTTCAATTCTGCCGAATCCCGGTACACTGCCATGGAGAAGACTAGTGCAGCATTGGTATGGGTAGTTCAGAAGTTAAAACACTATTTCCTAGCCCATGAGGTAAGGTTGATCTCTAGAATGAACCCAATCCGCTACCTCCTCGAGAAACCTGTCCTCTCTAGTCGATTAGCTCGCTGGCAGAGCTTTCTCTCTCAATTTGATATCACCTTCGTCGTCCAGAAGGCCATCAAGGGGTATGCTATTGCTGAGCATCTTGCTCATTCTCCTATCCCCTACACTGATTCAATCCAGGACGAATTCCCTGATGAACACCTTGCAGTTATCTCTCATCCGCCTCCCTTTTGGTCTCTACATTTCGATGGTGCGCTCAATTCCCAGGGCCGTGGCATCGGCGCTGTCCTCCTTACTCCCGAAGGTATCACCGTCCCTTTTGCCTACCAGCTCTCTTTCTCTGCCACCAACAACATAGCCGAGTATGAGGCTCTCCTAGCTGGACTAAAGCACGCCTATCTCTTAGGCGCACGATACCTCAACATCATGGGAGATTCTCAATTGGTGCTGCGTCAAGTTCTGTCAACTTATCGCACCCGTGACCCCAAACTAAAGCCATATCAAGATTTGGTCACACTCTTGGCTAGACAATTTAGCAAACTCATCTACGTTCATGTTCCCCGATCTCAAAATATTCTTGCTGATTCATTAGCATCTCTCGCTTCCTCTTTATCCTTCTCCCTTAGTCGTTCCACTGAGACCATTGTGGTCCAACGGATGGACGCTCCCTCTCTGCAAGATCCTTGGTTTGCTAACCTTAGGAAGATTATGGAAGAGAAAGCGGCTAAAGAAGAGGTTAAGGAAGTATCCTTGGCAGAATTGGAAGAAATCTTGGACGAAGATGAGTTGCCATGGTTCCATGAGATTGAGCAATATTGTCGGGATGGTTCTCTCCCGGAGGAAGCCAATGCGACACAAAGAAAAGCCATCAGAAGAGTCGCCTCGAGGTATACAATCGTTGCAGGAGAATTGTACAGGCGCGCTCTCAATGGAGTTCTATTGCGGTGTTTAGACGACAATGAAGCTTGGAAAGTAGTGGAAGCTGCTCACTCCGGTGAATGTGGAGGTCACGTGAATGGACAGGCATTGGCTAAAAAGATCCTTAGGCAGGGCTACTATTGGCCAACCCTAGAGGAAGATTGTTCTACCTACGTCCGTAGGTGCCTTCAGTGCCAGCTCCATGCTGACAAAATCCACGCCCCTGCTTCATCTCTTCGCCCACTATCCGCCCCATGGCCTTTCTCCATGTGGGCCTTTGATATTGTCGGTCCGTTAGGTGACCCTAACGCCCAAGTAAAACAGAAATCCTTCATCCTCACCGCTACAGAGTATTTCACGAAGTGGGCGGAAGCTGAAGCCTATGCAGAGATCAAAGCTACCACAGTTTGCCGCTTCATCACAAAGAACATCATCTCGCGGTTCGGGGTACCAAGCGACATTGTCACCGACAATGGGCCACAATTTGTGTCTCAAGAACTCCAGGACCTCTGTAAGAAATTTGGTATTGCATTGCATCATTCATCACCATATTATCCACAAGGCAACGGTCAAGCCGAAGCCACCAATAAAACCCTTCTTAAAATCATCAAGAAAACGTGTGAATCCCACCGGCACGCTGATTGGGCTGATAAATTGATAGACGCTCTATGGGCTTATCGCACCTCTGTCCGAACTCCTACAGGGCAGACTCCCTTCGCCCTCACCTATGGGATGGAGGCGGTACTCCCGTATGAGATTCTCATCCCTTCCCTGAGAGTGCAGCTAGATAAGGAACTTAATCTCGACGAGCGTCGAGAGGCGTTACTAGCGCAGCTGGAACTATTAGATGAGAAGAGGTTAAATGCGGCCAATCACGCTTCTATTTATCAAAAGCGGGTTTCACGTCATTTTCAAAAGAAGGTAATCGAAAGAAAGTTTGAAATAGGTAATATGGTTTTGAAAAGGAAATTCATCCGAACAGGTGGTCCAAGGGCTAAGTTGCAGCCAAACTGGGAAGGGCCGTTCGTCATCAAGGAAGTCTATCCAGGTAATGCCTATCGGTTGACAAACTCAGAAGGAGAAGAACTGGCAAATCCGTGGAACGGGTTATATCTCAAACGCTTCTATCCCTAAAAAAGAGTCTAACCACGTGCTTCCCTAGCAATGCAAGCCTCCCCTGTTCATAAGAATCACTGAGAGAAGCTGAACACACAAACACGACCCTTTGGTCCTGTCCCCAGTTCCGCCAAACACCGTTTCCCGGGGCCACACTCTGGAGGAAAGTTGTAGTCCCTGTACGTTTCTTGCTTCGGCTGAACCCAAGAATGAGGAGCAAATAAGGAGGCGATGCCTGACCTGGGTACCCTAATACGAGATAAGTCTCAAATAGGGGCAGTTCGTTATGACCTGAAGCCACAAGAAAAAGAAAGAAAAAAGAGAGGAAAAGAACAAAAAGGAAAATGAATAAATGAAAATATTTGGAACAACTGTGGTAGCTTAAGGTTCGATGACGAACACAAAACCCCGGCGCAACAGACCGAAGCTTTGAGGGGTACCCAGGAAAGAATTCAAGTCTTAAAACCTCACATGACGGGTGTAAGCTTGTCTCCGTATTCTTTTTTTCTTTTCAGGACAAAGCTGAGTACCCTGGGGGTGGCCCTGGCAGAACACCGTCAGGCAAATATAAGTTCGGACCAGGAGGGTCCCTTCAATCACACGCCAATCTCAGGAGGAATCCTCAGGTTACGAGGGAGGCATGTCTTGTTACGGAAGCATCGGTTTTCCAAAAAAAAAAAAAAAAAAACAAAAAAAAAAAAAAAAAAACAAAAAAAAAAACAAAACAAAAAAAAAATCAAATATTTCAAAAAAAAAAAAATCAAATATTTCAAAATCCAAAAACAACAAATATTTCAAAATCAAAAAAAAAAAAATCAAATATTTCAAAATAAAAAATCAAATATTTCAAAAAAAAAATCAAATATTTCAAAATTCAAAAAAAAATCAAATATCTCAAAATCCAAAAAAACAACAAATATCTTTTAAAAAAAAAAAAAACTTAAAACCCAAAAACATTGGATATTTCAAAATCCAAACATTAAAAAAAAAAATCCAAAAATATTCATGACTTGCATTCATGGCATGCATGCATTGCATTGTTATCATTTCTCTTTTCCTTCGCTTATTTAATAAGGCTTGCCCCTTGACCAAAAATCAAGCACTGGTTACCTCCGCACTTGTGGGGGACATCCTGTAAGGGGCTATAGAAACAGGTGCTGCTCCAGGAATGAGTTCGATTGTGAAGTTCACTTCCCTCCCGGGTGGTAAACTGGGTAGTTCGGATGGAAATACATCAGAGAACTCATTTACAATAGGGATGTCTGCTATGATAATATCCTTGGATTTTGAAATAATGACAGAAGTAAGGAAAGCTTCACATCCTCGCGAGATAAGTTTGCAAGCGTGAAGTGAGGATATAATAGTGGGGTGTTTCTTGCATTTGATGCCAAGAAAAGAGAATCTCGGAAGACCATGTTTTCGAAAGGATATTATCCTATTTCAGCAATTGATATAAGCATCGTGGTCTACAAGCCAATCTACCCCTAAAATGGCATCATAACCTTTCATGTCAAGGCATACGAGGTTTGCGGAGAGATTGTGACCTTCTACTACCACTTCGCTATCATGATAATAGTGGGTAAGCTTAGTTCCAGATCCTAAGGGTGTGGAAATAGAAAGATCTGAAGGTAAGGGGACTAATACAATTGACAACATTTTTGCAAAGGTAGTGGAAAGAAAAGAATGAGAGGCACCAGTATCAAATAGCACAAATGCAGGACGAGAACAAATTTGAAGAGTACCTTCCATAAGCCCATCATCCCTGGGCGCTTCCTCTTCATCTAGAACAGCATTGAGGCGGGCCTGCCTCCTGCATCCATTACCAGAGGACTGGTCCTTCATAAGGGGGCAATCCGGCATGCGATGCTCCCTACTTCCACAATGTAAACAAGCGCCAAGGCACTTCCAACACTCCTCAGCCGAATGGCCGAATTTCTCACAAAATGTGCAAGCTGTGGCGACCTGCTCCTTCTCCTCCTTAACTTTCTTTTGCTTATGGGAACTCCCATCGTTCCCATTCCTTGATCTTTTCTTATTATCACGGCTTTGGTAAGGTTCCGTGATACTAAATTTCCCCTTCTTATGATGCCGATCAGAACGTCGGCTTCACTCTTCTCCCTTCCCTTTCAACTTCTCGACCTTTTCTAAGGTCCTTTCACACAAGTATGCCCGCTGGACCATCTCCGCATAAGTACGGATGTTTTGGATCCCGAGCTACTGAATGAAGCCGAGTCGTAACCCATCCATAAATCGATTTGCCTTCAATAAATCGGTATTGATTAGATGTGATGCGTACGGTGCTAACCTTGAGAATTGTAGTTCATACTTTGCCACCGACATCATCCCTTGTCTAAGGGAGGCGAACTCCATGGCTTTCCTTTCCTTTACATGCTCGGAAAAATACTTGGTATGGAATAAAGTAAGAAAACCATCCCATGTATGAGGTGCATCGGCCGGAGGTGCCGGAACCGACTTCCACCATGTACGGGCATCTTTATTTAGTTGAAATGTTGCTAGACGCACCTTCTCCTGATCAGTGCATTGAATAACATCAAATATCCTATTCATCTCATCGATCCAATTTTCTGCCTCATCGGGATTTGAAGATCCATAGAATCGCGGAGGATTTAGACTCCGAAAATTGCGATGTAGATTGCCAGCCCGTGCTCTTGCGCCACCTTGCGCTATAGTTTGCAATGCCTGGGTAAGGCCGACAACTGTTTGTTGCATACCGTCCCAATCTACACGATGAGCCATTTGTAAGATAAGGGACCTGAGAGAGAAAAATAAAAACTTGTTATTTCTCCTGAAAATCAACCTTAAAGATAATTAATTATCTTATCCCGGGCTCTACCCAATCCTCACATGGGTATGGAATTTCTTCCTTAGTTCATAGGTAGGGGTCTTTAAACCTTGGACTTATCCTATGACATGATTCTTCTTCCTAAGTCCTGAGACTTAGGCTCTGATACCAACTTAACTGTCACGCCCCGAGCCTTTATTACAGCGGAAGACTCGCTCGAGAAACGTGAACACCCGGCATGGTAAGCCTCTTGCAAGCAAGAATGACCAGAGCGCGAGACAATCACACACATAAATGTAATTGCACAGAGTTTAATCAAATTCTAACTTTATTTCATAAATGATCAAAGTATTCATTTACAAAAATCACCTTTCATTCTACTAGACTCAAGAAATAAGATAATTACATTGACTCAATCTAAGCATTATAGACTTCCTAAGTCTTTGCTCATAGCTTTACAAGACTTTCACTCACTTACGGACCCGCCACTAGTATAGCCCGAATCCGAATCTAAACTACTTCCATCTCCTGAAAAATGTTGGAAAATAGGTAATGAGCACACTTGCCCAGTGGGTATCTTAGCATCAATATGAAAGCACTATTAAAGTGATTAGTATTTTTTCTCTAAAGAAATAAGGCAAAATCATGCAATGCGATGACCACGCGATTAAACCATAGTAACGAGATAATCATGTAAGATAGAGTGAGCAAGAACGCACTTATCAAGAATATAACAAGAACATAATATTGGCCTTTTAATGAACAAGAATGTAATGAGAATGCACTATCAAGCCACATAATCAACACTCCAGCATCTTATGCTTATGAGCATGTGCTTCGTGAATTTCTGTGGAATATAGAGCAAGAAAGTCATGTACAAGAACTTGATCATGCTGCATCGCGTTGTGATTTTTCACTTCACGAGCCGTGGATAATTCACTTATTTATAAAGAAAGTACTCCCAGCGCAATACGACGCCAGTAGCATCATACCCCATGGTTTATAAAATAGTATGTTTCTGACAATCAGGCAAGGGGACTAGCATAGAGCCCTTGAACACAATCAGTGCTCGATCGCATCTTCAAGTATAAATCAAGTGCTTACCACGCATGATAATAAAGTAAGGCCAAGAATATAGCAATATCAATTAATGAAAATCAATGTATGAATGCTTCAATTTGAATAGGAGGAATTCAAGAATGACATTTAAACAAGGTGATGCTCATAAAATAATTTGACAGCATAACGGTACATTCTTTTCTTTTTCCCATCCTTATATTAAGTTTCTTGATAAATATTATAAGTTCTAGACTATCATTAGTTCATCTAGAACCTTTGTAATATCAACCCTTGGGTCAAACCTTGGGTTAAGTATTTAAGCAATGTGACGGTCGTTCTCTAGGTCGTTACATCATGTGACGCTCTAGTAGAGGGCCGTTACAATGATCAGAGTCCAGAACTATCAAAATAGACTCAGAGAAATGTGACGGTCATGCAATGAGCCGTTACGTGATTCTGACGGTCCAATGTAAGGCCGTTACATTACTAGATCTAGAAAAATAACGATAGTGTATTCTAGTTAATGGGCTTTAATGGTACAACCAACTCGGCGTCCTAGTGGGAATCCCAGGCTCGCGGAGAATTACGGAGGCCTTGAAACAAGATTTCCTAGTCCATTGGAAGGAATATCCAATAGAGAGGTCCTCATGCCCAAGAATATGTTCCTATAGTGCAAAATGTGAACTAATGGTCAACATACCGGAGTATGCGCCATGTACTTATAGAAATGACTCTATTGATAGAGAAAGAATATATATATATATATCGATGTGAAATCATGATAAAAACTCTATCAATACATCATTCAAAATCATATTTCTAATTACAAAACTATAGAGTTTTGGGCTCATGAAATTAACATAACTTAAAGTAATAGTGAGATACCAAAACATGCAATACCTATCATGAATGATTAAATAATCTCAAAGTCATGTAATCGGGTTAAAACTTAGGTAACTAGGCATAATAATAAGTAAATCTAGCAAGTTTCCAATCTGTCTTGAGTTGACAGTACACAAGCACCTGATGGTCTAGCCAAGGCGCGTCACAGGGAGTGTGACGGTCTATCGAGCAACCGTTACAGAATGTAACGCTCCTGCATAGATGCGTCAGAGTCAACAGAGAAATCGAAAGGCAATCAGGGACTGTGATGGTCCATCGTATGGCCGTTACTTGAGTGTAACGGTCCTGCCATGGTGTGTTACAGTATCTGCTGACAGAAAATGATATGAAACCTAAGAGATCAACTCACATCATATCTAAATCAAATACCATGTCTATTCTGGGCATGATAACGAAGTATAGGCTATCTATATGCAGGGGTTCCAGTGAATAGACATGATAACTTCTTTTATTTCAATTTAAGGCTAAGAGATGTATGAAATGCATGGAACTATGAAAACATGAAATTGATGATCTATGATGCATGAAATTCAGTCAAATCAGAGGGCTTTTAGTCCTGTCAAGATGTTTTTGCCGTTCATGAGATGACCTACCTCTTGTCTAGGCTTTAAAACATCTAATTATGGTCTGAACACTGAGCCCTAGTTCCCTTCTTCTTGTGACTTTTCAGCATCTTCCTTGGGCTCTAACTACTCGACCTCTTGACCTAAAGATGTGAAATTTTGAGAGTAGTTAGTCTAAAGTATTGTAAACAAATTCCTCTAAAGAACTTACCCGAGATTATGACTCCTTACCTTGATTCCTTGCGAGCCAAAAGTAAGGGTCGCCCAGTTCAGAACTAGGTCCTATTTATAGGGTTCTAGCTAGGGTTTGAAGATTAGATCGATTCTAGAGTCCTTAATCTGCTAAAACCTGATCTCTAAGAGTCCTTAGTAATGTTATAACTCTTCCCAAGTTGATCCCTCGTGGATAAGATCATCAAGTTCCCATCTTTTCATAAGTTCTTCAACTTGCGGACTTCATAGAGTGTAACGGTCGTAGACCCATGCGTTACAAGCGTGTGACGGTCGCGCGATAGACCGTTACATTCAACGTATATAGAGTTTCAAATAAATAAAACTCTTTTATTCATTTATCCATATAATTATCTTAGATAATTAGTCCTTATCCTTAAAATCCGTAAATAAGCTAAATAACCTTCTAGAACATGGGCCAAACTTAGTGGGCTTGGTCCTTAAACCTTTTGGATGATAATTAGATAGGCTAGGTTAACTATTTTAACCTAATTGGGCCTTATAATGACTTATAATTCCACTAATCCACTTATAAATTTATTTAGGCCTTTATAAATTCTAGAAAATTATTTTATAATTCAAAAATTATTTATATAAATTCTGTGGCACTACAGCTTGTGCGTGAGGTCATGTTCTGTGAGTCATTTTTAGGTTCTGGTCAACCCGGTGTGACCAAGTGGTTGACACATGACCTTGTGTGTGTCTCGGCTATTCTAGATAGATCGAGACAGTGGTTCTGGATGCCTTGAGGTATCGTCTTACCTCGGTTTGTGTGTCTAGGTGTGCTGAGGGTCTTGGTGATTCCTCAGGTTTCCGTGAGTTATTTTATGCGGATGTGTTGTTTCCTCTGGCTTAGGATTAGACCGACTGGTGGCTTATTCCACCGTTACGCGATGATCTTGACTCCGAGTCGTGAGACTCAAGGATCGTTGTGTTAGCAGGTCTAGTTGTTCTATCCTGAGTCTATTGGCAGTTTGGTATGCTGCCTTGGTGCTTCGTAGTACATGCGACAGTGCTTTCTCGGCATGTCTTTACTCCAACACTCGTGTTTCAGAGTCTCTATGTCTAGTGAGCCTCCACTAGTCATAGCATGATGACACATTCCTGGTGTCGGCCCACCTGGGAGTGGTGGTTGAGGCAGTTCCTGAGATACGGTTTTTAGGCTAGTTTCCGTGGACCCTTGCTTTACGGTAGCGTCCTGCTACGGGGGAAAACTAGCTAAGGGCCTGGTTCTAGGCAAGAGTCGGTGTGTGCACACGTGGTCAGGGGCGTTTGGACGAACGCCGATGGGCGTGACCCTAACTAGTCACTCATTACTATAGTTCTTGTTCTTGTTCAGAGAGTATCTCAGTCTCCATCATTCTCGACGTCCGTAGCGAGATACTTGCGGCACAATGTAAGACGCCAGTGGATGCATATGGCTGTGCTTCTAGTGAGGAGGAGCTTCCGTCACGTGACACATGACTCTCGCGTTTCTAGTGCGTCGTGACCTCTTCGGATTAGTGTTTTCTTGGCCTTACCCGAGGTCAGTGCTGTGTGGTATGCACGACGATCCAGTCGTGTATGCGGTTGCGTTTAGGGAGTGTGCACGGAAATCCAATCGTGTAGACTTTAGTGTTCCGTGTCTATCTAGGTCACTTCTAGGTCTTTTGCATGTCATTGTAGGCCTTCTCCTTAGGCCTTGTGCTTGGTCAATGTATCGGTAACTCCTGACTCTGTGAGATCAGGGTTCGCCCTTCTCCTGCCGTTGGAGTAGCGTAGGAGTTGAGGTTCTGGTTCGATTCGGCTTGGCTTTTCCCTTCTCTTTTAGCTGTTTCTACTCCTTCTGTTACGGCTTTCTTTTACAGCTTTCTAGTTGTAGTTTAGCTTTTCTTGTTTTACTACTACTGTTGTTTTAGCTGTTGTTCTGTGTTACTGCGTTACTTTTCAGTGGGGATCCGTATGACCCCTACTGAGCCAGTGACACGAGACTCACCCCTACATTTCCTGTGTGGCTCTCTTCTTCCTTCACGGTTCCTGGTGTGGCGTGCTCGTAGTTGCCAGCGGTACCTGCGTCAGGCTTCCCCCGACCTCAGTGTACGTCTTTCTTTCTGTTCGACTATACTTGTCTTTCCTTTGGATTGGACTCTAGTATAATTGTTAATTTTAAACTGTTAATTAAAAAGTATTTTTATTTTTTCAACTTTAGCCAACCCGATCTAATGAAATTTAATTGCTTATTGTTATATCTGCGACTCCAATGTACTACACGACATTCCTTTTATCCCTTCGGAGTTTTACTGCTCTTGGGAGGCTTTACGAGTTCCAAGTGGTATCGGGTCTACTCGGTAGTCCTATCGGGTATATCCAGTATCCAGAGTCCGGGTCGTCACAACCGTCGTCCCCAGTCTTGGATGGCTCAACGGCCTATCAGTGTGACTAAGAGTCCCTTAGAACCATCATTATTTTTGATGAAGGGGAACTCAAATTCTAGATTTACCAAAGCCATAAGGTCCTTGATATGATCTAGTAGTGTAGGTAACATATAGTAGGAATGCATACAGGGAGATGGTAACAACAATAAGCCTGGTGGGATTGAGCAACAAGGTGCAAAACACCGTGGGACTTGAATGATAATATTCGGATGGTGGAATCAAGAGCTTCTTCCTGTGCTCAAAGATTCATTAGCCAAGATATAAAGAGAATAGCAAGCAATGAATAAGGCAATAAAGCGTTCAAAGCAACCATAGCATATATCAAAGCATGACATCAAGAGCATTCATAGCATGTAAGTATAGTCATGAATAACATCGGTAGTATAGCCGAAGTGTAGCCGAAAAGCATGGATAGCACAATATTGATCATAAAGCATCATTGTTGGTTATATTATTTAAGCTCTGAGGATGACAAACTTGGCCAATCAAGATTTGGAGTTGAGAGATCAAGATCCAATAATGCCTAGTGGCAGAGTGATCAAGTGAAATCAGCAGGAGTTTATTAAAAGGATTTGGAGATGAATAATCGGAGTAATTCACAGCATGGCAAATCATAAAGATGTGATCATTGTGAACATGGGGAGAATCAAAAAGGTAGATAGCAATGAATGGAGAGGACTCATCCCGTGCTCTTGGTCCTTGCAAAAGAGTTGTCCCTGTAAAATCAACACCATCAAAAAAATACAATGCAATTTTTTTAGATTTTTTGTGAAATATGCAATTTTTTATGGGTTTTGAAAAAGTATTCAAATTTTTATGGATTTTGAAAAATATTTGAATTTTTGTTTGAAAATTTGAAAATATTCAATTTTTTTTTTAGATTTTGATCAGGGCATATTCAACTTTTTTTTTGATTTTGGTTTAGACATTGCTAGTGCAGCATTAAAGGGATGTCTAAACCACTCGCTAGGGGTCCTCGTTCCTTCCCCTTTTGCTAAAAATTGCCCAAAGCAGGGCGTGCATTTAAGGTGGCACCCTATGACCAACTGACCATCGTTAACGGTGCCCCTACCAAGGCCATACCTGAGAAACATTCATCCCCGAAGGGAGAAAATAAGAACAATTGGAGATAAGCTTTACACAAGATGTGAGATATCAGGATTTGAATTCCTTCCAAAGTATTTCCCCTCAAAGAGGTAGTCTGTTGCACCGGGACTTTGTGCATTTGATTTTTAGACCCTTGACATGCATACGACCAGGGTTTTCCCTGAGGGGACTTTGTCACTCTTGACATGCCTTTATCTCATAATTTTACATTTATTAAATTTTTGATTTGATTTTTCATAATAGCCCTTTTGGCTAGATATATCGTGAAAACTCATTTTGATTTGGGTCAAGACTGCCCCTATTTGAGACTCCTCTCGTATTGGGGATTACTTAGGTTGGTCATCTCAATTGTCAACCTCTTGCCCCGGCACTCGGCCGAGTAAGGAAGAGAAAAGACTTTCACGCATACCCATGGCATGGCCAAAGCAGCAACGGTGTTTAACCAAAGGAGACGGCTAAGGGCGCCGTGAAGTGTGTGGTGTGCCCAGCTAAGGGTTGCCTTTAACAAGCGGGGAGGGAATACCGAACTCCTAGCTCTAGGTTCTTAATAACCAGAGGTGCTACAAAGGCAAGCCTAAAGACTCTTTCTGATTTTTTCTTCTCTTTTTTTTTGGAAAACAAGAAATTCAATAAAGATAAAGACCTAGGATAAAGGCCTAAAATACCACTCTTAATCAAATTAAGAAGCACTTCATATTGAAAACCATGCGCGAAAGATATTGAATGCAAATCTCATGCAAAAAAAGTTACCTTGCAACCTTGTGGAAGCAGCTGCCGCCAGAGGCGATCCTGATCACCGTGGAATTTGTCCTCAAGTGGCAGATAAGAAAGGATTGGAAGCCAAGGTTTGAAGTGGCTTAAAAAGAAAGAGTGGTACCAAGACCATACTCAGACGAATAAGGAAAAAGGAAAAAGAGGCGAGGGCTAGAACTCCCTCACTAAGGTGCAGAGACCTTGATCACAAAGAAGGTCTACAGAATGAAAGGAGAATCAAGAGGAGGGGTGAGGACTGAAGCCTCGAAAGCAGTGGGAGAATGGGCAGATGCCCAAAGTAGTGGAGGTGGAGGAAGTCGGGTTGGACCTGGGATCCGGAGGAGTTAAGAGGAGAAATTGGTAGATAGAAAGAGGAGGATCTGTAGGGTCCGAGGGTAAGGAGGGAGAATCAGAATAAAAAGAATCTAGAGATTCCGGAGGGGGAGAATATCGATGGACGCGATGCCCTGGGAAAAGGTATGGAAAAAGATGATTTAGAAGAAAGAAGAGAACAAAGGACGAGATGTCCTAGAGGAGTAAGAAGATAAATCGGAGGAGAGGGAAGAAGGAAGGGAGATCCGGAGGTTTTAGAGGCGCCGGAGGAAGAAGAAGATAGAATGGGGCGCGATGCCCTGGGAGATTGGAGGGAAGATAAGATGAAAAAATTGGAGATTCCGGAAGAAGAAGATAGAAAGGGGCGCGATGCCTTGGGAGAAAGTCCTGGGGAGACAGAAAATCTGGAGGTCCCAGAAGAAGAAAATCGGAGTGGGCACGATGCCCAGAGAGGTGAGATAGAAAATCCGGCGATTTCAGAGGGGTAAAGTGGGAAGGGACGTGATGCCCTGGAAGAAGGGATAAATCTGGAGGATTCGGATGTAGAGGTGTGGCGGGGAGCGATGCCCGAAAAGGGAGGTCCGGAGGTTCCAGAGGGATGAAGTGCGGAGGGACGCGGTGCCCAAGGAAGAAGAGATAAAGAGGATCCGAAGGTTCCGGACTAAGAGAATAGGAGTGGGCGTGATGCCTGGAGAGAATGAGGGAAGAAAAATTTGGAGGGACGCGATGCCCCGAGGAGAGTGCATTAGAAGAGAAAGAAGGATCCGGCGGCTCCGTAGGGAGAAGATGCCGAGGGGCGCGATGCCCTGGGTAAGTAGATAAGTCCAGAGGTTCTGGAAGGATAAGATGGAAAGGGGCATGATGCCCGGGAAGTGTAAGGGGATCCAGAGATCCCGAGGATAGAGATGAATGAGATGGGGAATGCAGAGGATCCGGAGGTTCCGGAGAAAAATGGAAAGGGGCGCGATGCCCTAGAAGGTCCGGAGGTTCTAGAGGGATAAGATAGAAAGGGGCACGATGCCCGAAGAGAATGTAGAGACGTAGGAGATGGTTCGGAGGTTCCGGAAGACGGGGAAGATACGGGTTCGGAAATTTGGGAAAGGAGAAGTGAAAATGGATGCAATAAATGCATGGAATGCACGATATGCAAAGAGTGCAGAGAAGGCATGGAATGGGAGGATGAGATCCTCCTCCTCACCCATGGAGTGGCCCATAAGGAGAAAAATGTGGATGGAATAGAATAAGGAGTGAATGAATCGGCAGAAGGCCCTTTAGTACAAGATTGCCCACCCCTCCTTGGTGAAGAACATGCCCAGTCCAACGGGTCGAAGGATTGAAATAGTGAGCTCTCATTAAAGGAATATGTGATAGTGATGGAGCAAGGGGTAATGAGAACATCAAAAGAACATCGGCCAATGATCAAGTGAATTTGATAGTGGGCCGATATGGCATCAACTTGTAAGAATTAATCACAGTGAGCTTTGATGGTGACTTCTTAAGTATGCCCGGCACAAGAACATGGGTTGGCATTCGGAAAATAAATTCTTGAACTTTGAATAACATAGCCGAGGGCAAATCCTTCTTGCCCAGCTCTTGATCATCTTCGGCACAAGTACTTGCAGGAGGACACCCATTCCGAGTGGTAAAAGGATGTGAAGCGGAGGAAGAAGGCTCAATGGATGGTGGAGGTGTAATGGAAGGCGTTGGAGGGAACACGTCGAGCATCTCCCTTTGCTCAGAAGCGGACGGGGTTGGCTCGAGTGCAAAAAGAGGTGGTCCCTCCTCAGGATTAGCCACGGGTTTGGGCAAAGGGATAGGCAGAGTTGGGTTTAGGGTAATTGGCTTTGAGAGTGTGGGGATAGTGGAGGCCTTAGGTGGCGAACAAGGAGGAGGTATAATGGGAGATTCGGCGTGGGCCAGTGTAGTGGCGGTTAATATACGCTCGGCGGAAGCCGGGGGAGTAGCGGTTAATGGAGATATAATGGTTTGAGGTTTAGCGGGGGGTTCAGTGGAGGCCGGTGGAGTGGAGGTTGATGGTGTGGTAATTAAAGGTGTAAGAGGAGAAGGTTTGGTTCGTAAGAAGCGCCGAATGGGGCAAGAGGTATTAGGGATAGGAGAGGACGCATGGTGCACCGGTGTGGGTGATTGGAGTATCGACCCATCATCATAACACCAATTGGTCTCATAGATAGGGTTAGGGACGGTGGCTTCATCCTAAGCAGGGGGTTCATCAGGTGGCAGTGGAGGGAGTGGAAAATGAAGGAACCTCATCATCATGTGCCGACTCCAAATCTTCATAATCATCAAAAACATCAAGTGGACGCCGTCGTGGAGGCGTAATAATAGGCGGTGGTGGAGGTGTATAATGTGGTGGTGGGGAATTTTGTGGAGGCGAAAATGCATATGGATGTAGAGAGCTATGTGAATGAGTGGGATGAATAAGAGGCGGACGGACGGAATCCACTTGATCATTATAACTTGTCAGAATATCTTGCTCACACATATCATTGATGGTATTATCTCTCCTCTCCTTCCAATCTTTTGCCAACTTAGTGATATTATTCATGAAATCGTGAAGAGGATTGACTGGAGAAGGAGGAGTGGGATGGGGGCTTGTGACCCTCTTAAGTTGTTCCTCCATCGAAGTGATTTTATCAAGGAGATTTTGCTTGAGGGGTGTGACATGAATATTCTTGGGTTGGCCTGGAGAGGCTTGATATGAAGGCCGTGAAGGTGGGTTAATGGGTTCACCCACAAAAGAATTGAACCTGGACGGGCCGGGTTGCAAGGAACATGTGGGTCTTGGGGCCGTGAAGGAGGATGAAATGAAAGAGGCGGATGATGGATCACCCAAAGAGGAATATGTGTAGAGGAAGAAGACATATGACAAGAGGGAGATGGGTGATGGGCCACCCGAGTATGAATGGAAGGAGGTGGGTGATGGGCCACCCGTGTGGGATTGGAAGGTTGAGATGGAGATGCACCCTCAACAATAGCCTTAAGGGTTTGAATTTGTTGAGGGGTGAGATGATCTAATGCATGCAGGACTTAGGAAATCTTCTCATCATGTGGAGGAGAGGGTCCCGGGGAAATAGTGGCTCACGAAGGATTCAAGGGACCATGAGATTGGACATTGCCCATGGGTTGGGCAAGACCATAAGAGCGAGGATGTTATCCCTTCGAAAAATTTTGGTGAGGATTATAATGAACATGTTGAAATTGAGGATCATAAGATGTGCTAGGTTGTGCATCCTCATGATTATAATTAGGATTAAACATGTTTGTTTGATTATCAAAGCGAAACATTATGCAAATAACCAATATTCAACCAAAATGATTTGCAAGAAAAGCAAACAAGTTGGAATGTTACGCTTGATTTTTTTTTAAGATTATACCTTGATGAAATTAGATGGTTTTGACAAAATTTGATATGATTCACACAAGGTAAGAACCTAGTTTCAATATGGATTTTCTTCGATGCCAACTAGGTACACTGTCTCACCATGCATAGGCCAACTAAACCCGGTGTACTTCAAGGGTGCAACCTGCCCAAGCTTCCATGAGGGAATCCATAGGTGCGGGGACTTATGGAGACCTTGGTTTAGGAGATTCCAATCTAAAGAGACGGAATGCTCAATGGAGGGTCTTTCCTTTACCAAGAAGGGGATATAATATCCTAGAAGTGTGGAGAGAGGAGGTCTCCCAAGCCAAATGCAATATGAATGCACAACTAATGTAAAATAATGAGTAAACAATGTATATATGAAAAATATGCAAGAAGTATGAACAATGAATAAGAGAAGAATGAGAATATGTGAGAACACAGGAAATTGGCGCCTTGACGAGTGCCACCAATTCCTGAATGGGCGCCCCTGTGAGTGGGTGCCAATTTTTTTTTTTTTTTGCAGGAGGGAATTGGCGCCCCCCTCACTGCCCTTATTTCTTTAAAGGGCGCCCATCTGATGGGCGCCAATTTCAAATTTTCTATTTTAAAAAAATGATGGGGCAAGGAATTGGTGCCCCCACAGAAGGCACCAATTGGGGAATTGGCACCCCCTGTATGGGCGCTAATTACCCCTTCCCAGAAAGCTGCAGCAATGGCCAGAGAGCTTGAAATAGTGAAAATATCAATAGAAAAGGAGAGAGAAACACTCACAAACTCCAATCATGGATCATGGCAATTGAACATGAACATAAAGCATGACATGCTCATTTTTTTAAGAGATGGATAAAAGATCAAAAAATTCCAAATCTAGCAAATTAACAATCAAGTGGGAGGGTTCTACGTGGAGCACAAAAGGAAGTGCACCGTGGGTGCAAATGGAGGTGGCACACGTGGGTGCTCATGGGGAAGGGTAATCAAAAGAAAAATAAAAGGGGTCCCACCGTGATCGTCAATTTGTAGATTATGGAAATCCACTTAAGGAAAAAATAAGAAAGAAAACATAAGCTAAGAATGGGGAAAAAGGAGAGGGAGCATGCGTAGGATGCTATGAGGAAAGGTGATCGCCAGAGACGCGAGGGCCTCAAAGATATAACAATGAAGAACAAGGAGGGATCGCGAATAATACCTTAAAAGAAGTGTGGGAGATGTGAGTGCACCTTTCTCTTTCTATCGACTGACCGATGAAGAGAGTTCTCCTTATTTGATTACCCTTGTAAAATAAAGAAAATAACCAACAATAAAGATATGATTAGAGATCAAGTGTGTAGCATCTAATCCATAATAGAAATATAAACAATGAAGAGCATGGACTAGAACACACCTTGTTGGGTGTTGGCCCTTAAACCCCTATGCAAAGGGTGGGTAAAAGATGATGATATGAAAATAGGGAGATGTGCAAGTGTTGCACAATTGGAGGTTCTCAACGTGGTTGAGATAATGAAAAGAATGCTAAAAAGTATGATGCATGAATTATTCTAATGAAAATAAAAGGGGAAGAGATGAGATAGGCTTATTGATTTATTCTCCAAAAGGGGCTTCAAGATCTTGAATAGGGAAGAAGCTTCATGGATGTAGAGGCTCCAAATCTTCAAGGGAGGAAGAAGAACTCCATGGATGAAGTTTTAAGGTACATGGGAGCTTCCTCCTTGAGCCTCCAATCCAGCATCACCTCCCCTTAGTTGATTGATGATGCCTTCAACACAAGAGAGAGAGGGGTCCTATTTATAGGCGTGAAATTCAGAATTAAATCCTGTAGAAATCAGAAACTCATGTTTTAATAAGATTTGAAAGCTGATAAACCATGGCCATGTGTCGCTTCAACATTAGAAAGCCTTAGAACTCCTTTCCCAAGTGAAAAGGCGCTCAAAAGAGTGAAACAAGGGGGTTCTGCCGTAGTTCGGATCTCTGAAAGAAATGGCGACCACTCAGATGGTCCCTATTTAAAAGGGTGCCCACGCGAAGTGCCGCTATTTTCAAAGTGTTTCTAGACGGATTCAGACTTTCCAAAATTTGAAAAGAATTAGCGACCATGAGGTGGTCTTTAATTAGAAATTAATATGAATTTTGAACGGAGTTAAAAGCTCAAAATATAGCAAGGGAATTGGTGACTTTCCGCACGGGCACCAATTTATGAAATAGCAACCTTCTGGAAAGTCGTGGAATAAAAAATAATCCGATTTCAGCTCAAAATGTGAAGAAAAGAATTGGCGACCTTCCGCGCGGTCGTTATTTAAACAAATGGTGACCTTCCGGAGTGTCATCAATTTTTAGACTTCGAAAACGGGCCAACGGGAAACCTGCAGGGAATTGGCACCCTCTAGGCTGCCATCTCTAAGAAATTGGCGCCCCTAGGTCTGCCATGTTTTAAATCAATAAAAAAAATGACCTAGGGAATGGGCGCCCCTGACTTGGGCGCCAATTCCAATGGGCGCCCAGGTCATGGGCGCCAATTCCAATGAAGGGCGCCCAGTTCCTGGGCGCCAATTAAATGGCACCCGGGTCCCCACCACCAATTGACTTAAGGCCCGAAAAACTGGAGAAAAACCTCAGAAAAATATGGAAAAATAGGAAAACATGTGGAATAGCTTGGGAAAGTTGAATATTCAAGAGAAATGAGGAAAACCACTTGAATAAGTCGATTTGAGGGTCAAATCGGAGCATCACAGTGTGATATGAGATATGCTCAAATTGATGCTAATTTTAGCGTGTCTACAAGTTCCGCCTGTAGGGTACAGATTCGGCTAATCTTCCACATGGTCAAAGCACTCCGGACCTTCTGCTCATCTTCCTCGGTTCCAATTTTCCTAGCTTGAAGGAGAGGGAAGTGAGATAGTGCTGGAGCCAAAGTGCAAGGAAGTCCAACTTGTAAATAGCACCGGTGGTGGTTGTAGAGCGCCAAGGTGGTGTTTTCCACTAGCTGGAGGTCCAGGCCCAATTGCCAAGATAATCTGAGAGTAGTGCCTTGAAGAGCCCATGGTCACATCATGAAATTGTCAACTGGCAAGGTGTTGGTGAAAGGGTGTCAATCGTCCCTTGTCTTCATATTCCCGGTCTGGCATTCAACCTGTGTAGAAAACCCGGATGCTCCTCCAATGAAGTAGAGTGGGTGGCTTCCAAAAATGCGACTAGCTGATGGTACATCTTCCTTGGGTAGGAATTTCAGCCTAACACCCATCCAACATTCTAAGACAATCATAGACCCAAAGAGGGGACCCCCAAGAGAAGTTGAACTAAGGCCTTCATAAAGGTAGGAAAGAATGACTTGGGAGATGGATAATCCCCGCCACAACCCAGTAATAATGCTGAGATTTTGGATGTCTAAGAGGTGGTCGGTGGTGGAAAAAAGAAAGATCCCGCACAAGCAAATGGAAGTAGCTTTGGCTATAGCTTCATACCTCCCCCACTTGTTTTTGCAATGGGAAGTGACCCATTGGGCTATGGGTATCAAATGGATATGTCGGGAGCTAATCATGGTTTTCACATCCTTTGGGTTGTGTATGAAATCCCCCAAGATGAGTGATGGGTCAACCGTGTGAAACACCAAGTCTTCATCTCCCACCTTAGTCTTAGGAAGGGCTAAGTAAGTCTCAACCTCCTCTATGAGGACAGTAGCTTCAAAGGTTAGGAACATGAAGGTGTGTGTTTGTGGATGCTACAACTCCACTAAAGCTGAAATGCTAGGCCAATCTAACAAAATTTTCTGGAAATTCTTAGCTAGAACTAGTAAAGGGTGAAGGTGCCATGCCCTTAGGATTGAGAGGACCTCTAAAGGAAGTTCCTTTATCACGTGAGCCACCCACTTCAAGATAGAGTAGCATCTTGGGTCTGGAAGGAGCTAGAGGAAGAACAAGAGGAGAAGAAGAAGGAAAAGAGGAGTGTCATAAGAAAATTTAAGGAAATTCATGAATTAAAATTCATGACTTACCTCTCTTGAAGGGCTTGTGCTCAGGTGCTTGGGGATGGAGGTTAGCCTCTACAACTCTCCATGTTCCTTCCTAACAGGATTTGGCCCGGTGTAGACAATCTCCTCCATGGTGCTAGCTTCAAAGCTCCTCTTCATGATGACTTAGGAGGTTTTTAAGGAATTTTTAGGGCTCAAAGCAGAAGTTTTCTGTGAGCTACGAGTTCTGGGTCTATTCCTAGATATAAGGCTCTAAATCTTGTCCTAATGGGTTGGGATTTAGGCTAGGTGGCGTCAATTTAAGTTAGAATAAATCTTAGTGCAGTTAGGTGCCTCTATCCACGGGGTTGGGACTCTCCCGGAGAGTCCCGTTCGAATTTTAACTATGTCTCCGCCTTCGCGGTCGATCGCACGACCGCTAAGCTCTTTCTTGCGGTCGTTAGGTGACCGTTTATCCTCTTCCTTCACCACCTTCTCTCTCGCTCGCCTAACGGTCACGGCGTGACCGTTTGTTCTCCCTTGTGATCTTCAGCAGACCATTTTTAAGCTTTTTGCTCGTTCTTCACCATCTAGCCCTTAACGGCCTTTCTCTGGACCGCCACCCCATGGTTATCGGCCTTGCTTAGTCCGTTTATTTCTCACCTGATCATCGGTTCTCTCCCATGTTCTATCTCTCTCCCCTATCCACTCTCTTTCATCCTCTCTCGCTTTCTTTGTCAAATCTAGGTCATCGTGATTAGAAGAGTCTGCATCCCCACGTTTACATTTAACAAAAGCAAAAGACAAAAGAAATCATATTTTCATGAATGCATATGTCCATAAGTACAAAGTAACTCTCAAGCTGGTCCCTCTCCTAGGCCCCCACTGTCATCCATCCCCTCGTGCCACTTCTCTGGCGGGCCTATGGCATGCTACCCTCCTCTCGTTGTCATTGCCTCTCTACCTCCTCGTTCCTCCGGTGGCCGGTGGATCTAGTAAGGAACTCCGGGAATGCGTTGCTCTGCGCACCACTCTGCGAGCCACTCCGCTCAGGTCCTTGACCCATCACCCGGACTGTCCGCTCTGTTGCATCCCTAAGGTTTTGATGATCGATGTCACACACTATAAATCAATTTGTTTTTATCCCTAGATCAATTTATATATTCGGTGCATTTACTTGTTTCAAAACATGAAGGAAGTCTGTGGTAATAGCTTTAAGGTCCATGCATAACATGTCCTTGCATCTCACCTCTCGAGGTTGGTGCAAGCTCTAGTCGGTGCAATCGTCGTCTGGTATGGACCGTTAGACCTTGTCTCTTCATCTCAGTGCAAATACGTCTTGGTGCAAGTGGTGTCTTGTACTTCGCTTTATCAATTCGGTGCAAGTCTCTGTCTCACTCACAAACACTGTAGCCCCGTTTCCATCTCGGTGCATTACGTGTCTAGACATAAATTGGCTCAGTGCATTTCATTGTATTTCATTCCAGCATACACTTTTAGGTTCGTGCATATCTTGTTTGTGCATCTTTGTGCATCTCGCCTTTCAGACTCGGTGCAAGGTCTGTCTTGCATCTGTTTTTGTTCGGATGATTCTTCTCTTTCATCTCGCTGCAATTCTCGTAAATCCAACTCGGTGCATCTACTGTGTTACACAGTTGTTTTTTAAAGTCCGTGCATATCCTTGATCCTTTCCTTTGACTCAGTACAAAGTCTTCGTCGTGTGCCTCTTGGACCCATGTCTGTGTACACCAGCTGCACGGGTGGACGCCAGAGTCTGTGCACATGGGGTCAATCACTTTAGTAAGTCAATTCAATGGTTGACTTGAATATCTCTACTTAGTGCATGTTATGTCTATTCACATTCGGTGCATCTCTCCCAGTTCATGCATTTTGCATTTATATGCCCAATGCAATGTCATCCTTCTTACCAGTATCCGAAATGCTTTCTTCTGATTGTTTGTCAGGTATTTTTTTTGAGAAGAATAAGAATGGCTCGTGATCCCAGTATGGAGGAGGTGGCAGGATCGTGACACATGGAGAGAAGTGAGGTGGGATTCTGCCACGTGGGCTAAGGCCTTTAAGCGGGAATAATGGAAAGCACACGCCCGTCCTCTGATGCTCTATAAAAAGCGAATGCTGAGTAGAAGAAAAAATAACAACGAGAACAGAAAAGAGAGGAGAAGGAGAAAGAGAGCCAGCAGAAGCAGAAGAGAAAGAAAAATTTCTGAGAGGGAGAAGTGTTCGTGAATGAGAAGATATGCTTCTATGGAAGCTACATTATCTTTGTTTCTAGAGAATATTATCGTTTACCGATCGCTGTGTTTTCAAGTTTTTGTTTGATCATCTTCATTCCATATTGTTACCCTCCACTATTCGGAGGAAGGGAGAGGTTCTCCAGTTCCCTCCAGTGTCTTGAAGGAAGAGAGGTTCAATCCTCTGGTTGTGTGAGTTACTTGGGAGTAACTGCACAGGGTTCCCTTTGCTGCGTGCAATGGAAGGGAGATTGTTCTCCGGTGCTCTTCTTCTGGTCGATCAGAAGATTGAGGAGGTTGTTCCTCTGTACAAGCTGTTTGGCAGCGGTTGTTGCAGACTGAGTCTACTGTGTGCGACTCAAGTGCAAGGAAGCCTTACTCGATTGAGTAAGGGGTGGACGTAGATTGCAGATAGCAATCGAACCACCTAAAAAATTCGCTGTCTTATTTGTGGTTTGGTTGTTTTCGTGTGCTGCTCTCCAACTTCTTGAGACTTTGCTTCTTTGTGGTTGCTTTCTCCATATAACTTCTTCTCTTATCATCTTCGTTGTCTGTTTACGTGGCCTTTATCTCTATAGTTTGAGGGGCTAAGAACTTGTGGCTGTGTTTATCGGATTGGGGAGTGATCTATTCATCCCCCCCTTCTATCTCACTCTCCGCTGCATGTATCATTTGGTATCAGAGTAGGTTTTCACCATGTGGGCCAACAGTCAGGCTAACCCTAATGGTCCTCGAAGCTTTATGGCTGAGGGACAATCTATCAGTTGTCCTCCTTTCTTTGATGGTAACAATTATCTATTCTGGAAAAATAGGATGGAGGTATTCATCAGGGCACAAAGCCACAAGTTGTGGAGGGTGATCACCACAGGGCCATACGAGCTACCACCGAACGAGGATGCATGGACAGATGATCAAGTCAAGCAATCGTCGCTCAACTGGACAGCCCTGAACATCATCCAGTGTGCTGTACACCCAGACCAATACGCTCGAATCTCAGCATGTAGGACGGGCAAGAAAATGTGGGACGAGCTGGAATTAATCTACGAAGGTACAGCTCAAGTGAGAGCAACAAAGGTAAATCTTTTCACCTCTGAATATGAGATGTTTAAAATGAAATCAGAGGAGACCATAACTGAGATGTATGCCAGATTGTCTCTGATCACGAATAGTCTTAAGGGGCTTGGAAAAGAGATGGCTGAGGGAGACGTTGTCAAGAAGATACTTAGATCTCTAACCCATTCATGGCATACAAAAGACACTGTTGTAGATATATATTTCTCTCCTCTCTCTCCTTTCACTAAAGGGGTCAAAAGTGCGCCAAATGCATGAAACAAATGAGAGAAAGAAGAGGAAATAGGGAATGAAAGTACCGTGATCGCCACCAAGATGCTGTACGTGACAGGCACGCCGTACCTTGGAAAATGGGGAGACACTCGCCTTAGTGCAGCGCTGGGGAGTGAACGGCTCGGTTAGAACTGCTCTGTGATGAGCGGTCTTACGATAGACCGCCCTGGGGCGCTGCGAGGGACGCGGGAGGAACTGCTGCAGTGAGATGGACGGCACTTTAGGGACCGCGCTCCAGGGAAGGACGGTCGTTTCTGCACCGCGCGTACCGTTGAACGGCCGAAGGATAATCGCTCAATACCTTCACTCAGCAAGTTGAGAAGGGCTCGACCTCCACCCTCTCCGGCCGGCCAGAGGGGATGGGCCTCGTGCTGATTAGATGCTGACCTGCGAAACAACGTAGAGACACGAAAGAGACACCCAAATCAGACCTTAATAATGCAGTATATATTCAAACGAGAAGAATTAAGCATGAACAAATGAAAAGGGGAATACCTGGGGGGTTTTAAACCCCTAGGGTGACAAAAAAACGGGATGGTTGTGTGCATGGTAATGAGAAAGAGGGGGGTACGTGGGTGAGAAACAAAGCATGCAATGAAAGAACACGGCAAAACTACGGAACGAAAGACTACGAAGACTGGGCTACTCCCTTGACCGGAGGCTCATGTGGACGTAGAGAGCCTCCCTCCTTGGTGCTAGGTCGCTCAAAAATGCGGCAGAGCTTCGCCGTCGATCAAAATCTCCCCCCCCTTTCGACGTCCGGCCTTTAGGGTCTATTTATAGAGCCTAGAAAGCCAACCCCGAAACTAGGGTTTAGAGCCATTTTCGGGACGAGATTATTGAAGATAAATCGTAGATAATACAATTATCTCTCATCCAGTCGAAACGGCAGCTAAAATGGTTGATTATCCGCGGAGAAATCGCCAAAATAAGTTAAGGATAAAACCATGGAGAAAAGGATTAAAATCTGTTAAAATTCAGCAACCGACGGGATGAACGGTCTTACGATAGACCGCTCAACCAGGTGGGCGGTTATAAACTAACCGTCCATACCCGTCGGTGGAAATTCAAATAATCAGCAAATAATCCCAATTATCTCTCGAACTGGCCGAAACATCCGCCGTGGGACCCTGAACACATGAACGGTTTAATGGAGACCGTTTGAGTGTAGGGCGGCACAACCACGACCGTTTTACCCTGTCGGTGATAATTCAAATATTTGGATAATTATCTGAGAAAACGGGCGCGCGTAGGACTCTGAGATATAGGCGGTTGGAATAGGCCCGTCCATGAACTTGAACGGTCCTGATCACACCGCACAAAATCCTGTCGGTGAATATTCAGAAAATCCTCAGAAATTAGCCGAAATGTATGAACGGTCTGGTATCAACCGCCCCAGTCCTGAACGGCTTATGTGGGACCGTTCATGATCTTGGGTACTGGATAATTAAAAAACAGTTCATTTAATCAAAGCCAGGGTCCGATAAGCCCTGAATGGATACGACCTTTACCAAGGAGGGAGGCCACCCCCAAAATGAGCCCAGGACGTGCCACAAAGAATGGCCCAACAGATAATGGACAACTTAGGGCATCAATCAATGGAAGTAAGAGAAACGGCTCAACTTATCGGTATAAAACGGGTGTCAACAGATGCCCCTCCTTAACGTCCTCTTTGCAGGGGAGCGAGCGGAGGTGAAGCGGAGGTGACACGGAACATGGAGACGAAGCGGAAATGTAGCGGAGTGGACCGGAAAAGCGGGCGTTAAGGTAAACGACACCCGTTCCTACCAATAAGCGATGAGAATCTTTCGGAAAACCTTGAACCGAGCGTCAGGAGTAATTGACCAAAAGGCGACGCCAATCTGGAGGGACTAAACTAAAGGAAATCAACCGACAAGACCAACCTCATGGGGGACACAATCCCGCGGTCCAATGAGGGGGCCACAAAAGAAAAAGATGCTAAAGCTCCAGACGGGGATCTTTCAGTCAACTGACCCCAACGAACCGACCAAAGAGAACCTTCAAACTCAGAGTGGAATTAGTTCATCTTACTCGAGCCTCTTAAACACATAGCTGACCATTACCGACGGGACATTTCTGAAGCAAACCATGGGGCATGAAAGCTCAAAAGGATGCGTATGATGCATGCTGGGCTAAAACAAAAAGAAATCATTAAAACAAATGCCAAGAAAGATTAAAATATAAAATATTCGAGAGTAGTATTGCTAAGCTGGGAATATCAGAGTCAAGATACCGTCCGCAACCACAGCGCGCGGATAGAACCGTCCTCCTCGTGACATCCCAACTTAACGGCCTATCCGAAGGTTAGATACATGAACATGGATCATCATTGTTTTTGTTGAAGGGGAACATCAGATCCTGGGACATATAAGAAACCTACCGGCTCTCGAAATAGTATATATAATACCATATAATAATGCAATAAGGGATTTAGGGACAGAAGGTCATACCTGACTTACCTGTGCAGGCGAAACGGCGAGACAAGGCTGAAGTGATGCTGCATAAGATGATTAAGAGATGTATTTCCAAAGAAAATATTCAATATTCATGATTTAAACACATCAACGAGATATACGGCCGGATGTTAACCGTTCCATATTCCAAACGGCTCCATGTTAACCGTGTGTACCTGACATTCAAACAATTCTTTCAGGGCCGGTTGCCAGTGATGAACGGTTGTATACACACCGTTTTAATAGGAACGGCTCCGTGAGAACTGCTCATACCCAGAATTTCAACCGACATAAAACTAACGGTCAAGAGAGACATACGGTTAGATACGAACCGCTCATATAATGAACGGTCTAACGATAGACCGTTCTTCTCTGTCACTTCGAAAAAAAAGGAACCCCCTCGTCTCCCTCCACCGTAACCGACGGTGGAAGGGACGAAGGGGGGGAGCAACGCCCTCACTCTCCCTCTCTCACTCTCTCTTCTCAATCTCACTCCCTCTCTCAATCCTCACTGCACCCCCAGCCCATTTGATGACCCGGACGAAGCACCAGGCGGCCAGGCCGTCGGCTGCCGGTGAGGGCTCGCCACCGCCGGAGCAACCGCCACCGCCGTCGGAAGAGGAGGGCACACCCGGGGTGACGATGGAGGAGCTCGCCATCGTCGTCGCCGACGAAGAGGCCCCTGCCGGCGAGGAGGAGGTGGCCGGAGGACCACCGCCCGCGGGGGCGGCCAAGAAACCACGGGAACCCGAGGTAGGTTCCCCCCACCTTTTCTTCCATTTCTACCCTTTACGTTCCATGCATGTTAGTTTTAGGGGCTTAGAGGGGCCTAGGGGGGTTGGTTTAGGGACTACGGAGGTCTCCCAGCCGGCTGGGGGCCTCCACCGTCGTCGGGGTCGACGACGGAAAAACGGTTTAACAGAAACCGTACTGCCAAAACAATGCGGTCCCCAAAGGACCGCCTCAAGTAAACACGGTGCAGGGAGCGCCGTTCATACCCACATAGCCAACGGGTTCTTAAAACCCCAATACGGTGAGGGTACCACCGTTCAAAACGTAGACGGACCATATAGGTCCGTCCAATCATGTAGCCAGGCAAAACAATACGGTCCTTACAGGACCGTCACGAAAACAATACGGCCAACGGTGGGCCGTTATTCCTTAGGAAGACGGGCAACCAGACGGTTCAGGGTGATCCGTCCATGATTAAAACGGCTAGGAATGGCCCGTTCAAACTGGGGTACCTGAGAAACAAAACGGTTTGAGTGACGCCGCACATCTATGGAGCGGTTTTGGAGTAACCGTGCTTCAAATCAATAATTGGGCTTTGAGCATTTTATTCAAATGAAACAAAATGTGAAACTAAATGACTAATGTAAATGAGATGGATGAATGCAGGGGAAACGTAGGACCCGTACCTCCTGGCTGCAGGTTCGGGCAGTGTACCTCGCACTGCCGGACTTCCAGAGGGAGCGATTGACTGCCATGGGGTTCGCCCCCTTCCTGAGTATTGAGGTGTGTCGTTTTGACGCAGCTATGCTCTATGCTCTGCACGACCGCTGGGACCCAGTGAGTCGGACGTTCTTGTTCCCGTGGGGGCACATGGTTCCCACGTTGGAGGACGTTGCCAGGCTCACTGGCCTACGCGTGCACGGGTCGCCGGTCAGCGGGACTACTTTTCCTGACTACCGGGGGCTGGCTCGAGAGCTGCTCGGGCTTCAGTTACGGCGCCCCGAGAGGCAGTCGACTCTCCTTCCCCGGGCTGCTCTCCAGGACAGCCTGGGTCTTCGACGAGCTGGCGTTGCAGTGGGCGAGCGACCAGAGGAGCACCTGGAGCGGCTTGTCGAGTTGGCGAGGCCGAGGGTCGCAGCGGCACCGGGACCAGAGGCAGACCGAGTACTACGACGGTTTCTGATGCTGATGTTCGGGCGGCTTCTCTTCTCCACTCGGGCGGACGTGATGAGCTGTCGCTTCCTCCCCTTCCTCCAGGAGCTCGAGCATGTAGGTGACTATGCTTGGGGAGCGGCGGTCCTCGCTTTCCTCTTTGACACCCTTAGTTCGACGGCGCGTCGGACGATGCTTGGGGGCTTCTCCCCCTTACTCCAGGTGCGACTCTCTTCCCTAGTCTTCATTATGCAACTCTATATGCTGACTGAATGCTGACACGACCTTGTGATACAGGTGTGGGCCTACGTGCACCTACACGGGTTGGGGAGAGGCGAGGAGACCCGTCCTGGGCTCCTGCCGATAGCGCGGAGGTGGACAGCACCCCAGGAAATGATGGCCCTGAGGAGGCAGGTTCGGGAGCTGCAGGACGACCTGGACTCTCTACCGTACACCTCGGTACGCTTCTAGACTCAGACTCTTTAAATACATGCTATTCTGATGATACTGATGCAGTTTCCTATTCTTTGCAGGTACGGTGGACCCCTTACACGGAGGAGAGCCCGGAGGGCCAGCCGTGGGTGACCGAGGCCTTGGCCTTCTCTGGTCGGGACGTGTGGCTTCACTGCATGAATGTGGTGGAGCCACTGCACTTTAGGTTGGTGATGAGGACCATCGGGGTCCATCAGCCGGCCGTTGAGTTCCCTGCGCCCGAGAAGGCGGGGGAACGAGTGTCGAGGACGACCCGGGGACTCCGCGAGGCGTACGACTGGACAGCGAGGAACGCTGAGCAGTTAGCTGACTGGGCTGCACGAGGGCGAGTGGTGACTGCCCGGGCAGAGAGCGACAGCGCGTACTACACTGCGTACGCACGACACTACCGGGACCAGGTGTTCCGAGGCGCCCACCGACCGGTACGACTTCTAAACTTAAACTTTGTCTATCATGCTTATGATTCTTATATGATGCACTAACAAAGACTTCTACATGTAGGTTGACCCTGCAGACGGGTGGCAGAGTTGCAGGGACTCCTGCACTCCACCATCCGGGAGAGAGACGAGGCCCGACAGGCTCTGGCCCTACTGGTGAGTTTCCTAAACCTTAGACCTTTTAAATTATGCAGTTCTATATGATTGTGCTAATGCCTATAATTGACCTGGAGTATTTGGATGCAGCGCGCCGAGGGTGTTCAGAGGGCGGGACCAGACGCTCCTTCTTCCTCCTCCGTCCAGACCCCAGCAGATCGAGCCGATCGGGATGCGGACTTTACTCGGATGGTAGAGCGGGCTATGGCGGCCGAGGTGGCACTCGTGGAGAGGGTACGCAACTCTAAACTTCCTCTTTTACTATGCTTATGAAATATATGAAATGTGACCAACTGATAGTGATATGTGAATGCAGACGTCCGAGCTGACTCGCCTTCAGGCGGAGCCGGGTGGCGGCTCTGGAGGAGGCAGCCCGGGTGCGAGAAGAGGCTGCACGGAGCCGACCGGTGGACACAGTGGAGACGCCACTCCTTCGGCATGAGCTAGAGCGACTCCGGGCGGATGCGGCGGAGTTGGTGCGAGTTCGAGCGGAGCGGGATCGTGCTCTGATTGAGATGTCCGGGCTGAACGGAGAGTTGCGGGTCTTTAGAGAGATGAGCCGGCGATCGCGCAGCGGGACTCCGAGTGGCAGTCACGGCACTCACGGCTCTGTGAGGAGTTTTTTCACTAGTTCCTCCGGCCATCGGAGGAACGAGGAGGAGGAGCGGCGCCGGCGACGGCGTGATGAGGCGACCTCAGCGATGCCTCCTCCAAAGAGGCATGAGGGTGAGGGGGACAGCGACGGGGGCCAGGGAGAGGGGGCTGCTTGACTTTGTTGTACTGGGCCCGTCCTTTGTATATGATATGTTATGATTGGTGATGCCTATCCTTGTTTTTCATTTGCTTTGTGGATGAATGCATGCATGAGTGGGCAAATGAGTTTGAGGAACTCGCTTAGCCTGAGAGAGATGAGCGACGCACACGCCGACTTGAGTGAGATGAGTGACGCACACGCCGACTTGAGTGAGATGAGTGACGCACACGCCGACTTGAGTGAGATGAGAGACGCACACGCCGACTTGAGTGAGATGAGAGACGCACACGCCGACTTGAGTGAGATGAGAGACGCACACGCCGACTTGAGTGAGATGAGAGCGCTAAATGATTGAGGCATGAGTGCAGAGGTTAATTGGGGAGCAGAGAATATGGGCGGTTCTTCCAAAGCCGCTCATAGATAAGAGCGGTTCTCTAAGGGCCGCTTGAATGCGTTGGAACGGTTCTATATAAACCGTATGAGTGGTCGAACGGCAGCGTTCGGGCCGCACAAGTCACTGGGCCCGAGCTTCCTTTGGAGAGAAGAACGGTTGATGATAGGCCGTACAATGTATGGACGGTCTATCGTAAGACCGTCCAATCCCACGTCCGATTTGCTCGAGAGGGGACTCTCTTGAGAGTCCCCAGCCCGAGGGCAAGGTGCTTTGAACTTATCACAACCCTATCTTAGCCCGCCCTAGACTTATCTGAGCCTAATCCCAAGAGGTTTAGGCTTCCTAATGGACCCTATAAATAGTAGGGAGGCCTGAACCCTCAACTCATCCATCTTCTTTCTCCCAAAGCCTAAAACCTTTGATTCTCGTCACCTCATCATGAAGAGGGCTTATGATGGAAGTCCTGCGGAGGGAGTGCCCTTTGAAGGGCCAAGACCAGCTAGAAAGGAGCGGGAGGCGATCCAACGGCTAAACTTGATTCCTCGTCATCTCAGCGCCTCCCCTACGAGAGAGGTAAGTTAGATCAGAATATATGTAATTTCTCTCAATTTCCCTTATATTTCCTTACATCGTTAGCCTTTTCCTCTTCTCAGCTTCTCCCCGGCCCGAGACGCTTTTCTAATTTAAAGTGGGTGGCTCCCATGGTCCGTGCATTGCCCCTCGGGGTGACTCATCTTCTCAAATCCTGGCATCTACACTCCCTCCTAGTTTTAGGTCAGAATTACCCCAAGCTTTCTTTAGACTGGCATAGTATCTCTGCTCTGATGGAGATTTGGCACCCTCAGACTCACACTTTCTTCTTCCCATCTTTTGAGGCCACCATCCTGTTAGAGGAGGTAGAGACATACTTCGGACTCCCTAGGTCCAAGGTGGGGGAGGAAGACTTGATATGCCATACCGTTGCCCCTATCGACCCAAAACTCATCCTAGGGGAATTTATACCTGATAGCGGGGATGTTCGCACCTTCGTAGGCCCTCGCCACATCCACCTCCTTCCTCTGAGCCAGTGGGTAGTAGAGCATTGCCGGAATAAGTGCGGGTGGGTTGAAGCCATAGCCAAAGCTGCGTCCATCTGCCTATGCGGGGCCATCCTTTTCCCTTCGGCCGACCATGTCCTAGAGATTCCTTTACTCAGCACCATCAGCGGCCTTTGGCAGGGGTTTTCCATTTCTCAGGCTGTCTTAGCTTATTTGTATGAGGGCCTTACTTCAGCAGCCTTAGGAGGTCCCCTCTTTGGTTCGATGATCCTATTGGAGTGCTGGATGGGAGTTAGGATGAAGTTCACCCTGAGGGAGGATATTACTTCAGTTAGCAGGATCTTTGGGAGCCATCCCCTTTACTTCATAGGGGGCGCCTTCAGATTTTCTCCACAGGTTGAGTGCAGGACGGCTGATCTGAAGACCAGGGACGAGTGGCGCCCGTACATCAACAGGCTGCCCCTGGATAGGTTCGTGATGCGCCCGGATTTCCTCCATGATACCACCATCAGGCTACCGAGGAGAGTTGGCTTGGACATGAGGCTCGTGAGCGACACCACTTTAGCAATGTACAGCCCACACAGATGCTACCTGCAGATCGGGCTTCCCCGGACGGTGCTACCTACGCTACCCTACCTTCCCATGCTACAGGCCCGGAGGATCGGGACAGAGGAGGACGAGCAGGCGGTCAGGAGTGCGTTGATCATGTGGGAGGTGAGCAGGGTGCGTACCCTACCAGCAGAGGTCGAGGAGGCTTCAGAGACTAGACAGGCTTATCTTAGGGAGTTGAGAGAGATACGTCCTCGCGGGGATGCCCAGCGGCGGACTGAGTGATTTTCTTCTATTTTTACGATGATATGTGATAGGATTCTTATATTCGGACAGCTTGATATATGATAAGATTTGATGAGATTGAGTTTGAGCTTTGCAATATGATTATGATGTGATGTGATTGCATAGGCTAATGCGAGGATTGAATATTCCTGTAGTCCCGAGTCAACTGTCCTTCCGACCTGCCCCTGCACACATGCAAACATGAAACAGATTAAATCTATTTTAGGCTCAGCCCCTTGCCTACAGCAAGTTAGGAGACGACCCATTCTTGACTTTTGGTCAAGGGGGGTGAGCCTTATTAAATAGGCAAATATCAAAGTGCGAGAAAGTGCAGATGAATGCAAGAAGAAAACATGTAAACGCAATTTTTGTTGGATTTTGAAATATTTGATTTTTGTTGGATTTTGAAATATTTGATTTTTTTTTTCGGGTTTTGAAATATTTGATTTGATTTTTTTAGATTTTGAAATATTTGATTTTTCTGGGTTTTGAAATATTTGATTTTGTTTGGGTTTTGAAATATTTGATTTTTTTGGATTTTGAAATATTTGATTTTTTTTGGGTTTTGAAATGTTTGATTTTTTTTGGATTTTGAAATATTTGATTTTTGGGTTTTGAAATATTTGAATTTTTTGGGTTTTGAAACCAGCTCGGGTCTCAATAGCAGGGACCTTCTCGTCTTGCTACGGAATTCCAAGGTTCAGCGCGTGCAGGAAGGGGGACCGCCCGTGATCGGCGTCAACTTTGCTCGACGGTGCTTCTGCTGAGGCCATATCCGGGGTGGGATTCATTCCTTGGGAAAGTAAAAAAGATTGAGTAGGGAAGCCGACGATAGGTGTAGAGGTTTTTAGGGCTTGAGTTCTTTCCCGGGACCCCCCCTTTCTCAAGGAATCTGGTCTGTTGCGCCGGGGCTTTGTATCCGTCATCGAACCTTCACCCGCTCTAGGCACGCATGCGACCGGGCTCATAACGTCCCGCGGGGAAACTGTACTGCCACTCTTGCCATGCCTAGCCGCATCCTTCGGGGATTCAGAGAGCTTCGAGCTTTGTGCTTTCGGCTTTTGCCCCTGTTCTTTTCTTTTTCTTTTTTGTTTGCTTTCCTTTTCTTTCTCTTCTTTCTTTTTTTCTTCTTTTGCGGAGTGAGGTCTTGACGGATTGCCCCTATTTGAGACCCTTCTTAACGGGGAGCCTGGGTCAGTCCTCGCCCCCTTATTCACCACTTGCCCCTATCTTCAACCGAGAGAGAGGAAATACAAGGATTTCCACCATCCCCGAGCATGGCCAAAGGAGAAACGGTGTCGGGTAGCATGAGAATACCGCACCACGGGGTCGTGTAGTGTGTGAGATGCTGGACCTGGGTCCTCCTTTCGCAATTTGGTGGGGTATGCCCTGCCATCGAGCCGTTCGCTGATTTTATTTTTATGGATGAAAACGCTTTAAATACAGCCCATTCCACGGGTTCGGCAATTCCTCCCCCTCCGAGTTAATTAGACGATACGCATTGCCAGGATAAGCTTCTTTGATTACGAAGGGCCCTTCCCAGTTGGGTTGCAACTTAGACCTGGGACCTGCAGACCTGATGAATTTGCGTTTCAGAACCATATTACCCACTTGAAATTTTCTTTCGATGACCTTCTTTTGAAAATATCGCGAGACCCGCTTTTGATATACTGAAACATGATTGGCCGCATTCAACCTCTTCTCGTCTAAAAGTTCCAGTTGGACTAGCAACGCCTCTCGATGTTCGTCGAGATTAAGTTCCTTATCCAGCTGCACCCTTAGGGAAGGGATTAGAATTTCATACGGGAGCACCGCTTCCATTCCGTAAGTGAGGGCAAAGGGAGTCTGCCCTGTGGGAGTGCGGACGGAGGTGCGGTAGGCCCATAGAGCTTCTATCAATTTGTCGGCCCAATCAGCAAATTTATGTGATTCGCATGTTTTCTTGATAATTTTGAGAAGGGTCTTATTCGTGGCCTCAGCCTGGCCATTACCTTGGGGGTAGTATGGTGATGAATGATGCAAAACTATATTGAATTTCTTACAGAGGTCCTGGAGTTCTTGTGAGATGAATTGAGGCCCGTTGTCAGTGACGATGCTGCTTGGCACTCCGAATCGTGAGATAATGTTCTTCATGATGAAGCGGCATACTGTGGTGGCTTTGATTTCTGCATAAGCCTCAGCTTCGGCCCACTTGGTGAAGTATTCTGTAGCCGTCAGAATGAAGGATTTCTATTTAATCGCAGAGTTCGGATCACCGAGGGGCCCGATGATGGCAAAGGCCCACATAGAAAATGGCCAGGGGGCCGTAATGGGATGAAGAGAAGAGGCCGGAGCGTGGATTTTGTCGGCATGGATTTGGCACTGAAGGCACCTACGGACATAGGTAGAGCAATCTTCTTCTAGAGTTGGCCAGTAATAGCCCTGCCTAAGAATCTTCTTTGCCAAGGCCTGTCCGTTCACATGCCCTCCACACTCGCTGGAGTGGGCTGCTTCCACGACTTTCCAAGCTTCTTCATCATTTAGGCACCTCATTAGAACTCCATTCAGAGCCCGCCTATACAATTCACCGGTGATGATCGTGTACCTGGCGGCGACTCTTCTAATGGCTTTTCGTTGCTCAGCGTTGGCTGTTTCCAGAAATGTACCATCCTTGCAGTATTGCTCGATCTCATAAAACCACGGCAATTCTTCCTCTTCAATGATCTCCTCGAGCTCAGTTAATGAAACCTCTTTTATCTCCTCCCTTTCTACTTTCTTCTCTACGGACATCCTAAGATTGTCGAACCAGGGATCCTGCGGGGAAGGAACGTCTAGCCTTTGGACCACAATGGTCTCGGTGGCGCGACTTAGGGGGAGTGATAGAGAAGAGGCGAGAGACGCCAGGGCGTCGGCCAAGATATTCTGAGAGCGAGGAGTGTGAATATAGACGAGTTTCCTGAATTGCCTGGCCAAGAGCGTGACCAGATCCTGGTAGGGTTTGAGCTTAGGATCACGGGTGCGATAGGTTGACAAAACTTGACGCAGCACCAGCTGGGAGTCTCCTATGATGTTTAGGTATCGCGCACCCAAGATGTAGGCGTGCTTCAGACCGGCAAGGAGAGCCTCATACTCGGCTATATTGTTGGTGGCGGGAAATGAGAGTTGATATGCCACGGGGATGGTCACCCCTTCTGGCGTAAGGAGAACGGCCCCGACTCCGCTGCCCTGGGAATTAAGGGCGCCATCAAAGTGGAGGGACCAGAAAGGAAGATGAGTGACCACCGCCAGGTGTTCATCGGGGAATTCATCCTGAATGGAATCAGTGCGAGGGATAGGAGAATGAGCTAGGTGCTCGGCAATAGCATATCCTTTGATTGCTTTCTGCACGATGAAGGTGATGTCGAACTGGGAGAGAAAACTTTGCCAGCGAGCTAGCCGATTAGAAAGGACCGGCTTTTCCAACAGATAACGAATGGGGTCCATTCTAGAGATGAGCCTGACCTCGTGGGCGAGAAAGTAGTGTTTAAGCTTCTGCGCTACCCACACTAGTGCTGCACAGGTTTTCTCCATAGCAGTGTACTTGGACTCAGCAGGATTAAATAACCTTGAGAGATAGTACGCCGCCCTTTCTCTTCCTTCATCATCAACCTGTGCCAAAACAGCTCCTAGGGAGTCCTCAATTACAGAAATGTACAGGATCAGGGGTTTCCCAGGGACGGGTGGTTGTAGAACCGGGGGATTAGAGAGGTACACCTTGAGTTCCTCATAGGCCTTTTGACATTGTTCATTCCATTCGAATTTCGCGCCGGCCTTTAACAGGTCATAAAACGGGCGGCATCTTTGCGAATGCTGAGATATAAATCTCCTGATAAATTGCAAACGCCCGATCAAACCTCGAAGCTCAGTGACGTTCTTCGGCGGTGGCATTTCCATGACGGCCTTTGCCTTGTTTGGATCAATCTGAATCCCCCGTTTACTAACTATAAACCCAAGTAATTTCCCTGATGCAACTCCGAACACACATTTCTTTGGATTCATCTTTAACTTGTATTCCCTAGCCCTTTGCAGTACCTTGGCTAGAATGGCGGGGTGCTCTTCTTGTGACCTCGATTTGACTAAGATATCATCCACATAAGCTTCTAAATAAACGTGCATCATATCGTGGAAGATAGCCATCATCGCTCTTTGGTAGGTGGCACCTGCATTTTTCAACCCAAATGGCATGACGACGTAGCAGTATGTGCCCCATGGTGTGGTGAACGAGGTCTTTTCTTGATCCTCCGGAGCCAAAATGATTTGGTTATACCCCGAGTAACCGTCCATGAAGGAGAGGGCTTCGTACCCAGCTGTATTATCGACCAAGACGTCGATGTGAGGAAGTGGAAAATCATCTTTCGGACATGCCTTGTTTAAGTCCCTGAAGTCAATACAGATTCAAATTTTACCATCCTTCTTCATTACCGGGACTATGTTCGCCACCCATTGTGGATACAGCACCACTCTAATGAACCGGGCCTTATGCAATTTATCGACTTCTTCCTTAATCCTTAAGGCCATTTGCGGGCGAAATCTCCTTGCCTTCTGTTTAACGGGCGTTGCCCCTGGTTTGAGAATCAACCTGTGTTCAACCAAGGCGGGGTCAAGGCTCGGCATGTCTTCGTAGGACCAGGCGAAAGAATCGCTGTACTCCCTTAAGACTTTGACAAGTTCCTCTTCGACTGGAGGAGGGAGATTGGCGGAAATAAGTATGGGCCTGGGGTCCTCTACTGTTCCGAGGTTAATCTCTTTAGTGGATTCATCCACTGCTACGGAAGGCTCGTCAAACTTCTTCAAGCCTTGGGCATATAGGTCAGCAGTGTCATCCGTTTCGTCTTCCTCATCATCAGCTGGGTCTTTCTCATTCACAATTTCATATACTCCTAGTCCATCCTTGCTCCATACCTTATCAATTCCCTCATCATCTTCCAGGATAATTGCGGTCTCCATAAATTCCGGACACTTCAACAGAGCATGACATCTCCCAGCCAAATCTTGTAGAAACCTACTGGGGATGGTTTTAGGAGGGCGCGTTACGGCGGGTGCCGCAGACGTGGATGGGCTGACAAAACTCGAACTAGACTCTACCCTGACTGACTCGACCATCCTAGAGGACTCTGTACACTGTACATCTAATCTAGGGGAGAAGAAATCTACCGGAAAAGAAACAGGGGTCTCGCGCCCCTGGGGATCTGGGCAGAACATAGCGTAATCTTCCATGGAGACCTCCGTTTTGGAATTGGCATTTTTTTTTGGAGGCCGGAAGTGATCACACAACACGAGGAAGAAGGCGGAGGAGGAGGAAGTTGCATGGGGAACAATTTCGGGAAGATGCAGTCAAAGAAAGGGTCAGAAGACTTAAACCACATTTCATGGAGCTGAGCTCCTGGAGGAGGAGGAGTGAATAGGGTTGATAGATCAATGGGCGGGCAGCGCCCGCAAGCACATGGAACGAATAAAATTTCGGGTCTCTCCGTAAAGTACGGGTCGACCAGGAGTGGAGGGGAACGGGGAACAGAATCCCACTGTTGAAACCAAGAAGCGAGACGGGATGGGGACATAGAATAAGTAGTGATGGAGCTCCCCGTCTTCCGGGGCCCCTGGCGGGCCAATGGCATCGGGGGGCGCCTTACCAGCTGCGTCTCCTTCTTCTTTGGGTCACCCTCTTCTTCATAAAACATCTTTGTAAAGTAGTAGCAAAGTCTTCCAAGTCACCGGCTAGCCCTTGCGGTGATGGTGGAGGATCGGCAACAGCACAAGCTTCGTCTATCTTTTCTTCAAGGCTGGATGGCGAGGTCTTCAAGGTGCCGGGCTGCAACGGACCTTTCACAAAGTGTTGCCGGTAGTCCCAGGTCAACGGCCCAGAGTCCCCAAGCACTGACATGGAGGATTCATGGTAGCCGAGGCCCCGGCGGCCCATCTTCCTTCCCCTGGGAACGGGGTTGGTTCGGCCCTGCAGCTGTGCGCCGAGTCCTCGGCCTGGCTGATAGCCCAATTTTAGAATTATGTGCCACCCTTTGGAGTCTCTCATCTTGGGTTTAACCTTCACATTGATTGGTGCAGCGGTGGGTTTGCGCGACGCATACGCCCATGAATAGTTCAAGTCCATGACAGATAGAACAGGTCTGTTGCTTGGCCACAGTGTGGGCAGAATCTTGGCTGCTATGGCGTCAACGTTTTGAACTGTGGAAACACTTTTCACCTTGACCACTCGCCCCTGGAATGGGAACTTCAGACACTGGTGGGCGGTCGAGGGGACGGCGTTCAAACTATTCAACCATGGACGACCCAGAATGGCTTTGAACATTGGGTCTATGTCCAACACATAAAATTCTACATCCATCACCAAGGGCCCTAGCTCGGCCTGCACAGTTACTACCCCGTGACAAGCACGTCTGGAGTTATCATATGCGGCTATCGTGGTTGGTGTCGGCTTGAGCATGTCCTCTGATATATTACAAGCACGAAGGGTACTCAATGGGCAGACATTTATCGATGCCTCTGTATCCACAAGGGTGGATTCCACTGTTGTTTTGTTTAAAGAGATGGTAATACATAACGGCATCTGCCGTGCCTCAGGAGGAGCCAATTCTGACTCAGCAAATGCGATAGAGGGCCCCTTTGTGATCGTGGCCAAGACCGCGGGCAGGCTATCCACCGCCACATCCTCGCTCACCATAACTTTTTGTAGGAAGATTTTCAGGGCGTCTTGGTGGAGCGGCGATCTCTTGATCAGCTCTAACACTGAGATTTTAGCCGGCAGCCGATCTAAATGCTGTAATAAGTCATATCTCGTGCCCGACACCGGATCTATCTCCTCTGGTTCAACTGTAGGGGAGGAAACTGCAGGGTTTGGTGCAGATGCACCTGGGGAAGGAAACATTCTCTGGAAGGGACGCCCGCTCCGAAGGGCGCATTGCGATGCTTGTACGGCCTGGACTGGACCCCCGCTTAGCCTGGTGGGATAGGCGAATGGCGTGGAGATGGGGGTGAGGATGACGGGAGTGGGCTTAATGGGCCCTGTTGGAGGGGAAATGGGCGAAGGGTTAAGCTTAGGGGAGATGATGGGAGGCACGGCGGGTGGTGGTGAGAGGACGGATGGGGTAGAGGGGAATGTAGAGGGCCTAAGAGGTGACGCGGGGGAAGTGACGGGCGATGTAGCGGCGGGTCTAAGGATGGAGGGGATGGCAGGTGTGGGAGAGTAGTGGTGGTGTAAGGCCAAGAGATGGGCGGGGGTCTCATCATCAAACGTCCACCCAGAGTTGGGGGCTGGGCGCTGGACCACATTCACTTGTGCTGGGGCCGGTGCCGGCGGTTGCTGTTGTTGCGGAGGAGCGGGCTGATGCATTGGCATGGGATTTTGATGGATCCCGAGGTCTTGCTGCTGCGGTGGAGGTTGCGGTTGCTGTTGGAGCTGCTGCTGCTGTTGCTGCTGGGGCGCCGCCTGTTGCGGCCTGGCCTGTCTCTGCCTTTGCTTGATATCCTCAATTAGTTGGCGCATCTGGGCCCAATCAATTCTCTGGCCCTCATGCAAATCATACACCAGGTCTCTGAATTGGTAACATCGCTCTATCGTGTGCCCCGGTTGCCGATGGAATATACAGTATCGGGATTGGTCGGCAGTCGGATTCCAGTTCGGGCGCTCAGGCGGCAACTGAAGGTCGCCAGTATACATTAGAGCAGAGAAAATATCTGGCAAGGTCTCCGGAAGAGGGGGGTAATGAGCCCTCTTTGGAGATGGTCGAGCAGAGCCGTAGGTGGGGGGTGGAGGAAAATTATTATACTGCGGGGGTCGCTGAGGCTGTTGGGGTGGCGGAGGTGCCTGTTGAGGGTATTGCGGGACCTGGAAGGCCGACTGGGGAACTGGCAGAGCGGCGAACTGGGGGTTACGCTGAGGTGGTGGGAAGCGGGGTGGAGCGACGTGTTGGGAGAACTGAACGGCCTGGACTTGCTCGTTAATTTGTACCCCCTTAGTGACGGGGCCCTGGGCTTTCTTAGTGGCTTTGGGCTTCTGGGCCTCGAACAAAGAATGGATGGGGGAGTCTTTAAATTGGGTTTGGATAAACCTAGCTCTGCTGTATAGCTGGTGCATGTTTGAAATGTCATTCATTGCCAGAATGTTTCTGAAAGTTGGCGTAGCATTGGAAATTAACAACTTTACTTTTTCCTCTTCTGGAATCTGCCCGGGCACCCGTGAGGCCATCTGTCTCCAGCGGTCTGCATAGGTTGTGAAGTCTTCCTCCGGCCTCATCTTCTCCGCCACCAGGTCAGTGAAAGAGTACTCGGGTCCGACCCGATCCTGAAACCTCTGTATGAACCTCTCCTTGACGGTCTTGAAATTCTCAGCCTCCTCCAGAGGCAAGGTGTAAAACCATTCCAGCGCGACCCCCTCCAGGGACCGACGGAACAAATAAGCCATCAAGCGATCATCCTGTTGGAACTGCGCAGACTCGTACAAGAACTCTCGGACATGGATGAACGGGTTGCCATTCCCATCATATTTGCGGTACACGGGGAGCTCCGACTGGGAAGGAAAACGTAGGTCCCTGAAGTTAGGGATAGGGACATCGGCAAGAGATTGCGGGCCGACCCGCTTGTGGAGGAGATCAATTTGTTGCTGCATAGCAGCCCACTTGTCAAGAATTTCTCGTTCCCGGGAAGGAGGGGGGGGAGCAAGAGGAGTAGCACCCGGATAGGCGACCAAAGGATAAACTGACGAAGGAGGCGGCCCATAAGAGGGGTAATGGGCCGAGGAAGGGCCCATATCTGTATGAGCGACCTGAGCCGCCCCCGACTGTGACCTAGCGAAGTCTGCCGGGGCTATGAGGGCCTGAGGCGATGGAGAAATTGTAGGGTATGGCTCAAGATAAGGAACAGAGGGGATCGGGGATTTCCCTTTATCCAGTTGCTGATGGACCGATGTGGACGCCTGGCCCATTTCCATATTGGGATAGCGAAAGTTCTGAGGGCGGACTGGAGTAAGGTCAATGGGAGCCACGGAAGTGGTCCCGACCACAGGAGCTGAAGTGGCGACATTGGCCGTGGCATGAGCCAGAGCTGAGGCCGGGGCATCGCCCCCTTGCAAAGCTTGTCTGATGAGATGGAGTTGGGTGGGGTCCAACTGGGCCATCATGTCGAGGATCGTACTGGCTGAATTCTGGTTGGACGGGTTTGAAAAAGAGGGTCGAGGACCCTCGCCAAGAGAGGTCGGGAGCGAAGGGGCCGCCCCCTCTCCCCCTTGCAAGTGGGTGACCCTAGGTGGGTCTTCAAGGAGACCACGAGGAAGGGAGTCCTCATGGGCCGCAGAGAAGTCGTATGACGACATGGAAGAAGGAGCGGAATCAAACAAGGGGTTGGAGTAAGAATGGAAGTAAGAATCAACCCTAGGAAGCGATCGTGGGGGCAGAAGGCAGTCCCACATACACCAAGACACTTGATACTAGAACAAGCAACACTAAATCAATCAAATCTACCAAGCAAATAGTAAGCATAGAATGGAGCGAGATGAGAGTAGAATCACTCAGTAATGCAATCAAGTTCTTAAAATGATGCTCGTCAGTTCCTTATATCTTCGGGTTTGAACCTTAGTGGATTAATGAAAATGTCAATTCTCTCGACCACTAGGTGCCTGATTGGGATGAGAACGAGGAACCGTGTGACCCTATTGGGACTTCTCACTCGCGGATGCAACCCTAGACGGGATGGATACGGTACAACCTGCCCGGCGTCCGTGTGGGAATCCACGGCTCACGGGGGCTTACGGAGGTCCTCGGCAAGGTCCCTAGTCGGCTCCAAGGAATATGGAGACGAGAGGAAACCCTACCTCGGTAGGAATGCAACTAATATGGGAAAATATCGATGCTCCTATGCGCACCGGAGTGCATGCACAAACTAGCTTAGCAGCTATCAATCAATGAGCAAGTATACACATGAGTAATAAAAGCATGGTGATGCAATAATAATAAGATGGCAGGGGGAGCCAACGAACAGCACCAGGAGCAATATATATATCAGCCGAAACACTAAGCAAGAAGACAGAAATGCACTGTGACAGGAGATGTGCGGCCCTCCTCTGACCGCGCTAAGTACTCAGGCGGTCAATGTCCAGCCGTAATGCATGAGCAGAAAGCAAGGGACATACCAGACAGACGGCTGATAGTCAACCGCTCGCGTACTTGAACCGCCGCCTCACAGCCGTGTATCTGCCACCAGAAAATACAGCATACCTGTGCCTGAGCGCGGGACGGCTGTGTGAAAGCCGCTCAAACGGATGGACGGCGTCCCGGGAGCCGTCTGAAACAGGAAAGGCCGGGGTAGATAAACCTGAAGGCAGAGTATATGAGCGGTGCAGAATCAACCGTTCTGATGGTTAGACGGCTCTGGACGAACCGCGTGTGAGCCAGAGGACAGAAACCGCATTCAACCTGTAAATCCCTCCAAGAAGAAAACCTTGACAACGACTAAGAAGGGTCAGCAATCCAAAAGCACGATGGGCACTAGGAGTCCCACCGTGATCGCCACAAAAGGGGTGTAGATATATATTTCTCTTCTCTCTCTCCTTTCACTAAAGGGGTCAAAAGTGCGCCAAATGCATGAAACAAATGAGAGAAAGAAGAGGAAATAGGGAATGAAAGTACCGTGATCGCCACCAAGATGCCGTACGCGACAGGCACGCCGTACCTTGGAAAATGGGGAGACACTCGCCTTAGTGCAGCGCTGGGGAGTGAACGGCTCGGTTAGAACCGCTCTGTGATGAGCGGTCTTACGATAGACCGCCCTGGGGCGCTGCGAGGGACGCGGGAGGAACTGCTGCAGTGAGATGGACGGCACTTTAGGGACCGCGCTCCAGGGAAGGACGGTCGTTTCTGCACCGCGCGTACCGTTGAACGGCCGAGGATAATCGCTCAATACCTTCACTCAGCAAATTGAGAAGGGCTCGACTTCCACCCTCTCCGGCCGGCCAGAGGGGATGGGCCTCGTGCTGATTAGATGCTGACCTGCGAAACAACGTAGAGACACGAAAGAGACACCCAAATCAGACCTTAATAATGCAGTATATATTCAAACGAGAAGAATTAAGCATGAACAAATGAAAAGGGGAATACCTGGGGGGTTTTAAACCCCTAGGGTGACAAAAAAAATGGGATGGTTGTGTGCATGGTAATGAGAAAGAGGGGGGTACGTGGGTGAGAAACAAAGCATGCAATGAAAGAACACGGTAAAACTACGGAACGAAAGACTACGAAGACTGGGCTACTCCCTTGACCGGAGGCTCATGTGGACGTAGAGAGCCTCCCTCCTTGGTGCTAGGTCGCTCAAAAATGCGGCAGAGCTTCGCCGTCGATCAAAATATCCCCCCTTTCGACGTCCGGCCTTTAGGGTCTATTTATAGAGCCTAGAAAGCCAACCCCGAAACTAGGGTTTAGAGCCATTTTCGGGACGAGATTATTGAAGATAAATCGTAGATAATACAATTATCTCTCATCCAGTCGAAACGGCAGCTAAAATGGTTGATTATCCGCGGAGAAATCGCCAAAATAAGTTAAGGATAAAACTATGGAGAAAAGGATTAAAATCTGTTAAAATTCAGCAACCGACGGGATGAACGGTCTTACGATAGACCGCTCAACCAGGTGGGCGGTTATAAACTAACCGTCCATACCCGTCGGTGGAAATTCAAATAATCAGCAAATAATCCCAATTATCTCTCGAACTGGCCGAAACATCCGCCGTGGGACCCTGAACACATGAACGGTTTAATGGAGACCGTTTTGAGTGTAGGGCGGCACAAACACGACTGTTTTACCCTGTCGGTGATAATTCAAATATTTGGATAATTATCTGAGAAAACGGGCGCACGTAGGACTCTGAGATATAGGCGATTGGAATAGGCCCGTCCATGAACTCGAATGGTCCTGATCACACCGCACAAAATCATGTCGGTGAATATTCACAAAATCCTCAGAAATTAGCCGAAATGTATGAACGGTCTGGTATCAACCGCCCCAGTCCTGAACGGCTTATGTGGGACCGTTCATGATCTTGGGTACTGGATAATTAAAAAATAGTTCATTTAATCAAAGCCAGGGTCCGATAAGCCCTGAATGGATACGACCTTTACCAAGGAGGGAGGCCACCCCCAAAATGAGCCCAGGATGTGCCACAAAGAATGGCCCAACAGATAATGGACAACTTAGGGCATCAATCAATGGAAGTAAGAGAAACGGCTCAACTTATCGGTATAAAACGGGTGTCAACAACTGTGACAGAAGAGTCAAGGGATCTGACGACTACGACTGTCACCGAACTCATAGGATCCCTTATGACGTATGAGATGAACATTAAAAGGAATGGTGAGGGAAGCGACAGAAAGAACAAGAATATTGCCCTCAGGGCGTCCCGCAGCAAGGGAAGTAGTAGTAGCGAGAGTAGTAGTTGCGAGTCTGATGGATTGTCAGATCTCGACCAAGAGGAGCAAGCAATGCTTACTCACCAATTCAAAAAATTCTTAAGGTCTAAGGGAAAGACCTTCAGGAGGAAGAAGTCATACCCTTCTGGTAAGAACTTCGATTCTAGCAATGACAAAGATAAGAGTACTAAGAGAATTAGAAGTTTTCATTGCAGGAAACCTGGACACATGAAAGGGGACTCCCCTGATCTTCAGAAGAAAGGTCCCAACCCTCAGAAGAAGAGCTCGAAAGTGCAGAAGAAGAAGCCATAGGCAATGGTCTGCACCTGGAGCGATGAGGAAGAGGATCCGGAAGATAATTCCTCAGAGGAGGATGAAGAAGGAATTTGCCTGATGGGAAACAGCGAAGAGGAGGTAACAAATATTTTTGAGAATTTCTCTATCGATGACTAGGAAGACGCCTATGCAGAACTGTTAGATAAGTTCAATTCACTTAGTAAAGAGCATAGGGTTCTGAAGAGAAAATTCAATACCAATGTTGAAGAACAAACGCAAATCTGTAAGGAAAATCAAAAACTAAAAGAAGAATTAGAAGAAATGACTTCTCTGGAAAAGGAGAATGAAAAGCAAACCCTTGAGAACGAGGAAGTTCACACACAGCTCAACCAACTCAAGATTAAATTTGAAGAATGTCTGAATGAAAATAGTGTGATCACAGAGAAGTATGAAGCTGTTAAGAAAGTCAACTCTGAACTCTTGAAAAATTGTGAGTCTATGCAAAGAGAGTTGGAGGACAAACAAAAAGTTTTAGAAAAATTTGTTCAAGGAAAATCGAATCTGGATTCTATACTAGGTACAAGGGTTAATTTCAACAAGGAGAGTTTAGGCTATGACCCTGCCAACAAGAGACCATTTCAGTTTAAGACTACCACCTTCTGCCCAGAAAAGGGAAAAGAAAAGTTGGACACTCCATCCAGCTCAAATAGAAACCAGAGTGTTCAATGTCCAAAAGAAAATTTAACAAACAATGCTGGACGATCATCTAAAATAGGAATGAATTTTGTGAAGAACTTCACTAAGCCCATTCGCCAGAACATAAGTAGTAGCTGGACCAAGGAAATGAATCAGAATAAAAGTTGGAACTACTACAAAAGAATGGGTCCTGACAAGAGTTACTGGAGAAACAACACTCATCCTCAAAAATTTGTTAATCAACAAGCTCACAGGAGATGCCCCAGGGATGAGAAACCTAATAACTGGAATAGATTTCATTTCTCCAGACCAGCTGGACATACCTCCACTCACAACTTCAATAGACTAGAAATTAAGGTGCAAGAGAAAACCAAGTTGAGACAATTCTGGATCCCTAAACATCTGCTTAAAGATTTGAATGATGTCTTTGGAACCAACTCATCTTGGGTTCCGAACTACTTTGCTTGATTTTGCTTGTGTAGGTGTGCCTGGCAGCTGAGAACAACAAATGGTATCTCGACAGTGGCTGCTCCAGGCACATGACAGGAGACCGATCCAAGTTCAGCAAGTTAGAAATGAAGGTAGGGGGTCTGTGCAAATTTGGAGGAAAGAACAAAGGTAAGATCATTGGGGTCGGCACTGTTGGTAAGTCTTCCACTAACTCCATTGAGAAAGTTTTACTTGTGGAAGGTCTTCAACACAATCTGATTAGCATAAGTCAATTATGTGATAAGGGTCACAGGGTTGTGTTTGACAATAATTCATGCAAAATCTTTAAAATAAATTCTGATAGCATTAAATTTATAGCCAATAGAACCAATAATGTCTACTTGGTAGACTTAGATGTTGAGTCTGATTCTAATCTATGCTTATCTGCCAATTCTGAAAGTGACGCTTTTGTTTGGCATAGACGTTTAGGCCATGCTAGCTTCTCCACTTTAAATAAATTGATCAAGCATGATTTAGTTAGAGGCTTGCCTAAAATCAAGTTCAGTTCAACTTCAAAAGTCTGTGATGCCTGTGCTCTAGGCAAACAGACCCGAATGTCCTTCAAGCTAAGATCTGAGCCATTATCGTCTAGACCAATGGAACTTCTTCATATGGACCTTTTTGGTCCTACTAGAACTCAGAGTCTTAATGGAAGTAGATTTGGTTATGTTATCATTGATGACCACCCCAGATTTTCATGGATCTTTTTCTTAGCCAACAAAAATGATACTTTTCAAAAATTTAAACAACTTTTTAATAAAGTCAAACAAGAAGGAAAACATAGAATTTGTTCAATTCAATCTGACCATGGAGGTGAATTTGAGAACTCCATGTTTTTTGAACTGTGTGAAAGAGAGGGACTAACACACAAGTTTTCTTCTCCCAGGACACTAGAGCAGAATGAATTTGTGGAGAGAAGAAATCGAACCATTGTGGAGATGGCCCGGACCATGCTGATTGACAGTCAACTACCAAGGAAATTTTGGGCAGAGGCGGCCAATACAGCAACTTATACAATCAACAGGGCCATGGTAAGACCAATCCACAAGAAAACACCCTATGAGCTGTTGAAAGGTAAGAAACCAAATCTGACTCATTTCAGGATTTTTGGAGCTAAATGCTTTATCCATAATAATGACAAGAAAGACTTAGATAAATTTGATGCTAAAAGTTGTCCTGGAATATTTTTAGGATACTCTGAAGTGTCAAGAGCATATAGAGTCTTTAACATAAATGATCAGAAAGTTGAGGAGTCTCCACACATTATTTTTGGTGAAGCAAAAGGTGTTACTAACATTGAAAACACTGACAGGGATTCCGAGCACAATGGAGAATTCCTAGAAGACAAAGAAGAAGAGGAGCTTCAGCCAAATGAGTCATCAGATGCTCCCAACCAGGTAGAGCTGGCTAAGACAGGTGAGTCTTCAATAAATGTTAGATATCTTAAAGATCACCCAATAGATAACATATTAGGCAATCTTGAATAACCTCTTAGAACTAGGTATCACTTTAGGAATGTTCATAACCAGGACCTAATTGCTCTGGTCTCTCAAATTGAACCCAAATCAATAGAAGAGGCCTTAAGTGATCAGTCATGGACTAATGCCATGTGTGAGGAGTTAGGTCAATATGAAAGAAATAATGTCTGGGAGCTTGTTCCAAGACCAGAAAATACTAATGTCATAGGAACTAAGTGGGTGTTTAAGAATAAAATGAATGAAGATGGAATCATTTCTAGAAATAAAGCAAGACTAGTAGCCAAGGGCTACTGTCAGGAATTTGGTGTTGATTTCGATGAGTCCTATGCACCTGTTGCTAGGATGGAAGCAATAAGAATATTACTAGCATTTGCATGTTCCAAGAACATAAAACTCCAACAAATGGACGTGAAGAGTGCTTTTTTGAATGGTGTTATCAAGCTAGAGGTTTTTGTTGAACAACCCCCCGGATTTCAGTTTTCTCCTCAACCTAACCAAGTTTTCAGGTTGAACAAAACCCTGTATGGCCTAAAACAGGCTCCTCGAGCATGGTATGAAAGACTGACAGAATTTTTGATCAGCAAGGGCTACCACAGAGGTAAAGTAGATCAAACTCTTTTTTCGAAGAGCTCAAATAAAGACATCATCATAGTTCAGGTATATGTAGATGATATTGTCTTTGGGTCAACTAGCTCTGACCTATGCAATGAATTTTCTAAATTGATGTCTGCTGAATTTGAAATGAGTTTGGTAGGTGAATTAAAGTATTTTCTTGGCTTACAGGTACAACAGTTAGAGGATGGATGCTTCATCAACCAGACCAAGTACACATTGAAAATTCTCAAGAGGTTTGGCATGAACAACTTGAAGCACATTACAACACCAATGGGTACCAACACCTCATTGGATGGAGATGAGACAGGTAAAGAAGTAGATGCCAAGCTCTATCGAGGTATGATTGGATCTCTACTTTATTTGACTTCTTCAAGACCTGATATTCAATTCAGTGTAGGAATGTGTGCAAGGTATCAATCTAGACCCACTGAATTGCATTTAGCTATAGTAAAAAGAATCTTCAGATACCTGTCCACTACTCACACTCTTGGTTTATGGTTTCCTACATCACACACACTCGGTTTAGTTGCATACACAGATGCAGATTATGCCGGGTGTAAACTAGATAGAAAGAGCACTAGTGGTCACTGTGAATTTCTAGGTGGGTGTTTAGTATCTTGGGGTTCCAAGAAATAACACTCTGTGGCCCTCTCCACTGCAGAGGATGAATACGTAGCTGCAGGGAGTTATGGCACACAAGTCATTTGGATTAAACACCAACTTCAAGACTATCAAGTAGACCTGGGGTGTACACCTATTTACTGTGATAATACCAGAGCCATCAACCTAGCCAAGAATCCTGTTCTACACTCCCGCACCAAATACATTGAAATCAGGCATCATTTCATAAGAGATGAGGTTTCTAAGAACAACTTTGAACTGATTCATGTCGGCACTGCTAATCAAATTGCTGACATCTTCACCAAGACTCTGGACAATGACAAATTCACCACATTAAGGAGAGAACTAGGCTTGTTCAAATTATCTTAACTATTTTTCTCCTGATATTGAATTGATCTATCTTGGTAAAATGCTATGTGAAATGTCTGTCCTTATTGTGAGGGGGAGCTTTGTGTATCTTCTGATTAGTTTCATTGAGTGCTTCGTTTAAGGGGGAGCTGGAAAGGTAGTGATTTTGTCTGATTCAAAAAGACTGACCAGATGTGTGTCATTGCTGGTTCTCATGATTGAATGAGTGTAGTTCTCTCAGTCAGTAGAATCTCATTCATCTCTTAAGTCTATACGTTTGTGTTACTAAAGTCCTGCTAGAATCTTTCCTCTAGTAGTTTATCAGAGATTTGGTTTAAGTGGTCAAAGTATATCTTCCTACATTGTCAATGATTTCAGGTTAGGCTAAAACCTGCATGTCTTGATTTTTGTTCAGAACAACTTGAAATCTAGATCTCAAGATTCATTACAAAGAAATAGTCCTTCTGGTATTGTCTTCAATCATTTCCCCTCCACATCATAAGGGATCAATTAAATGAACAAAGGTCTATGGCTTGATCACTGAGAAACTGGAAGCTTCATCAATGAAGTGAAGTAACTCCTATGTCATGAGGTGTCCAATTTTTAATAAAAAAAATTGCATGCAAAATGACCTTAATATCTCTGATCATCACAGAGCAATGGTGACAAGGTGGTGAGTAACTGGGGACTCTGGCCTCTGATCAAGGTGTTTCCCCATGTAAAAAGCCACAGTTACTAACTCTGTTCTTCAAAAAGAAGAAGTAATGAGGTACTCACACTGAGTAACTGGGGATTCCGGCCTCTGATCAAGGTGTCTCCCTAATGTCAAAAGTGTGATTTATCAAACCACTCATTGATCTCATTGCAAAACTCTATATTATCCCTTGTCTCTGTGCAAAGGTATGGAATGCTTGTCTTCAATACTATGAGAACACGTTCTCTGATTTTATCTCTTATCGTCTACAAAGTACTGTTGTTTTAATCAGAAATCTTTCCATGCTTGGTCACCCCTGTTCTACATCATGTACCATGTATGTGGATAAACTTTTCCCTCATACTAATTCTCTACTGATTACCAGAGTTCAAGAATCTTCGCTTGAGTTTAGCACCTCACTTATTCTCTTAAGATATGTTGTTGGGTCTTTCTACACTAAGAAGTCACTATACTTCTTCCTCATGTCTCCAGCAATTTCATACATTTTTCATTTCCTTTTGATGATGTCAAAGGGGGAGAGAGGTCATGAGGCCATGCAATATCCGAGAGACCATTCATATTCTGAGAAAGTGTTTTTGGAGGAAAGCTGAGGTTCAGAAGTTGTGCTTGATTTGTCTGTATGATTGGCCTATTTTTAACTGACTATTTTTAATGCCTTGATATTGCTTGATTCATAGTGTTGCCATCATCAAAAAGGGGGAGATTGTTGCATCCCTAAGGTTTTGATAATGTCACACACTATAAATCAATTTGTTTTTATCCCTAGATCAATTTATACATTCGGTGCATTTACTTGTTTCGAAACATGAAGGAAGTTTGTGGTAATAGCTTTAAGGTCCGTGCATAACATGTCCTTGCATCTCACCTCTCGAGGTCGGTGCAAGCTCTAGTCAGTGCAATCGTCGTCTGGTATGGACCGTTAGATCTTGTCTCCTCATCTCAATGCAAATACGTCTTTGTGCCAGCGGTGTCTTGTACTTCTCTTTATCAATTCGATGCAAGTCTCTGTCTCACTCACAAACACTGTAGCCCCGTTTCCATCTCGGTGCATTATGTGTCTAGACACAAATTGGCTCAGTCCATTTCATTGTATTTCATTGCAGCATACACTTTTAGGTTCGTGCATATCTTGTTTGTGCATCTTTGTGCGTCTCGCCTTTCAGACTCGGTGCAAGGTCTGTCTTGCATCCATTTTTGTTAGGATGATTCTTCTCTTTCATCTCACTGCAATTCTCGCAAATCCAACTCGGTGCATCTACTGTGTTACACAGTTGTTTTTAAAAGTCCGTGCATATCCTTGATCCTTTCCTTTGACTCAGTACAAAGTCTTCGTCGTGTGCCTCTTGGACCCATGTCTGTGCACACCAGCTGCACGGGTGGACGCTAGAGTCTGTGCACATGGGGTCAATCACTTTAGTAAGTTAATTCAATGGTTGACTTGAATATCTCTACTCAGTGCATGTTATGTCTATTCACATTCGGTGTAACATTTGCCTCATGTTTTATATAATCGGTGCATCTCTCCCAGTTCGTCCATTTAGCATTTATATGCCCAATGCAATGTCATCCTTCTTACCAGTATCCGAAATGCTTTCTTCTGATTGTCTGTCAGGTATTTTTTTTGAGAAGAATAAGAATGGCTCGTGATCCCATTATGGAGGAGGTGGCAGGATCGTGACACATGGAGAGAAGTGAGGTGGGACTCTGCCACGTGGGCTAAGGCCTTTAAGCCGGAATAATGGAAAGCACACGCCCATCCTCTGATGCTCTATAAAAAGCGAATGTTGAGCAGAAGAAAAAATAACAATGAGAACAGGAAAGAGAGGACAAGGAGAAAGAGAGCCAGCAGAAGCAGAAGAGAAAGAAAAATTTCTGAGAGGGAGAAGTGTTCGTGAATGAGAAGATCTGCTTCTATGGAAGCTACATTATCTTTGTTTCTAGATAATATTATCGTTTACCGATCGCTGTGTTTTCAAGTTTTTGTTTGATCATCTTCATTCCATATTGTTACCCTCCACTGTTCGGAGGAAGGGAGAGGTTCTCCAGTTCCCTCTAGTGTCTTGAAGGAAGAGAGGTTCAATCCTCTGGTTGTGTGAGTTACTTGGGAGTAACTGCATAGGGTTCCCTTTGCTGCGTGCAAAGGAAGGGAGATTGTTCTCCGGTGCTCTTCTTCTGGTCGATCAGAAGATTGAGGAGGCTGTTCCTCTGTACAAGCTGTTTGGCAGCGGTTGTTTCAGACTGAGTCTGCTATGTGCGACTCAAGTGCAAGGAAGCCTTACTCGATTGAGTAAGGGGTGGACGTAGATTGCATATAGCAATCGAACCACCTAAAAAATTCATTGTCTCATTTGTGGTTTGGTTATTTTCGTGTGCTGCTCTCCAACTTCTTGAGACTTTGCTTCTTTGTGGTTGCTTTCTCGATATCACTTCTTCTCTTATCATCTGCGTTGTCTGTTTATGTGGCCTTTACCTCTATAGTTTAAGGGGCTAAAAACTTGTGGCTGTGTTTATCGGATTGGGGAGTGATCTATTCATCCCCCCCTTCTATCTCACCCTCCGCTGCACGTATGGCCTGGCGCCGAGCCTCCCTTGCCTTGGTATGGTAGCGCCCCATGTCCGCTACTCCCGTACGGAGTCGCTCCGCCTCTGCTCGTAACTGCTCTGCCTCCGCCCAGAGTCACTCAGCCTCTGCTTGGGAACGCTCTACCTCCCTCAATGCCGCGGTCAGCTCCCTCGTCTGTAAAAGCATTTATCATGGTCAGTCATTTGCATTATCATAAGCATTAAGAGTTGGTTGGTTTGCTTACCCTCTCCGCGAGAGTGGCCTCGACCTCCTCGGCCCGAGCAACCACCCGTGCAAAGTCAGCATCCCGCTCAGCCCCACCCGCTGGCTGGGGAGAAGAGGATGGAGTGTCCGGTGCCTGCCGCTGTGCTCCCTTGTCTCGCTGCATTTAAGAAGTCAGTCAAGGCAGTCAGTCAGTCCAGATCATTTTGCATATTAAAGTTTAGTGTTTAGGAAAGCTTACCAGAAGCTCCAGCGCGTGCTGGAACTCATCCCTCTACTGAATGGTGGAGTGGAGGAGACCGTGGAGTTCCGCTATCCGTCCTTGGGGGTCTAGCTACATATAGAAAATCATGGTGTCAGTGCATTAGAAGTCACTTAGAGGTTTAAGTTTGGAAGGTCGTACCGGTCGTCAGGGACCGCGGAAGACCTGGTCTCCATATCTCCTGGCCTAGGCCTTCAAGTAGGCCTCATCACTGGTAGCTCGGGCTCGTACCACTTGACCACTCCGCGTCTAGTCTCGGATCTGGTCTATCGCTCAAGTAACCCAGTCGATCTTGCCGCTCAATCCCTTCGAGGATCTTCCCACGTGCTCCTCCTCTCTCGCTGGGAACTACACCTTTGACTGGTGGACGTCCCTGGTCCTCATGATCAGGCGGTGGTGCAGTGGCTCGATGATGTTCATGTAGTGAAGCCACACATCTCGTCCCGCATAGGCCTGGGCCACCTCCACCCAGGGCTGTCCCTCGTGACCCTCGTCACGGTACAGTGTCCAGCGCACCTGAAAAGGCAAGCATTGAGTCAAACATTATAAGCATTTCAGGAGCATTTGTAAGGCTTAAGTTTAGGATCTTACCGATGCATAAGGAAGCGTGTCAATGTCATCTTGGATCACCTACGCTAAGCGTCATAGTCACCCAGTGTCCCGTACCGCCATCCATTGCCTCGCGATGGGCACAAGGTCCGGATGTACCTCCTTCCCTCTCCCTAGGCTAGGGAGGTACATGTAGCTCCATACCTACATTTGTTAAATGTCAGCATATAGCAATCATAAGCATAATCACAATAGCATAAGCATTTTAAGAAAAGCATTTTACCTGAAGCAAAGGTGAGAAGCCGACCAGCATCGTCTGCCGGTCGGTGGTGCTGAGGGAGTCGAACAAAAATGCCAATGCTATGGCGCCCCAAGCATAGTCCCTAACTTCGTCTAAGTCTCTCAGTAGTGGGAGGAGCTTGCAGCTCACTCCATCCACCCTCATCGCAAAGAGCAGCTTCCCGAACATCAGCATTAGGAAGCGGCGGAGGACTACGTCTCCCTCCGGGCCTAGTCCCGCAGCCACCCTCTGTCCGGCTTGATCTGTCAGCCGCCCTAGGTGCTCCTCAGGTAGCTCTCCCATGGCTATCACCGCTTCTCTCAATCCCATGCTCTTCTGGAGGGTCGATCGTGTCAGCATGGACGAGTGGTGTCCCGGCCACGTCAGCTCCAACCCGAGCAGCTCTAGCACTAACTCTTTGTAGTCTACGTACGTCGTCCCCGTCACTGGTGCTCCGTGCACTCTCAAGCCAGTGATCCTCGACACGTCCTCTAGCATGGGGATCATATGTCCCCACGGGAACAAGAATGCCCTGCTGACTGGATCCTACAGGTCATGTAGCGCATACAGGAGGGCAGTGTCCAGCCTCATAACCTCTATCCCGAGGAGCTCGACGAACCCCATCACAGCCAGCCTCTCTCTTGGGAAGTCCGGCAGCGCCAGGTACACTGCTCAGACCTGCAGCCATGATATCCTAATCCGTCTCTTTCCCTGCATATGTTTAACAGTCAAAAGTTAGTCATCCATATAGTTTATAATCATGCATTGCATTCAAATAAAAATAAGAAAACAAGAAGAAACAAAAATCCTTTTTCCCCCTCAGAACCCTAAGCGGTCCCCTCTAGACCGTTTGTCAGGCCTTAGTGGTATGGTCTAGAACGTCTGCCACTCTTGCGGTCGCTGGAAGGACTGCTAGGCCCCCGCCGTGATGGCAATTTTTTCCCCGTTCTCCCAGGATTGTGGGAAGGCCCTAAAGGCCTGTACAATCGTTCTATGGGTTCTCCTTACCCATTTCCTTCCTATCTACCCCCATGCATGGTCTAAATAAATTAAAATTGGTTTTTTTTTATGGGCCTCGGCCTACCTCGGATGACCGGCGTCCGGGTGCCTCTGGCGCTTCCTCGGTCGTGTGTCACGTCCCGAGCTTTTAATACAGCGGAAGGAATATCGGAATGTGAACAGCCGGCATGGTAAGCCTCTCGCAAGCAGGAATATCAGAGCGCAAGACAATCACACAAAAGTAATTGCACAAGTAATTTTCTCTCAAATTTCTAACTTTATTTCATAACCAAAATCAATCTACATAAGACTATAATTGTTGACAACTTTTCCATCACTATGACTCAAGAAAATCAAGATTACAGTATGACTATACTAGACACTTTGACAATCTAAGGCTTCTCTCGTCTTGAAAACCTTCATTCACTCTCGGACCTGCTGCTAGCATAATCTGAATCTGATTCATTAGTACTTCCTGAAATACATATGAGCACACTTGCCCAGTAGGTATCTTCGTATCAACATGAAGGTAATATTTAAGTGATTAACGTCTTAGCTCTAGAATTAAGATAAAAATAAGAATGCGATAAACAAGCGATATAAACAAAGATAACCAAGAATCATGAAATAATTGAGCAAGTAGATGTGAGTGAGTATAGACCATGAACAATCAAGAGTATCATGTAGATGTAAATTTGACCTTTCATGAACAAGAATGTATGAGCATGTAACCTGAAAGTACTTTACACAACCTTGTAAAAGCTATGCATTAACAAGCATGTAATTTTCATAACGCGCCTTGTGAATTTCACTCATTTATAAGAGAAAGTACTACCGGCACAATGCGATGCCAGTATCATCGTACCCCATGGTTTATAGCACGTTTTCGACCATCGGCCATGGGGGATAGCATGGAGCCCTTGGACACAATCCGTGCCTGGTCTTGCATCTTCAAGTTATAAATCCAGTTACTTTCACGAGATATAACAATAATTTTGGCCAATAATTCAATTCCAAATAATAAGTTTCATGACCAAGTAACTAAGGTATAGAACGTACAAAAATTGACATGAGATATCAAAGAAGAATTAAAGGAATATTATAATCCGGCAGCATAACGGTACATTCATTAAGTTTCATGTCTTAATATTGATTTGTTAAACATATGTTGAGACTCTAGATAATCCGAAGACCATCTAGAGACTCAAGAAAACCAACCCCCAAAGTCAAACCTCGGGTTAGACAGGTTCAAAGATAAAGCGGTCGTTTACTGGACCGTTTTATGCAGAAAGCAGTCAGTGTCTAGACCGTTTCATAAAATAGAGTCGACGCACGAAAAAGAAGTGTCGACACAGGGAGAAACTTCTTGGAGCTTTGCGGTCTACTGAATGGCCGCTAATAGAAATTGGCGGTCGTCCATAGGGCCGCTAAGGTCCAGAGTACATAAAACACCGGTAAAGTGCTTTCTAGACAAATTGGGTTTGAATGGTACAACCAGCTCGGCGTCCTAGTGGGAATCCCAGGCTCGCGGAGTCTTACGGAGGCCTTGAAATATAATCCCCTAGTTCGATAGAAGGAATATCCGGCGGAGAGGTTCATAAGTCCAAGAGAGTGTGCCTATAAGTGCAAAGTGTAACTAATGGTCACATACCAGAGTATATGCCATGTACTTAAGAAAATGACTCAAAAGATAAGAGTAGATCGTGTGAACACAGCGATCAAAACACCGTTCCAAATATCACCATGAATCATGTGTCATAAAAATAAGAGAAATTATTTAATTACAAAACTATAACATTTAGGCATGAAATTACATGATAGTAAAAATAATGTTTAAAATCATGCTCATGCTAAAACAGGGTGTTTAACCGAAAATAAACATAATTTTGAATAAAAAATATCATAATTATAGGGTTAACTTAGGCAAAATTCAATTAGGTTCATGCCAGTTTGCAGAACCAAAAAGCGGTCTAGTGTGGACCGTTTACAAGATCCTAGCGGTCTATCGAAGGGCCGCTTAGCTACCTCTGGCGGTCACATATAGACCGTTTCTGTCTGTTTGATATAAAACTGAGAAAAAAGTAAAATAAACACTAATCTAGGGCATGTTATGCATGGAAATCAATGAGAACCCACTGTAACACATGATAGATCGAGAATATGTCAAGAATAGGCATGGGTTTGTGTATAATGAACAAGAGATTTTCTTTTTAACTCCATTAGGGCTAAGATTCATGCATGAAGATTACACTAAATGCACAGTCCCAATAAAACATAAAATTCTCTATGTATAGTACATGAAAACGACTGAAATTAGAGGACTTTTATTCCTAACATCAAGTTTAAGCCATTCATGAGATAACCTACCTCTGGTCTTATTCTTAAACAACAAATTAAGGGCTGAAAGTTGACCCTAGTTCTTGCTTATCCTAAACTTAATCAGCAACTTCGTTGCCTTCTAACTCTTGATTCCCTTTACCTATGACCATGAAATTTTAAGGGTAAGAAAAGGGTACTATAAGGTCTATCTAATTACATCATTTAGGGCTTCTACCTTGCTGATCAATCTGGCCCGGTCGCATAATTTCTTGAGATTCTTGTGCTAAACCAGCGACTTTAGATGCCTCTAACTTTTTGTAGGCTTGATCTCCTAGAATGAAATTTTGAGAGTAGTTAGACCTTAGTATTATGAACAAAAACTTCTAAAGAATATACCTCTAATTCGTCCTTCTTACCTTAGTTCTACACGAGCCAAAGTAAGGGTCGCGCATGTTAGTTCTGGGGTCTATTTATAGGGTTAGCTAGGGTTTCTATGGATTAGAACGAACATAGAGTCCTCATTAGGTCATAAAATCGATCAAAATCTATCTTAGAACCTTCTAGCTAATTGATTGCATCGATCCCAAGTGATTAGGATGCCAAAGTTTCCATCTTTTCATGCCTTCTTCTATTCACAGAATATGTAGTTCTTAGCGGTCAAGTCTAGACCGTTTTTAGTTCCCATGCAGTCGCCCGATAGACCGTTTGTATTGTTGGGTGCCGAATTTGAACAGTTTCAAACTCTTTTGATATTATCTCCTATTATCTACTTAAATTCCATAAATTGGCATATTTTAAGCTTCTAGAATATGGGCCAAGACTAGTGGGCTTGGTTTTAAGTCATTTGGGCCTATTTAAAAGATTAGATTTATTTAATAAATATTGGGCTTTAATAATTATATTTACTTAACTATAATTCATTTAATAGCCCATTAGTCTTGAATTAATTCTATTTTATTTCTAGAAAAATCTTAGAAAATCTGAATATATTCTAGAAAATTTAAAATATTATTTAAAAAATCTTGCGATATTACACCCTCCCCCACTTAAGAGAATTTGGTCCCCAAATTCAATATATGGAATTTACGGAGAGTGTACTTATAGTTGAATAGCTCGGGAAATCTCTTGCGCATAGCTTCTTCAGTTTCCCATGTTGCTTCATGTGGCCATAATTTAGTCCATTGGACTTTGACCATTAGAATAGTCTTATTCCGAAGTTGACGTACTTCCCGTTCAAGTATTCTGATTGGCTTTTGCTCGTACGTCAAATCCTTCTTAATCTCTAGGTTGTCATAAGTTATGACATGAAATGGATCGGAGACATACTTTTTAAGCATTGATACATGAAACACATCATGAACTCCCGCTAGTTGAGGGGGCAAAGCTATTCGATATGCAACTTCACTAACCCTTTCAAGAATTTCAAAGGGGCTAATGAATCTTGGAGTGAGCTTGCCTTTAATACCAAATCTATGAATACCTTGACCCAGAGAAACTTTGAGAAACACATGATCTCCCACATGGAATTCCAGGTCGCGCCTTCTGTTATCAGCATATGATTTCTGCCTATCTTGGGCCATCTGGAGTCTCTCCCGAATAAGCTTTATCTTCTCGGTAGTATCTCTTATAATATCAGGCCCGGGAAATTGCCTTTCTCCTACTTCATTCCAACATATAGGTGAACGACAGCTTCTTCCATACAGTGCCTCGAATGGTGCCATCTGTATACTGGCTTGGTAACTATTGTTGTATGCAAATTCCACCAGAGGCAAGTGGTCATGCCAATTTCCTCCAAAAACGAGAGTACAAGCCCTGAGCATATCTTCTACTACTTGATTGGTTCTTTCTGTCTGATCATCAGTTTGTAGATGAAAAGCAGTGCTGAAATTCAATCGGGTTTCTAGAGAATGTTATAGCCCTTTCCAAAATTATGAAGTAAATCGAGGATCTCGATCATAAATAATGGTGATAGGGACACCATGTAATTTAACAATCTCCTTTACATATAAAGTAGCTAGGATATCTACAGACCATCGGCTTTTAATAGGTAGAAAATGAGCCGATTTTGTTAAACGGTCTATGATTACCCATATTCCATCATGTCCACCTATTGATTTAGGCAGTCCCATGATAAAATCCATCTCTCTACTCTCCCATTTCCATTCCGCAATTTCTAAGGGATGTAGTTTTCCTGCAGGCTTTTGATGTCCTGCCTTAATTTGCTGACAAGTAAGGCTATGTGACACGTAGTCTGCTATCTCTCTCTTCATAATGGGCCACCAATAATTTCTTTTAAGATCTTGATACATCTTCGTAGCACCAGGATGAACATTATATTTTCACTTATGAGCTTCTTCTAAGATCATCTTCTTAGTATCAGCATGCTCCGGGAAACAGATACGACCTCGAAACAATAATCTTCCATCATTTGTAATAGAGAAATCCGATCGTTGCTCCATATCAGCCTTAATCTCCAACAATACTGGATCATTTTCTTCTAATTTTACTAGATCTTCAATTAATGTTGGTTGTATTCTAATGTTGGCTATAAAGTAATCTTCTATCTTCAGATCAACATCTAAATTCAACTGAGCAAATTTAGAAATAAGATTGGACATACCTTTCAGACTGGATAATTTTCCTATCGGTTTCCTACTGAGCGCATCGGCAACAGCATTTGCCTTTCCAGGGTGATATTGAATAGCAAAATCAAAGTCTTTGAGATACTCCAACCATCGTCTTTGCCTCATATTCAACTCCTTTTGAGAAAAGAGATATTTCAGGCACTTGTGATCTGAATACACAATAAATTTCTCTCTATAAAGGTAATGACGCCAAATCTTCAAAGAGAATACCACAACAGCTAGCTCTAGGTCATGAACATGATAATTTTTCTCATATTTCTTTAATTGTCTTGAAGCGTAGCAAATGACCTTGTTATTTTGCATGAACACGCACCCTAGACCAATGCCAGATGCATCAGTGAATACTTCAAATCCGCCACCTTCAATAGGCAACGCCAATACAGGTGCCGTGGTGAGATGCTTCTTAAGAGCCAAGAAAGATTCTTCACATTCTTTCGTCCACTCAAAGGGATTTTCCTTTCTAGTGAGTCTGGTCAAAGGAGCCGCAATCTTGGAGAAATCTTTGATAAATCTCCTATAATAACCAGCCAAGCTGATGAAACTCTGTGATGGGGACATTGAGGCAAGACCGTCCACATTTTGTTTGCATTTATGTCCTTTCATATTTGTATGTATACCCTTGTGTTATACGGGTACGCAATTGTAAGTCTTAGTGGGTTTATATGTAAAATTCCCATGGGCCCAAGCAAGGGGACCCCCAGCCCTTTCCCATTGGTCCACCTAGATCATGTGGGGCTGGTCAACCATCCTAGGTGGCCTTCTAAAAGAGTTGAATGTCAATTACCACATGGGTAGACAAATGGGTAAGAAATGCCATGGTAGGCTACCTACCATTTCAAACTTGCCCCATTGTCTCCCCTTGGTCAATAGGCCGCCCCGCCCCCCCTTGTATTTTTTATTTAATTTTTGTGTGTGTTGGTCACACTTGATCCCAACCATCCAATCCCCTCTCCTAGATCTAATGGTGTAGATTAGGTTTGATGTAAGGCATATAAAAGGTTGTATTTTCCATTTGTTAGCATTAATGAAGAGAAAAAATGTTGGAAAAGCCAAGAGCTTCTTGTGCCCCTCTCCCTCCCCTAGTGTTCATCTCCTCCAACCCCAAATTCTAGAGTGGTTCTATCTTCAATCCCCTCCCCTCTATCTCCGGTGATCATCTGTGCCGCCGCCGCCGCCGTTCGTGCCGCCTACGAGCCGCTGCGGAGCCATCTTCAAGGTTCTGTCCTGCTGGATAGAGGTGACTTCCACGAAATTCTACAGTCAGCCACGATGTCCTTTTGATCTGAAATTTTCAGAGGTTGTTCCTATCTCGTATCCACATCCCCACAAAAGAATTCACGTCCAAAATCCTTTATTTGGTAATTTCCCATTTTCATTCTTCTTTCACTCCCAGATCTGTCTTGTCTCTGTCTACAGTGACAGCAGCTCTGACTTTTCCATCTTCGACCACTTTTGTGATTTGTTTTAGGGCTCCCGATTTTACCGGGAGTTCTATCCATCAACCCCTCCATTCCCAAATTTTCTTGATTTTTTATCAGCCCCTCAACTATTTTTAGAAAATCATGTTTTTCTTCAGCTACAGTATTGTCAGTCAATTCCCAGATCCGACTACCTTCCAGTATAAAAATCATAACAATTCCTAGCCACCTCTAAACTTTTCACAAAAACTATTGTCGTCTTCCTTGTTCAATTTTCTACAACTTTGATGAAGACCTCCGGAGCTGGATCGGACATCTTCCTAGCGGTCAATGGCCGTTCTCAGACAAGTTCCCTTTTGATCTGAGAATTCAGGTACTGTACAACAGCAAACCTCAAAATTAGCCAATCAGAAGTTCAGGCCTGGTTCTTTTTATGTAATGCCATAGGGTTGAACCCCTTTGAAGCAGCTTTCCAACGGCGCCAATTTTGTTGCATTCCGACGTCGGGGCTGATCGCAGCGTCCGTTCTCGCCGGAACGCGCGCCTGAAAACAGAACTGGTAGATCCATGGCTGGTTATTCCGACCGGTGCCGATCGGAGCCGCCCAGCCTCCAGCCGGTGAACCAGCGTGCCGCCATCCCGGGGAGCGCTTCCCCAAGTGTCCCCACTACAGCGGTGCCACCGAGTCCCACACCGCCCCTCCGAACAGCACGTGGGCCCCACGGTCGCCAGTACGGGTGCGACCGAAGCTACGCGTGAAGCCGCCCGTCAACCCGAATTCGGTCCTCCCGGGCCCATTTGTGTAGGACTTTACCTCCCTGTGTGGAGTGGGCAGTAACTCATTGCTGTAATCTTCATGTATTTACTATTCCGGGAGCACGGTTTTTGGCCGGGTCCGTCTTCCCCACGCCGAGCGCGTGGAGGTATCGCATTCGCTCCCTTACTTGGCATCTTACTTTATCTCATATATGCTTTATATGCCGCTGCTAGAGAGCATGTTTTAGGACCTAGCTCGCTATATTTTTATATCACTGCTGCTGCGAGAAAGAGCGTTATCGTCCCGTGACCCGATCCGGGCACGAAAGTGCGAATTGACCACCCTAGCTCTTGCCGATTTCTCAGCCGTGCACGTCCGACGCTTCCCACGTTAAGGGACAATCACGAGCTCACCTAGAGTCCGAGGACTATTTTCGTGTCCGTGGTCCATCCCGCATCAGTTTGGTATCAGAGCGAGTTTGAGTCTAGGGTGTCAAAAAAAAGTGTCATTTACGTCTAGTCTTTGGTCATTGTCTAAGTCGTGTTTAGGGTCATCATTGTTTTAAAACAAAAAAAAGGTGTCTTTTTGCATTGCATCCCAATAACCCGGTATATCAAAAGGTGTTGTCCGAACGTTAGGCTACGCCTATCGAGAAGGCCGCACACTTGCGCGAGTGATCTTCGGATCGATTAACTCCGCCCCGTACCGAGTCTTAGTTTCTTGTCCTTAGTGTGCATGTATTCCAACCTCCAAATGGCCTTGCATATCCATTCCTTGGGATCCAATCCCATCTTTTTGGCAACTATGGCCAACCCATGTCGACCCGTCCAAGGCGATAGGTCCGTGTCCGAGTACATTCGGGCATATCATACGTATTGGTTGGAATATGGCTTGGGAGAAGAGAGCAACACGGTCGCATTTCAGTTCCGGAGAGGTTTACGCCTTCACTTTCAGTTGGAGTGTCTTATTCGCGATGCATTCTCTCTAGCGCAATCCTATACGGTCACTCTATTGGTCGAACCATTTGAGTCTCACTTTTCTCGGTATGGTAGCTTTCGGCAAGCATCTACCTCCCAGCCGCCTATACCATGGCCTTCACCACTCGAGAGAGCTCCAATGTCATCCCCCTCTATTTTCGAATTTGATTCGGAATCCTCTCATTTGGAACCACCAAGGCCCGAGCCACCCGTGTTTCTAACGGGTACGCTTTTCATAGCCGAGCCGCTTCTTAGTTGGCTCAAGGATGGCTTGGTCCCACCTCCCTTCCCATCCATGGACCCCATCCTCCCTCTAGTGCCGGTCAACTCCTTCCATACCACATTTCAATCTAGTCACCATGTTGACACGTTGGACGATCTTGTCATGGGATTAGACTTGCAATGGAAGTTGACACATATGTTGGCCCGAGGCTTCGACCAACCCACGAGTCGTAGCTTCACCCATCCGGCCGTCGGGTCCATTACCTCCGAGTGCACCGTGGGTTATGTCACCACGGAGGTTCTTCTACTTCTCCCGCTACCGGATGAGCCCGACTTCATGACTTTGCTTCCGAGGGAGGAGTCATATTTTTTATACACGGTCCCATCTACCATGACGGAGGAAGGTGATCACCCACACCTTCAAGAATTTCACAATTGGGACCATGTCATGTTGGAATCCATCTCACAGGGTCATACCTTCTTCGACCCTTTTGACCCCTTCACTAGTGAATCTCCCAAGTCTCCATCTTCACTTCACTTCCTCCGCGGAGTTCACTATCATGCCCTTTCCACTCGTGCCAAGCAACCTCTACATAGCCATAGGTCCGAACCATCATTTGGGGGTAACGTAGATTTTGGTTTCTCCGACCCATCTAAACCTATCTCCGATACACCCACATCCGGCCCTTCCACACCCGGCTTCCCTAGCCCTCTCAAGTCTCCCAAATCCAAAGGGATGTCCATGCATGACTGGGTCATACTTGGCCATTTAGGTGTTCCCCATGCCACCCATCTCCGGTTACATAACATGCATGCATGGCACACATTCGGGTGTCCTGGTCCGCCGTCACCCATGTACGGGTTGGACTGACATTAGGTGTGTCTAGGGTCATAGATGAGTCAGTGTGTTTTTTTTATGTGGTTTGCATATGTGTGTTAGTGCATGGTGAGTCTGTATGTGTCTTGTGTAAGCTCGATGTCAGTCCCTTATGAGTGTGAAGCGAGTCGACTCACTCAATGAGTATGGGATCGGTTCTACATCTATACCCGGATCAGTCACCTACAGGGACTCAGCGGTGATTCCTAGTGAGTCTTCGAGCCGCCACCTCCCTTTTTGAGAGTGCTCCATTCGGAGTGTCCACCTCTGGCCCATAGCAGCTTGTGCATATCGAGTATATATGGAATGAGCAGGTGACGGTCACTTGGAGTAGAGCATACCCGCGTTACTTGGCACGGTGACGGATCCGCCGGAGTACTCGAGCATCCATACCCCTACTCGACGGGGTCGAGTTCCTCCCACCCGAGGAGAATTGATGGGGACATCGAGGCAAGACCGTCCGTATTTTGTTTGCATTTATGTCCTTTCATATTTGTATGTATGCCCTTGTGTTATACGGGCACGCAATTGTAAGTCTTAGTGGGTTTATATGTAAAATTCCCATGGGCCCAAGCAAGGGGACCCCCAGCCCTTTCCCATTGGTCCACCTAGACCATGTGGGGCTGGTCAACCATCCTAGGTGGCCTTCTAGAAGAGTTGAATGTCAATTGCCACATGGGTAGATAAATGGGTAAGAAATTCCATGGTACGCTACCTACCATTTCAACCTTGCCCCCTTGTCTCCCCTTGGTCAATAGGCCGCCCCCCCCCCTTGAATTTTTTATTTAATTTTTGTGTGTGTTGGTCACACTTGATCCCAACCATCCAATCCCCTCCCCTAGATCTAATGGTGTAGATTAGGTTTGATGTAAGGCATATAAAAGGTTGTATTTTCCATTTGTTAGCATTAATGAAGAGAAGAATTGTTGGAAAAGCCAAGAGCTTCTTGTGCCCCTCTTCCTCCCCTAGTGTTCATCTCCTCCAACCCCAAATTCTAGAGTGGTTCTATCTTCAATCCCCTCCCCTCTATCTCCGGTGATCATCTGTGCCGCCGCCGCCGCCGTTCGTGCCGCCTACGAGCCGCCGCGGAGCCATCTTCAAGGTTCTGTCCTGCTGGACAGAGGTGACTTCCACGAAATTCTGCAGTCAGCCACGACGTCCTCTTGATCTGAAATTTTTAGAGGTTGTTCTTATCTCGTATCCACATCTCCACAAAAAAATTCACATCCAAAATCATTCATTTGGTAATTTCCCATTTTCATTCTTCTTTCACTCCCAGATCTGTCTTGTCTCTGTCTACAGTGACAACAGCTCTGAGTTTTCCATCTTCGACTACATTTGTGATTTTTGTTAGGGCTCCCGATTTTACTGGGAGTTCTGTCCATCAACCCCTCAATCCACAAATTTTCTTGATGTTTGAGCAGCCCTTCAACTATTTTTAAAAAATTGTGTTCTTCTTCAGCTACAGTACTGTCAGTCAATTCCCAGATCCGACCACCTTCCAGTATAAAAATCATAACAATTCTTAGCCACCTCCAAACTTTTCACAAAAACTATTTCCGTCTTCCATGTTCAATTTCCTACAACTTTTATGAAGACCTCCGAAGCTGGATCGGACATCTTCCTAGCGGTCAATGGCAGTTCTCAGACAAGTTCCCTTTTGATCTGAGAATTCGGGTACTGTACAACAGCAACCCTCAAAATTCGCCAATCAGAAGTGCAGGCATGGTTATTTTTATGTAATCCCATAGTGTTGAAGCCCTTTGAAGCATCTTTCCAACGGCGCCAGTTTCGTTGCATTCCGACGTCGGGGCTGATCGCAGCGTCTGTTCTCGCCGGAGCGCGCGCCTGAAAACTGAACCGGCAGATCCGTGGCCGGTTATTCCGACCGGTGCCGATCGGAGCCTCCCGGCCTCCAGCTGGCGAACCAACGTGCTGCCATCCCGGGGAGCGCTTCCCCAAGTGTCCCCACTACAGCGGTGCACCGGGTCCCACACGGCCCCTCCAGACAGCACGTGGGCCCCACGGTCGCGAGTACGGGTGCGGCCGAAGCTACGCGTGAAGCCGCCCGTCAACCCGAATTCGATCCTCCCGGGCCCATTTGTGTAGCCCTTTACCTCCCTACGTAGAGTGGGCAGTAACTCATTGCTGTAATATTCATGTATTAACTGTTCCGGGAGCACGATTTTCGGCTGGGTCTGTCTTCCCCACGCCGAGCGCGTGGAGGTATCGCATTCGCTCCCTTACTTGGCATCTTACTTTATCTCATATATGCTTTATATGCCGCTGCTAGAGAGCATGTTTTAGGACCAAGCTCGCTATATTTTTATATCACCGCTGATGCGAGAAAGAGCGTTACCGTCCCGTGACCCGATTCGGGCACGAAAGTGCGAATTGACCACCCTAGCTCTTGCCGGTTTCTCAGCCGTGCACGTCCGACGCTTCCCTCGTTAAGGGACAATCACGAGCTGACCTAGATTCCGAGGACTGTTGTCGTGTTCGTGGTCCGTCCCGCATCACTCTGAATTATAGATACTGTGTTCGGTCGGCTCCAGTTCTTAACAGCTTCAACCTTAGAAGGATCTACTGCAATGCCTTCTTTAGAAATGATATGGCCAAGGAAAGAGACCTCCTTAAGTCAAAATTCACATTTCTTTACTTTTGCATAAAGTTGATGTTCTTGTAAAGTTCGCAAGGCAACCCTTAGATGTTCCTCGTCTTCCTCCTTTGTCTTTGAATAGATGAGGATATCATCAATGAACACGACCACAAATTGATCAAGATATGGTCGGAACACGTTGTTCATTAGTTGCATGAATGCAGCAGGTGCATTAGTTAAACCGAACGGCATAACCACAAATTCATAATGTCCATATCGGCTTCAGAAATCAGTCTTGTGAATGTCTTCATCCTTGATCCTCAGTTGATGATAGCCTGACATGAGATCAATCTTGGAGAAGTACTTTGTGCCAGAAAGTTGGTCAAACAGCTCATCAATACGTGACAGTGGGTATTTGTTCTTGATAGTGAGTTGATTCAAGGAAGATGTGCTAGGTCGAATGAAGCCTTTTTCTAGCAGCTCCTGAAGTTGCTTCTTTAATTCCTTCAGTTCCGTTGGGGACATCCTGTAAGGAGCTATGGACACAGGTGCTGCTCCGGGTGTGAGTTCAATGGTGAAGTTAACCTCTTTTTCGGGTGGTAAACCAGGCAACTCCGAAGGAAAGATATCATGAAACTCTTGAACTACAGGGATTTCATTTATCTGGATTTCATTAGACTCGATAACTACTACGGAGGCAAGGAAAGCTTCACATCCGTGCAAAATGAGTTTGTAGGCATGAAGAGATGAAATAATGGCTGGATGTTTTTGGTATTTGATACCAAGGAAGGAAAATCTTAGAAGACCTGATTTTCGGAAAGAGATTATCCTATTTTGGCAATCTATGTAGGCATCATGGCCTACCATTCAATCAACCCCTAATATGGCATCGTAGCCTTTCATGTCAAGACATACAAGATTAGCAGGTAGATTATGTCCTTCTACAATTTCCTTACTATCGGGGTAATAAGTTGTAAGCCTAGTTTCGGAACCTAAGGGTGTGGTAATAGCTAGGTCCGATGGTAAAGGAATCGCTGAAACTGGCAATATTTTTGCAAAATAGTTGATATAAAGGAATGAGTAGCACCAGTATCAAATCACATGAATGCGGGATGGGAATAAATGTGAATAGTCCCTTCAATAAGCCCATCATCCTTGGGTGCTTCCTCATCATCTAGAACAGCGTTGAGACGAGCTTGTCGCTTTCATCCACCGTTGGAAGACTAATCTTTCATAAGTGGGCAATCCGACATGCGGTGCTCCCGACTTCCACATCTTAGGCATGCATCTAAGCGCTTCCAACATTCTTCATCCGAATGATCAAATTTTTCACAGAATGAGCAAGTGGTTGTAAGAGCCTTCTCTTCTTCCTTTATCTTCTTGTTCTTAGGCTTCCGCTCCCGTTACCACTTTGGGATCTCTTCTTGTTGCTATCTCGGGACTTGTAGGCGATGCTGATTTTTTCCTCTTTTCTTCCCCGTCGATCAGACTTTCGGTTAGACTCCTCCCCTTTACCTTTAAGTTTCTCGACCTTTTCCAAGGTCCTTTCACACAGATGAGCTCGTTGGACCATTTCGGCATAGGTCCGAATATTCTGGGAGCCAAGTTGCTGGATGAAAATGGGTCGCAGCCCATCCTCAAAGTGATTTGCTTTAAGAAGATCCGTGCTCACTAGATGCTGAGCATAGGGTGCTAGACGAGAAAATTGTAATTCGTACTTAGCCACTATCATTGTACCTTGACGCAAAGAAGCGAACTCTGTCGCCTTCCTCTCCTTGACATGTTCGGAGAAATATTTGGCTCGAAAGAGCGTGAGAAATCCTTCCCAAGTGTGTGGTGCGTCTGCAGGTGGTGTGGGTATAGACTTACACCATGTACGCATATCTTTGTTAAGCTGGAATGTAGCAAGGCAAACCTTCTCTTGGTCGGCACATTGCATGACCTCGAAGATACGATTCATCTCGTCAATCCAATTCTCCGCTTCGTCTGGTTTGGAAGAACCATTAAATCACGGAGGATTCAAACTCCAAAAATTACGGGGTAGATCACCAGCTTCTGCCCTCGCGCCAGCTTGGGCCATAGTTTACAAAGCTTGTGTGAGACCTGCAACGGTTTGTTGCATTCCATTCCAATCGACACGATGAGCCATTGCAAGAATAAGGTACCTGAGAAGAGTAATAAAGTTGTTAATTCTAATGGAATCAGTGAGTTTAATCTTAGAGGAAATTTCTAAATAACTATCCCAACCCCGGTTCTACCCAATTTCTCTCATGGGTCGGTATTTTTTTCCTTAGGTTCATAGGCATGGGTGCTTAAACCTTGGACTTAATCCTATGACATGACTTCTTTTTCCTAGGAATAAGTAAAATCCTTAGACCTAGGCCATGATAGCACTCAAACTGTCACGCCCCGAGCTTTTAATACAGCGGAAGGAATATCAGAACGTGAATAGCCAGCATGGTAAGCCTCTCGCAAGCAAGAAGATCAGAGCGCAAGACAATCACACAAAAGTAATTGCACAAGTAATTTTCTCTCAAATTTCCAACTTTATTTCATAACCAAAATCAATCTACATAAGATTATAACTGTTGATAACTTTTCCATCACTATGACTCAAGAAAATCAAGATTACAATATGACTAGACTAGACACTTTGATAATCTAAGGCTTTTCTCATCTTGAAAACCTTCATTCACTCTCGGACCCACTGCTAGCATAATCCGAATCTGATTCATTAGTACTTTCTGAAATAGACAAGAAAATAGGTATGAGCACACTTGCTCAATAGGTATCTTCGTATCAACATGAAGGCAATATTTAAGTGATTAATGTCTTAGCTCTAGAATTAAGATAAAAATAAGAATGTTATAAACAAGCGATATAAAGCAAGATAACCAAGAATCATGAAATAACTGAGCAAGAAGATGTGAGTGAGTATAGACCATGAACAATCAAGATTATCATGCAGATGTAAATTTGGCCTTTCATGAACAAGAATGTACGAGCATGTAACTAGAAAGTACTTTACACAACCTTGTAAAGGCTATGCATTAACAAGCATGTAATTTTCATAATGAGCCTCGTGAATTTCACTCATTTATAAGAGAAAGTACTGTCGGCGCAATGCAACGCCAGTATCATCGTACCCCATGGTTTATAGCACATTTTCGACCATCGGCCATGGGGGCTAGCATGGAGCCCTTGGACACAATCCGTGCCTGGTCTTGCATCTTCAAGTTATAAATCCAGCTACTTTCACGAGATATAACAATAATTTCAGCCAATAATTCAATTCCAAATAATAAGTTTCATGACCAAGTAACCAAGGTATAGAACGTACCAAAACTGACATGAGATATTAAAGAAGAATTAAAGGAATATTATACTCCGGCGGCATTCCGGCAGCATAACGGTACATTCATTAAGTTTCATGTCTTAATATTGATTTGTTAAACATATGTTGAGACTCCAGATAATCCGAAGACCATATAGGGACTCAAGAAAACCAACCCCCAAAGTCAAATCTCAGGTTAGATAGGTTTAGAGATAAAGCAGTCATTTACTGGACCGTTTTATGTAGAAAGCGGTCAGCGTCTAGACCGTTTCATAAAATAGAGTCGACGCACGAAAAAGAAGTGTCGACCCAGGGAAAAACTTCCTAGAGCTTTGCGGTCTAGTGAATGGCCGCAAACAGAAACTGGCGATCGTCCATAGGGCTGCTAAGGTCCAGAGTACATAAAACACTGGTAAAGTGCTTTCTAGACAAATTGAGTTTTAATGGTACAACTAGCTCGGCGTCCTAATGGGAATCCTAGGCTCGCGGAGTCTTACGGAGGCCTTAAAACATAATGCCCTAGTCCGACAGAAGGAATATCCGGCGGAGAGGTTCATAAGTCCAAGAAAGCGTGCCTATAAGTGCAAAGTGTAACTAATGGTCACATACCGGAGTATATACCATGTACTTAAGAAAATGACTCAAAAGATAAGAGTGGATCGTGTGAAAATAGCGATCAAAATAACGTTCCAAATATCACCCTGAATCATGTGTCATAAACGTAAGAGAAATTATTTAATTACAAAACTACAACATTTAGGCATGAAATTACATGATAGTAAAAATAATGTTTAAAATCATGCTCATGCTAAAACAGGGTGTTTAAAAGGAAACAAACATAATTTTGTGTAAAAAATATCATAATTATAGGGTTAGCTTAGGCAAATTTCAATTAGGCTCGGACTAGTTTTCAGAACCAAAAAGTGGTCAAGTGTGGACCGTTTATAGGATCCTAGCGGTCTATCGAAGAGCCGCTTAGCTACCTCTGGCGGTCACATATAGACCGTTTCCGTCTGTTTGACAGAAAACAGAGAAAACGGTAAAATAAACACTAATCTAGGCCATGTTATGCATGGAAATCTACGAGAACCTACTGTAACACATGATAGAATGAGAATAGGTCAAGAATAGGCATAAGTTTGTGTATAATGAACAAGATATTTTCTTTTTAACTCCATTAGGGCTAAGATTCATGCATCGATATTACACTAAATGCACAGTCCCAATAAAACATAAAATTCTCTATGTACAATACATGAAAACGACTGAAATCAGAGGGCTTTTATTCCTAACATCAAGTTTAAGCCATTAATGAGATAACCTACCTCTGGTCTTGTCCTTAAACAACAAATTAAGGGCTGAAAGTTGACCCTAGTTCTTGCTTATCCTGAACTGAATCAGCAACTTCGTGGCCTTCTAACTCTTGATTCTTTTTACCTATGACCATGAAATTTTAAGGGTAAGAAAAGGGTACTATAAGGTACAAATAACTCTAAAGAACCCCTATCTAATTACCTCGTTTAGGGCTTCTACCTTGCTGATCAATCTGGCCCGATCGTATAATTTCCTGAGATTCTTGTGCCGAACCAGCGACTTTAGACGCCCCTAACTTTCTGTAGACTTGATTTCGTAGAACGAAATTTTGAGAGTAGTTAGACCTTAGTATTATGAACAAAAACTTCTAAAGAACATACCTCTTATTCGTCCTTCTTACCTTATTTCCACACGAGCCAAAGTAAGGGTCGCGCATGTTAGTTCTGGGGTCTATTTATAGGGTTAGCTAGGGTTTCCGTGGATTAGCACGAACATAGAGTGCTAATTAGGTCATAAAATCGATCTAAATTTTTCTTAGAACCTTCTAGCTAATTGATTGCATCAATCCCAAGTGATTAGGATGCCAAAGTTTCCATCTTTTCATACCTTCTTTTATTCACGGAATCTGCAGTGCTTAGCGGTCTAGTCTAGACCGTTTTTAGTTCCCATGCGGTCGCCCGATAGACCGTTTGTATTGTTGGGCGCCACATTTGAACAGTTTCAAACTATTTTGATATTATCTCCTATTATCTACTTAAATTTTGCAAATTAGCATATTTTAAGCTTCTAGAATATCGGCCAAGACTAGTGGGCTTGATTTTGGGTCATTTGGGCCTATTTAAAAGAGTAGATTTATTTAAATAAATATTGGACTTTAATAATTAGATTTACTTAACTATAATTCATTTAATAGCCCATTAGTCTTGAATTAATTCTATTTTATTTCTAGAAAAATCTTAAAAATCCGAATATATTCTAAAAAAATCAAAATATTATTTATAAAATCTTGGGATATTACACTGTGTGTATTCCCTCCGCATCTCCGGCACCATCCTCAGGCACCGTAGCTGCCGTAGAAGGTTCTCCTATCTCCGGTTGAGCCGGCGGTGGTGGCCTCTCCTCCGGTTGATCCATCGGAGCCGCAGTTGTAGTCTCTCTTGCTATACGTCGTTGGAACTGCCGTATCGCCCTCTTCTTCACCATCTTGGGGTGAGAGGGAGTGTGTGGGGTTCGCAATGAAATGGGGAGATCACCGGTTGAGGTGCTCGTCACCGGTGGTAGGGTGGTTTGAGAGTTTGAAAGGGTGAGAATGGGAGAGGGAACGCCCGGTCTGGTTTTGAATTCACCCAGGTCCTTGCGGTCGTTTGATAGAGCATTAAGGTGTCCTTTACGGTCCTCCGTAGACCGTTTGTCATCAAGGTCACGCCAATCAGGGAATGTGAACAGCCCTAGGTTGGCGATCTTATGGTAGACCATTTGGCCTCGCTTGCGGTCTTGACATGACTGTTTGGCATCTGAATGCTGTGATGATTTGAGATAATATATTTGCTTCATTCTCGGCTCCATTCTTGTGTGACCTTCATCTTAGTTATGCTTCATGCTTATTCTATGGATTTAATTGTTGATGGCTAACCCTCTTTTAATGTTATAATCATGAACGCCATCACGTCACGTTGTTTTCTCTCCAGGCAGGTAAGTCAGGCAAGTATCTCGATTCCTTAGTCCCTTAATGCATTACTATATAATATCTATGATATATTATCTCGGGAACCGGCAGGTCATTCATGTGTTCTGGGATCTTGTTGGGTCCCGTGGTGTAGGAACACGGATCTAGAGGGGGGGGTGAATAGATCCTTCTACTAAAAACTATGTCCAATTAAAAACACAAACTAGCGCACAGCGGAATTAACAAGATTGATAATATTGAGGAATTTAATCTAAACAGATTTAAACTTGATTCACTCAATCTCACCGAGCTCACACGATTGCATAAACAGATAAGACAGTGAAGCACACAATCACAAAGATCAAACAACAAGACACGGGGATTTTTAAAGTTGTTCGGGACCACGATGAGCTCCCTACGTCCACCCCTCACCAAACCGGTGAAGCTTCACTGTTGTAAACACAGCCCGGGGATAAATCCACACACACACACGGAGCCAAGCTCCAACACACATACGTAGGGCAACGCCTACACAACCACACGGGAGTAAACTCCTAACCACACACGGGGAACACACCGCAAAATACGTCCAAGCACACACGCGGATATACTCCGCACAAATCGACGCACACACGTCAACACAAACACTCGGAGAACCCTTTCTCTAAACACCCACACAAAGTATTTTTTCAGATGCATATGAAACGAAGACAAATATATGCTATGACCCCCCAAATAACTTCTATAGATGGAAACTAGAAAGATGCATAAAAAAATAAAGCTCCCCCTTCTTCAACAAAATCAAGTTCTCCTTGACTCGTTGATGGATGTTCACGATTTCAACATCATATTCTTCCTCTCCTCGAGGTGCTCCTCTTTTTCTTCTTCCATTTTCTTCTTCACCTGAAAGAATAGATAGAAATAATAAGCCCAAACTTTAAGCTAATCTCTAACAAGAATATGGAAATGAATGGTTTAGAGATCCCCCTCTTCATCTTAAACCAAGCTTTGAGATAAGGTGGAAAGGAGCTCTAGAGATCATGAACCAGGGAGTGGAAGACGTTGCCGCTGCAGATTCTACCATCTTAACAGTAGTTGGTAGAGACTAGCCACAACCGCCCTTCATTCTGCACTCAAGGTCGTAGAGATGATCTCTTGCAACCTTCTCTGCCTCCTCCAGCAAATGCACATGCCCCTCCTTTAGCTTTTACACCCAGATCGTTTGGAGACTTGGAAGGAGCCTTCTTCCTTTCACTTTCATGCCCAAAACATTGTGGAAGAAGCCCTGGAGCTGCAGCAGCGTCCCTGCACTCACAAGGGTTAGAACAAGAGAAATCATTTCTGATCTCACTTCTTGATTAGGGTTTGTGACCCATAGAGATGGTTTTATGCTTCCAGATCGGTCAAGGAACACCCTAGGGACCAGATCCACGAATCTAGGAGTGATTTGAGGTAGAAGGACCGGACTCTTTTGACTTCTTGGCCATGGACGTTAAAGTCCACTTTCGCGGCTCTACAGAGGTGTCGACACCAAGGCCAGGGCCATAGCAGAAAAATTGCCGACCAGTGCATTCCACAGATGGTGTTGACACCAGGTCTCGACACCAGGACAAGGCCCAAAGCAGAAAACTACTGGGCAGGGCAGTTCACAGGTGGTGTTGACACTAGGTGTCGACACCAGGTCATGGCCCATAGCAGAAAACCGCTGGCCAGTTCAAAGTCAAGTGGGTGTCGACACCAGGTGTCGACACCAACTTCCTGACTGATGGAAATTCAAATCGAGCAGAACATTGAGAAAATGGTTTCGACACCAGGTGTCGACACAAAGCCTTTTTGATTCCAAAAACGCCCAATGAACTAGAAGCAAAACATACAACCTCACCGGGGTTTTGCCATTATAAATTGGGTATTATAAATCCTTCCAACCTGAATTCACCATTGATCCTCAATTTCTTGTTTATTGGTTGAATCATCCATACACAGAGTCATGAAGTTCCAAATATCATTCACCATTGCATGGTAGAATAAATTTGGAATTTAAAGAGTAAGGAGCAAAGCCACGCAAAATAATATTGAGTCACATTGCATTTGATCATCATCACAACTCATCAATCCACACATCATTACCTTGGGGGCAAACAATGGTATTTGCATCTCAATCATTCATTTAAAATTACCAAAGTACACATGCATAACATGAAGCTCAATATGACATTTATCCAAACATGTTTTCCACAAAAGCTTTCTCATTGAGTACAAAGTAATCCGACCAAGTGTATATACAATGTATATGCAATGTGCTAACATCAAAGCACATATGAGTCTTATAGAGTCACAAATGCATCCACATGATGATATCACAATAACACCATTTTGTAATCATCTCCATAACCATTTCAAACTTCATAGCAAGAGGATACGGAGTTCAAGCACATGAAGACATGAATAACCATTCAAGCACAAGGCCAAGCAACAAAGTCATTTTGTAAGTATCAAAATCATATACACAACAATCTCCCTCATTTTGATGATGACAGAATGTTATGCTAATGCTCTCTCCCCCTTTGACATAATCAGAAATGGGGATCATGATTGGGAATCCATGATGGCAGCGATTTTTTTTTTATTGACAAAAACCTACGGACAATGGGGTGATAAAGAGAAACATTATGCACAATATGCATTAACTAATTGCACAACTATGAAATGCGAATGTGGACAATATGGACATGCAGAATGCAAGTAAGATGATCCAGTATGATTGATCTCCAAACACATAGATATATATACATGCAATATAGCTCTCCCATTTTATTTAGAGTGAAGGGATAGGTGTACGAAAAGTGTAGGTGAGTCATTAAGATCAAAGTGCTCATGATTACACCTAGAGGAGTGTGCAGATAGATAGGAGAAGACGTACAACAGGTCATGCAGTTAATCAAATTTTCAAAATACATATCAAATCAAATTTCCATGTGTAAGTGAGTAACATGAGAATGAATTTTAGTCATATGGATAACTAGATTTTCAATTAAACACAATATTAATAATTGCCCAAACTGCATTTCAATCTAGAGAGCAGCGTATTGGAGGCTTCGCTCTGCCTCAATCAAATTTATCATTAGAAATTTTCACACTGACAATCTGAATTTTTTTAAGAATGATCAGGTTCAAATAATTCATTTTTACGCGAGGAGACACATGGAGCTCATGCCAGAATCCCCGGTTACACGGAATACTGAACTATTTCACCTCATTTTGAACAGAGGTACTTTAATTAACACTTTTCAAAAATGAATCACATCATGTCTCAGGTGACATGTGCCCAATTTACTCAGTGAGACTAAGCATTGCTCTCCCATTCATTGCAACCATTTTTTGTAAGCGAAGGCAGATAACTTTTTCCTCAACTGTCTCTTTATCATTTATGCAACAAGTTAAATTACTTTAGAGTGTTGAAATGAAATTCCTATATCCTTATGAATAACACTCAATTTCACATTATAGTGCATGAAGTGTGCGAATTTGATTTAACATATATGGAGAAAATTTAACTTAAAACAAGATAGTACAACTCCCCTATGTAAATGCAATGAGCATAAAATGCTCCCCTTGAGAGTTTGACATGAAGCACACTTGTTAAGACTCAGATGCAACATTATTTAACAATGGAGTGTTCGGTCTTAGAAGTTTCAAGGAAGGGGTTGAATAGCATATAATAACATGCAAGCACACAATGGGAGTATATGCAATATGCAATGCAATTTTAGTTCTTGAAATGTTGACCCCAAAGATATGATACTATTGTTGGAAGTATTCATTTTGGCATTTATGCAACATGAAATGTTCAAAATGATGCATTTTAAAATATGCACTATATGCATGCTGAAAATGTCAACTATGCAACAAGACACACGATGAGCTTCATCTTCCAAGAGCACTATATGAATGATATGTAGAAAATGATATGCATATATGCAATGTGATGCAAGATTTCAGATTTCACATGACAACTCTATATGCATCTAATGTAACTAATGCATGACATGCAATTTTTTTTTAAATGTGAGAACATAATTTTATTTTGAAAAGAGAATTAAGAAAATTCATTCAAAGCATCAAAATCATCACATGTGAACTTTTCCTTGAAAACATTTTTACTTTTATCCAAAAGGATGGGTAGCACATTGGTAAGGACCATGGAATATTGATCAAATTCAGTCCTCAAAATGTTCAGCCACAGAATAACATCATCATGCTGAGAGAATGAAAAAATATCAATCTCAAAATTTTCAGCTTGCAAGACTCCCCCTTAATCAATGCATGATTTCAAAAAAATTATTTAAATTTGATGCCATATGCATAGATGATTCATGGTACTGGGCAGAGGCACATTCTCACGCATGGTGATAGCTTTCAGACAGGCTTGACCTGCCCTTCCACATGTCACCATTTTATGTACCATGTAGTCATTAAAATGATGATCAGAAAAATACATTGCATTCCCATATGACATCGGGGGTTTAGCAAACACATGAGCATTGAATGACAGTTTAAAATTCATCTAGAACCAACCATTCAACTTTTTGAATTCTGGTACGAGGCGGAGATTTTGGTCCGAAGGCCTAGCTCTCGCAAAGTGATACCTTTTTGATAGGTCTAACCTACCATTCCTGTAACACATTTTGATATACCAGAAATTTCAGATGGTTTCACACATACACAAGCAATTCTACTTGAAAAAGGCATTCAATGGCTACACTTTCGTATATACTTCACAGATTTTTCAATTCTTTTCAGCCAAGTATTCATTTTCCACATTGTCAAAAGCAACCAAAGGGTATTAAAAATTTCATAATCACTATCTGTCAAGAGATGGCACTGGCATCAAGACCAAAGAACTTCAACCAAACACTTTATTTTCTCACCTTTGCCTTGAGTTACCTTTATTGGCATCCTCAAATTCTTCACTTTATTCCCCTTGCTATCTTCTTCATCAAGAAGCTCCAAATTCCAATGGAAGTAGATCCCAAACACTTTATTTTCTCACCTTTGCCTTGAGTTACCTTTATTGACATCCTCAAATTCTTCGCTTTACCCCTTACTATCTTCTTCATCAAGAAGCTCCAAATTCCAATGGAAGTAGATCAAATCAGACGTTGAAGTCCTCTTGAGCTCCTTTCTTTCTCTCCATGATTTCAACGGTTGATGGTCATAATCAAACCTGCACTTTAAAGAGCTCAATTCATGTCAATATTAAGCCAATGCTTATGAAGAAACTAACTTCAAGGCTTTTCATCACATAAGACTCTCTCACTCAACCTGCAATATCAGAAACTCAATTTCCTATCAATCTCAATTCAATACAAATGAGAAGGCCAATTTCAATGCTTTTCTTCCACAAGATAATCTCCTATGAGCTGCAAGTAAGTATGATGAGTTGTAGCTATCAATACAAGTGATTCACTCAAGCTGACATGAGTTCAAAGTTTAGTTCAGAAATTTCAAGTTTAATCCAATAATGTAAAGAGTCAAGTCTATACATATAAAGCACAAGTCTAAACACATGAAGAACCTAGGTCTGTCCATGTGTAGCATAGGTCAATGCACATAAAACACACAAGACTGCCTCTTCAATACTGCATATTAGAGACTTAATTTGTAGCAGTATGAAATCAGAATTCACAAAATCAAGGTGCACAAAGCATGAACAACCAACTTAAAAATCAATATCAACTCATGGACTCAAGCTTTTCAACCATGTAAAGCCACCTACAAAGTAAGATGTCAACATACCTGCATTGGCCTCAAGGCATTCATGCATCAAAGTTCTCATATTGCAGACTTGACCATCCAAGCTTCCTTAGATCCCTGGAGTTTAGCAACACTTTAAGAAGTGTATTCCACAGCAAATTCATTTTCTATACTTGTGCCTTGAGCATCCATCATCTTCCAAGCCTTCCACTTGCCCTCAAGGCAACCCTGCAACAAGAATTCTCATTCAATAGTTTTGGGTACCCAAACCTTCTTGGGTCCCGGATGGTAAGCTGCTCCTCTAATGGGTGCCTTCCACATTCTCTGGGCAAACATATCATCAAAGTTCATTAAATCACAATCATGCATAATATGCCCAAACTTTCCACAATAATGACAACATTTTGAAGACTTCACAGAATTCTTATAAACATAATAATCAAATTTCTATGATTTAGCATAAATGTTATCATTATAAGCATGGAAATTTCTCTTCTTCACAACAGCATGAGCATGGGATTTCTGTGACTTGGCGAAAGTATAAATATTTTTGACTTTGAAATTCTTTCTTTCATTTTCTTGCCAACACTATGACACACGGTGTCCTAGCTTTCCACATTTAAAACAAGCAACCCTTTTTCTTTTGGAAACAAGTTCATTTTTGCATGCTTTCAAATTATCTGATTTCATAATGAAACAATCATTCATCAAATGACCATGCTTACCACAATAATGACAATTGACATTTGTTGATTTTGGATCATGATTTTTGTGACTTTTGTGAGCATGAATCCTATTTTTCCTAGGTTGAGCCTGAGCTTTGGGATTTGGTTTCTCAACACAAGAAGCATGCACAAAAGATGTTTGAGTCTTTAGCCCAAAGGATTTCTTTTTGGTAGGTTCATACCCAAGACCTTCTCTTTGAAAATTTACCTTGGTCCCCAAAATCTTGTTCAAATTTTCTTCCCCGTTCACAAACTTAGACAAAGAAGTATTCAGATCAAGAATTTTCTTTTTCAAGTGATGAAATATGCAATTCATAGGAAATGATCTCATTATCACAAAAAATGACTTTTTCATTCGATTGGGCATTGATGGTTTTGTAGCTCTCCATCATTTGTTCTAGCACATACATCATTTCACAATCATCAACAACCAAACGTTTTCCTTTTTCAAAAGCAAGTAATTTTTTAGACATGGTTGTATTTAGATGTTTCAGTTTTTCATTTTCAGATTTTAACAAAGTATTTTCTTTTTCAAGAAACTTCATGTTGCCTTCAAGCAGAGATATCTGAATCAAAATAGCATTGTTTTCCTTTTTAAGTTCTTCATTTTCGTTTGCAAGTTTATCATTCATAATCAATTCATTGCAAATATCCTGATCAATTGAGTTTGATTCCATTTTGTTTCTTAGATCTTTTTCAATTTTCTCCAATTGATCGATTTTATTCTTGAGGGCAACATTTTCATTTCTCAAACAAGCAATGATTTTTTTGTGACATTCAACATCATGCTCTAAAAGTTCATTGAAGTTAACAAGCTCAGAACATTTATCACAAGATCCATTTTAATGGAGCATGTTTTCAGAATTCTTTTTCAATTTTCTATTTTTCGACTTGACTTTCTTATATTATTTTTCCAATTCATCATAAGCATCAACAAGATCATTAAGAGTAAATTCTTCAGAATCAGAATTTACCTCTTCTGCATTTTCGTCACTTTGTTGATCAACATCATCGGCCATGAGACATTTTTGTCTTTCCTTCTCTTGAGCTTTGATCAATCGGTCCATAAGCTCCTTTACCGTCCTACAAGAAGATACAAATGGATACTTGTTAGTACTCACGGAAGCTTTCAATAAACTAAAAGCAGTAACATTATTACGGTGCATCATCTTATCCTGATTGGACCACTTGGTCTCATCTAGAGATAATATGTGTGGACCATGATAAATCAATTTTCAAATACTAGGATTAATAGAATTGATCACCACGCACAGTTTACCTAGCCATGAATTAAAATTTGAACCAGTAAATATTGGTAAACAATTCATTGAGATATGTTTAGCAGAAAAATTCATGATTGTAGAATGCACTAGGATCACTCTGTAGATCGCAAGATCTAGGGACAATAGAGCCTCGCTCCGATACCAATTGTTGGGTCCCGTAGTGTAGGAACACGGATCTAGAGGGGGGGTGAATAGATCCTTCTACTAAAAACAATGTCCAATTAAAAACATAAACTAGCGCACAACAAAATTAACAAGATTGAAAAGATTGAAAATTTTAATCTAAACAGATTTAAACTTATTTCACTCAATCTCACCGAGCTCACACGATTACATAAACAGATAAGATAGTGAAGCACACAATCACAAAGATCAAACCATAAGACACGGGGATTTTTAAGGTGGTTCGGGACCACGACGGGCTCCCTACGTCCACCCCTCACTAAACTGGTGAGGCTTCACTGCTGTAAACACAGCCCGGGGATAAATCCCCACACACACACGGAGCCACGCTCCAACACACATACGTAGGGCGATGCCTACACAACGATACAGGAGTAGACTCTCAACCACACACGGGGAACACACCCCAAAATACGTCCAAGCACACACACGGATATACTCCACACAAATCGATGCACACACGTCAACACAAACACTCGGAGAACCCTTTCTCCGAACACCCACACAAAGTATTTTTTCAGATGTATATGAAACGAAGATAAATATATGCTATAACCCCCCAAATAACTTCTATAGATGGAAACTAGAAAGATGCATAAAAAAAATAAAGCTCCCCCTTCTTCAACAAAATCTAGTTCTCCTTGACTCATTGATGGATGTTCACGATTTCAACATCATCTTCTTCTTCTCCTCGAGGTGCTCCTCTTTTCCTTCTTCCATTTTCTTCTTCACCTAAAAGATTAGATAGAAATAATAAGCCCAAACTTTAAGCAAATCTCTAACAAGAATATGGAAATGAATGGTTTAGAGATCCCCCTCTTCATCTTCAACCAAGCTTTGAGATAAGGTGGAAAGGAGCTCGAGAGATCATGAACCAGGGAATGGAAGTCGCTGCTGCTGCTGGTTCTACCATCTTAACAGTAGCTGGTGGAAACTAGCCACAGCCGCCCTTCATTCTGCACTCAAGGTCGTAAAGATGATCTCTTGCAACCTTCTCTTCCTCCTCCAACAAATGCACACGCCCCTCCTTTAGCTTTTACACCAAGATCGTTTGGAGACTTGGAAGGAGCCTTCTTCCTTTCACTTTCACGACCAAAACGTTGTGGAAGAAGCCCTGGACCTGCAACAGCGTCCCTGCACTCACAAGGGTTAGAACAAGAGAAAATATTTCAGATCTCACTTCTTGAGTAGGGTTTGTGACCCATAGAGATGGTTTTATGCTTCCAGATCGGTCAAGGAACACCCTAGGGACCAGATCCACGAATCTAGGATTGATTTGAGGCAGAAGGACCAGACTCTTTTGACTTCTTGGCTGTGGATGTAAAAGTCCACTTTCGCGGCTCCGCAGAGGTGTCGACACTGGGTGTCGACACCAAGGCCATGGCCATAGCAGAAAAACTACTAGCCAGTGCATTCCACAGATGGTGTCGACACCAGGTGTCGACACCAGGACAAGGCCCAAATCAGAAAATTGCTGGCCAGGGCAGTTCACAGGTGGTGTCGACACCCGGTGTCGACATCATGTCACGGCCCATAGCAGAAAACTGCTGGCCAGTTCAAAGTCAAGTGGGTGCCGACACCAGGTGTCGACACCAACTTCCTGACTGATGGAAATTCAAATCGGGCAGAACATTGAGAAAATGGTGTCGACACCAGGTGTCGACACCAAGTCTTTTTGAATCCAAAAACGCCCAATGAACTAGAAATAAAACATACAACCTCACCGAGGTTTTGCCATTATAAATTGGGTATTATAAATCCTTCCAACCTGAATTCACCATTGATCCTCAATTTCTTTTTTATTGGTTGAATCGTCCATACATAGAGTCATGAAGTTCCAAATATCATTCACCATTGCATGATAGAATAAATTTAGAATTTAAAGAGTAAGGAGCAAAGCCACGCAAAATAATATTGAGTCACATTGCATTTGATCATCATCACAACTCATCAATCCACACATCATTACCTTCGGGGCAAATAATTGTATTTGCATCTCAATCATTCATTTAGCATTACCGAAGTACACATGCATAACATGAAGCTCAATATGACATTTATCCAAACATGTTTTCCACAAAAGCTTTCTCATTGAGTACAAAGCAATCTCACCAAGTGTATATACAATGTATATGCAATGTGCTAACATCAAAGCACATATGAGCCTTATAAAGTCACAAATGCATCCACATGATGATATCACAATAACACTATAGCAACCCTCGTAAATTGAATGACTAGAAAGTCCAAATAAATTAAAACCAATAATTAACCAAAGACCGGACCCTGTACACAACCCCTGACATCCTAATGACCTTACCCTTGTATTATAATAAATGTAAGAATAACATGCCATTTTTAAATAGGCATTAAAAGCACAATATAATTTTATTTGAATTAAGAATCAATAAATCTCGAAGAAAACATCCGTTTGTATTTTATTAATCATTTAGAAATTTTAATATTCCCCATTTATTATATTATAATTTTATTAGAAGGAAGAAGTATATATTAATAATATTTAAATATATTAAGGAAAATTAAAAGAGAAAAGAGTGGGCATATGTGCTATTTTAGTCCTTGAGAGTGTTATGGCAAAAGAGGGAAATGTGAATAGCGCCCAAACACGTGGGCGTGCCATTAACATAAAATGACAAGGTCAAAGGCGTTATATCTAATTAGGTAAATAGTGCCACTTTTTGATTTAAAGGAATTTTTAAAAACTAATTATATGAAAAAATCAAGACAAATGGAAAAATGTTACCCCTAAAATTTCATGTCAACACCCCACCAAATAAAAAAGATAAAAATCCCCAAAAATTTACAACCGTTAGATATCAACGTGAAATCATGAATAGCGCCTGAGTGCAGGGCGTTATTCCTTTAAAAAATGACCTTTACATGGACATTATTTAGTAAAAACATGACTTATACCTGGACGCGTCTTTCTTAAACCCAAAATAAGGAAACACCTGGTGCGAACTAGGAAATAATAGTTGTTTGGGGAAGTAATAATTTAGGGAATATATGAAATGTGGGAAACTTTAATGCTAATAGAACTCTTACTGTGAGTTCTAGTCCCACACAAACTCTAACTCTGCCATCCCTATAAATACCCTACCATAACCCTCAAAAAAAATTGTTCTATTTCTCTGCCGAAAACCCTATTATTGCTCCTAGGTGTTTTTGCTTCTTCCTCTCTGCAACGTGAAGAAGCCTTGCTTCTTCTTTTTGTTATCAAAAGAAGTTGTGGCTATCTATACTGTTGCTGCAATATAGTGTGAAGCTACATCATATTAATCCATCTACCAAGCTGCAGTCATCTTCTGCTAAGAGGATAATTACTTCCTCTTCCTAATTTCTTCCTACTGCGTGTGTACGACTACAGCTGAGGAAGAACCCTTAGGATCTTTTCTAATTGCTGCTTGATTGAAGTTGCTGTGAAGCTCGGTCGTGAACTAAGTTCACAATTTCTATCAAATTCTTCAAGTTCTTCAATCAAAAACAATCAACCAAGGTAGGTTTTCTCATGTGCTTGGCATAACCATGCTAATAATAAGTTCAAGCATGCATTTAGGTTGAATTTTTATGTACAGGAAGATTTACCGGTATTAGTTCTCTTGATTTTTGCAATTATAGTAAATAACGACTCCAACAGAGGCGTCGTTTTGATCTCACGACTGTACTTATAGTCGTCATTATGGTCAGCATTTAATAATTACATCTGTTAGAAATTTAATAACAGATAACCAGGACACCAAAATTAGTACATGAGTATAGTTCTAGATTCTTGCTAATTTTCTCTACCTAACCACGTAATTATTCCTGGAAAAATTTGTTTTATTTAGAAAATAGCAATGTTCATTATTGATCCGAAATCCTGAATGCATATACACTGCAACCCAACCTTGTTTTAAAAGAATTTCAGGACTTGTTTTAACTAGATGCTAAACTTGATTTAAAAGAATTCCAAGACCTAATTACAGTAAATGCTAAACTGGTTTTAAAAGAATTCCAGATTTACACTAAAAGTGGAAATGGATTTAGAATCTATGGCTATTGGCACTATATTCCAGCCCGTGAATATAGTCCTGCATTTTTCGATGTTTTATCGACTACCCCACTATCTCTCGGTGATAGATGAACCCTCCGCGGGACATTCCGTTCCTTCGGACTGGTGACTTTATCATAGAGACCTCCGTAAGACTCCGCTAGCTTTGGATTCCCTCAAAGCAGCCGAGCCGGTTGTACCCTTAAAACCCATGACACTTCTTAATTGCCATGTCACTCTAAAGAAACATGGTATACCGGCCCTCACGACATGCTGTTTGTATGTCATGGGATTATTCTTGAAATAATGGATGGGTAATCCATACCATTCATATCCTTTGAAGAATAGTGTGCCGTACTTGTGTACACGAATTCTATCTACCGTATCATGTACAAGAACAAGCGACCATGTTCATGTGGGTGCTTATTCCTATCGTCATGGCACTCAAGTTAGGGAGCCAATTCCACCTAGTTTTATCGATAATCGTGATTATACCGTTATGATCGTCATTATACCACATGTTCAAATCCTTGAAATGCTATTCCACAAGATCTACCTTTAAAAGTTCGTACAAGCTTATTCCTTGAAATTCCACATTGGCTATAACTATAGTGGATGTCGAAAAATATATGATCAATGCCTGCGCATATAGGGCCCGATCTGGTCCTTGGAGGAGCACCCAAAAGTACTTGTGCCCATGGGAGTTGTAATGATCACGGTATGGCATTGTACCGAAGTGCATGACTAGCTTGATTAGATATTCCACAATCTCGTACTCGACTTGACATGACACGACTTGCGTGACCCGGAATGGGTATTTATATACTTGCTTGAAAAGTGATAGCCAAATTCCCGACATGACATGATGATTATACTTGCTTGAATATCTTGACATTTATTGATATAAGTTCTTGAAAGACTTGCTAGTTCACTCAATTATCTCTTGTTATACTCTCTCTCTCTTGTCGTTTTACGCAAACATGCATAGCTTTATTACATTCATATAACATGTAATTTACTTTATGCAAGCTAGCTCTTGAGATCTAATTCCTACTGAGCGTTCGCTCATCTAGTGTTTTCCCTTATTTTTCAGGTAAGTCCGATGATGAGATTCAATCGGATGGGGAAGGTCAAGAGTGAAGAGATTAGAGCTACTCCGTCTATCCAAGCGTCTACTAGTCTTATCTTTCTAATTTCTTGAGTCAACCATTGTACCTTTTCTTTTATTGAGTCTTAGCACTTTCATTAAGTGGATTGTAATAGATGTACTTGAGGTTGTGATTGAATAAAGGATTGGGTTATCTTTACTTTTGCGCACTCTATCTTTGTATAGAATACACTAACGTTGTGATTGACATGATCGATATAAACTCGTCACGCATCTCTGGGTTCCTTCCGCACTCGAGACTTGACAGTTTTTGTGGTATCAGAGCCTAGGATATTCAATTCTTAGGAAACCCAAGTCCAAGGATAGGTTTAAACCTATAACCGGTGAGATTGGGTAGAACCAAATGTCAAGTTAACTTAGAATCAAAACCTTTGAACATCATCACGTATTAATATAATTATTGTAATTGTAGGAAAATGGCTGCCGAACGTGCCCAGTGGCGCAACATGCAACGCACTCTGCAAGGCATGACCCATGCACTTCAACAAGTGGCACAAGGAGGTGCACATCGTGGGGCAGGAAATCTCCACCAAAGCTTCAAGAACATGAACCCTCCTAAGTTCATGGGATCCACTGATCCGGATGACGTTGAGCACTGGATCCAGGAGACCGAATGTATTTTTTGGGTTATGCCATGCACGGACCAAGAGAAGGTCCTGTTAGCAACATTTCAATTGGAAAGGGACGCCCGCTGTTGGTGGGAGTCGGTATAAGTCACGTTAGATCAAGGACAAGTTACTTGGGAGGAGTTTGTTGAACATTTCAATAATAAATATTTTTCGGACCTAGTCCAGGAGAAGAAGGCCACCGAGTTCGCCGCACTGAAGCAACGATCATTATCGGTGGCTGAGTATGAGGCACAATTTTTCAGGTTGTCTCGATATGCTAAACATCTAGTTATTACCGAGAAGATGAAAGCTAGGAGATTCCTAAATGGGCTCAGACCCCAATACATCACACAGCTGGCGCCGATGGACATACAGGTCTATTCGGAGATGGTACGCCGAGCTCAGTTACTAGAAGATGCCACGAAACTATCTGATAGGATCCGTGGGAGAGACAAGAAGGAGCATATTACCAGCTCCGGCACTTTCAAACCCAATTTCAAGAAAAGGCCAAGTAACGGAGGAGAGTCTTCTTAGGAGAAGAAAGTCAAAAAGATTAACAAGCCGTTCTCCATCACCACCACACCTTCTAAAGTGGTGTGTAGACACTGTGACAAGGCCGGCCATAAGGTCGAAGAATGTTGGAGGAAACTTGGAGCGTGTCTCCGTTGTGGGAGCCGTGATCATCGGATTCCCGACTGTCCCCTACTCAATGATCAAGCCGGTGACGGAACGCGTCCGGTGACAAAGAATGCGCGTCTCCAAGCTATTAAGGAGGCGGAACAAGACGAAGGCAAACTGGTAGAAGGTACCCTGAAAGCTAGTTCCAAGTCTGCACATGACTTATTTGATACAGGTGCATCGCCTTCTTTTATTTCCAAGAGGTTTGTTGATCCATTACCTATGGAACCGGAATGGATAAAAATAATTTTATCTACTCCTCTCGGAAATGAAACCGATATTACTCATCATTATCAGAACTGTGAAGTCTTGGGAAAGGGTAGAAATTTTCCTATCAACCTAATATGCCTAGATTTAAAGGAATATGATGTCATATTAGGAGCAGATTGGTTATCCATGTATCAGGCACCGATGGATTGCCGTAATAGCAAGGTTACTTTCAAGGAATTCCCAGAACTAGCATATACTGGTCCAAAGAGTCGGAACAAGTCACCTCTCATTTCGGCTCTCCGAGCTAGTAAGCTAATAAGGAAAGGATGTGTATCTTTCCTTGCGTTTGTCACCATTAAGGGATGTGTATCTTTCCTTGCGTTTGTCACCATTAAGGAGACTATGCTAAAAGACATCCCAGTTGTGCAAGAATTTTCGGACGTGTTTCCAGAAGATTTGCCTGGATTACCCCCACAAAGAGAAGTGGCCTTCACCATCGACTTGATCCCTGGTGCTGGTCCAGTTTCTAAGGCACCATATAGGATGTCTCCCGCCGAACTCAAGGAGTTAAAGGAACAATTGATGGAACTTCTTAAGAAAGGATTTATTAGACCAAGCACTTCCCCGTGGGGAGCACCTGTGCTATTTGCATGAGGTTATGCATCGACTATCGACAGTTGAATCATCTCACTATCAAGAACAAGTATCCACTGCTGAGAATCGATGAGTTATTTGATCAAATATCTGGATCCAAGTATTTTTCGAAGATTGATCTCAGGTCGGGATATCACCAACTAAGGATCAAGGATGAGGACATTTATAAGACCGCGTTCAGAAGCAGGTATGGGCACTATGAATTTGTTGTTATACCTTTTGGACTAACAAATGCCCCTGCTGCCTTTATGCAGTTGATGAATAGTATATTTAGGCCTCATCTAGATCAATTCATAGTGGTTTTCATTGATGATATACTGATCTATTCAAAGACCAAGGAAGAACACGAGGAGCATTTGAGGATTGCATTACGGATATTGAGGATGAATCAGTTATATGCAAAGCTCAGTAAATGTGAATTCTGGTTAGAAGAAGTATCCTTCTTGGCGCATGTTATATCAGAAGACGGTTTATCCGTAGATCCATCAAAGGTTGAAGCTGTAAGGAATTAGGAAAGACCGACCAATGCTAGCGAGATCCGAAGTTTCTTAGGTCTTGCAGGCTATTATAGGCGATTCATCAAGGATTTCTCCAAGATCGCCGTACCACTCACTAGACTAACGCGCAAGGAGATACGTTATGAATGGAGTGAGGAATGTGAAAGAAGCTTCCAAGCTCTCAAGGATCACCTAACTACAGCCCCTGTCTTAGCTCTACCAGTTGAAGGAGAGAGGTTCGAGGTATACACTGATGCATCTGGCATTGGCCTTGGATGTGTTTTAATGCAACAAGGGAAAGTTATAGCCTACTCTTCTCGCCAATTGAAGAAGCACGAGGAGAACTACCCAGTTCATGACTTAGAATTGGCTGCGGTAGTGTTTGCACTAAAGATATGGAGACATTATCTGTACGGAGTGCAGTTTATTGTATACTCTGACCATAAAAGTCTTAAGTATCTCTTCTCTCAGAAGGAATTAAATATGAGGCAAAGACGTTGGCTAGAATATCTCAAGGACTTCGACTTCACTATACAATATCATCCTGGAAAGGGTAATCCTGTAGCCGATGCCCTCAGTCGAAAGCCGAGAGCACTATTAGCCAATTGTATGATTCAGGAGTGGAAGTTGCTAGAATAATTCTCTAAGCTTAATATAAGCATGGACAAGGACAGTAGGTGTGTCACATTATCCCATATGAGCATACAGCCAGACTTGCTATCCGAAATACAAGGACTTCAAGATAATGACCCAGTACTAGTGGAAATCAAAGACAAAATAGAAGAACAAACTGATTTCAAGATAGCCTCGGATGGAAGATTGATGTTCAGGAATAGAACATGTATACCAAATTGTCCAGAGCTAAAGAAGAAAATCTTAGATGAAGCTCACAGATCGAGGTACACGATTCATCGAGGGTCTACCAAAATGTACCAAGATTTGAAAAGGACCTTCTGGTGGTCCAATTTGAAAAGAGAAGTAGTAGACTTTGTGTCTCGCTGTCTCACGTGTCAACAAGTCAAGGTCGAACACCAAAAGCCTGCCGGTAAGCTACATCCTCTAGACACTCCCAAATAGAAGTGGGAGGATATCAGTAGGGACTTCATTATGGGTCTATCTAAATCAAAAGGAGGACATGATGGAATATGGGTTATCATCGACCGATTGACCAAATCGGCACACTTCTTGCCAATCAAGAGTCGATGGTCAGTGGATGTTCTTGCTGCATTATACATTAAGGAGATAGTCAGGTTACATGGAGTACCTGTCTAAATCGTGTCTGACAGAGACCCTCGTTTTACTTCTCACTTTTGGAAGGGTTTACAACATTCACTGGGGACGAGACTTAACTTTAGTACAGCTTTTCATCCTCAAACGGATGGTCAGATCGAGAGAACTAATCAGGTAGTTGAAGATATGCTCAGAGCTTGCATCATTGATTTTGGTGGAGGCTGGCATGATCACTTGCCTTTGGTTGAATTTGCATACAATAACAGCTACCAGGCAAGTATACAAATGGCACCTGTTGTGCCTCTTAGGCACAAGCATGTGCTATGTTGCTTTGATGATAGCAATGCTATTTGGTTTTGATGATAGCAAGACAGTGATTGCATTTGAGTGCATTTGATATTGTATTTTGATGATAGCAATGTTAGTGTGTTTTGATGATTGCAATAAACAAAGTGCATTTCTATGCATTCTTATCCGTGAGCATTCTGCATATGATAGCAACATGAATGATGATGTTTAGCATTGATGACATTTGTTCTTTATATATCTGAATTGTATTTTTTCAGATGCCATGTTTCTGCATGTCTCACTTTGTGCATAGGCTAGACAGCATTGGCCAAGTCTATACATTGGCTGTCGGTTGCAAAGTCTACACATCAGACTGCATTGCATTTATTCATGGCTGAGAGTCTATACACTGGACTGTGTCATTGTGCATCATGCAAGTCTATACATTGGACTCTCATTCAAGCCTATACATTGCATTGGCTAAAGCCCGTTTAATTTAGAGTCTAAGGCAATGTCCATACACTAGGCTAAGTGTGTACAGCGTCAGTCGCATACATTGTATTTGGCTAAGTATATACAACGTCAGTTCATGCATTGTCTTAGGCAAAGTCTGTACAGCGTCAACGCATTTCACTGGCTCGTGTGTACAGCGTCAACGCATGAAGTCTGTACATCAATCTTAATATTCTTAGTCTGTACAGCCGTTGGCTTTGAACCTCAGAGTCTGTACATCCGAATTGCCCTTGATCTGGTCAAGTGTATACACTCTTTCACTGTAGCTTTCACATATTCAAGTCTACACATCGTGAAAGTCTATACTTTCATCACTTACCTTTCGCTCAAGGCAAAGTCTATACACTGGGGACTTTCCCTACGTTTCTTAGGCGAAGTCTGAACATTCGGTTCTGAAGCCTGAAGTCTATACACTCCAGCCTATTCCTACGCTCAAGGCTTCAACTACACATCAAGTCTATATATTGGGCTTCACTCATTCAAGTCTGTACATCCACAGTGGAACTTCGAAGTCTGTACACCGCTTGAGCCTCAACAAATCTGTACATCGCCTTAAGCGTCTCAAGTCTATTCATTAGCTCAAGCTTCCAAGTCTGTACACTGGTTCAAAGTCTACACAACGCCTCTTTGATTCTAAGTCTTTACATTCATTTTAAGGCAAAGTCTGTACATTGCCTTTGTGCTTCAAAGCCTGTCGATTGAAGAGTCTACACATTGGTTGTTCACACGTTCCTGCAGTCTGAAGTCTATACAATGCAATGCATAAACTTAGAACTGATGACTTCATTTCATCTGTCTGACAGGGACTGAAGTGGCTAATGAACCCCTTAAAGCAAGAGGGCTGAAGCCATCCAATTTCTACTGCTGGAACGCACCAATGCGTCAACGCCTTGATCAAGTGGCGTGAACGCAGTAGTTCAAACAATCAAGAAAGAAGCTTGTGGATTACTCTGGTGCGTCAACGCATTGATCAAGTAGCGTGGACGCAGCAGTTCAAGTATCCCTTATTGCAGCCTCTGGAGTACATTGGCAGCATCGACGCTGCAGCTCCATGCGTCAACGCAGCATGCTGAGAGCGTCAACGCAGCACATCTATCTGCTAAAGACTTGCTCACTGGAACGCATCAATGCGTCAACGCCATGGGTTGGAAGCGTCGACACAGTAGTTAAAAAGGGTTGAAGATCTCTGAAGGGTGCGTCAACTCCTTGGAGCAAGTGGGTTGACGCCATCTAACCCCAGTTGCTGAGCGTACTGATGAATGGGCACGTGACCCGAAGCTGGCACCTGACACGTGATCCGAGGTGGGTGCTGAGCACGTGATCCGAGGAGGAATCTTCTATACGGAAGGCATTGGAAGCACACGCCCTATCTCCCTACTACTGTTGGTATATATTGGAGCCTTCGTCTTCAGATGGAGGCTAATGGTGATCGAAGCCTGGGAGCAGAAGAAGAGAAGAAAAAGCAGAGAGCAGAAGCTGAGAGAAGAAAAAGGGAAAAAGAAGAGAGAGCTTCCACGATCCAGCAGAAGAGAAGAAAGAGAGAAAGAGAAGAGAAAGAGAAAGAGAGAGAGAGTGAAGAAAGAGAGTGAGATCGAGGGAGATCTGTTCTTGTGGACCATGAATCAAATCCAGGCCATCCAGCTCTTTAAGAGCCACATTGTGCTTCATTGCTTACAGCCTTCCGATTGCTGTTTTGTTCTATTTTCTGCTTTCTATTTTACATTTTTGTTCAAGCTGTTAGTCAGCGGATTGCAGAGGTGCTGCCTCTGGACGGCGAAGCTGTATTGCCCAGCGGTTTGCAGTGGAGGATTCCACTGGACAGCAAGCTGTGTTGCTCAGTAGGGCGAGGAGGATTCCTCGGACGGCAAGCTGTGTTGCCCAGCGGTTGTATGGCAAGCTGTGATGCCCAGCTGTTCAAGCTATGAGTCAGCAGGAAGCCACACTCGGGTTGAGTGTGGGGTGGATGTAGGTCTGCAGGACCGAACCACCTAAAAACCCCTCTTGCATTGTGGTTTGATTGCTTATGGTTTGCTTCCGCTAGATGTTTGCATAGGGGCGCTCCAAGTGTTTGATCACAGGTTCATTAGATGATTTGATCAGATTTTGTCCTAAGTGTTTAACCTGTTGAGTGAGCGAAATTCTAATTGAGCAAAATTTTATATTGGGTGAAAGTTTTTATAGGCTATATTCATTCACCCCCCCCCTTTGAATACTTACACCGAACACAACACTTGGTATCAGAGCGGTCTCTGACTTAATAGATCTAACAATCTGCAGAGGATCCTGCTAGATTTTTGGTGCGTTTTCAGAGTGGGTGTATTGTGCTCGTTGTTTTGTTTCACCGGTTTAGTGCTTTACCTTGCCCATCTGGTTTTGCTGCATTTCCTGTCATTTGTTTTAGTGAGTTGAATCTGTTTGCCATCTGTCCAAATGGATCGTCCTCCAATTTATGATGGTTCTAACTTTGAAAGTTGGCTAGGAGGCCTAACTGTGTATGTAGATTCCATTGATCCCAAACTATGGAGTTTGCTATCCAAAGGCCCACATCGATTACCCAAAGATCAGACCAAGTGGTCTAGTGAGGACACCTTTAAGAACCGTGATAATGTCATAATTCTTAATATCTTGAGAGCTGCTGTTAATACTGATGTATATTCTTTTGCTCTCAGGTGCAATTCTGGAAAAGAGATATATGACAAAGTTATCTCTGCGCATAACCAACAGAGTGATAGTTGTTTGATGGCCAACCGGGATAATGAAGATTCCTCATCCAAGGTAAATTCTGAATCTGAATCCGAAGAGATTTCAACTGATGAATTATGGGATATGTATGAGGAACGTTCTGAGAAATGTAAATATTTGAAATCTGAAAATAGAAAGCTGAAAAAGAAATGTGATCAGATTAATTCGAATGCTCATTGTAAAAAATGTCAAGATCTGAGAAAATCTCATGAAATATGCTTAGCTAATCTGAATGTGAGTAAGGAATAAATTTCTATTTTGGAAAATAAAAATCAGGAACTCACAGACAAGATTTCTAAACTTGAAGATAAGCTGAATTCATTAGGAAATGATCAAATCTTAACTAATGAATTAGTTCAGAATGAACAAACTAGAAAGGAGAATGAAGAGCTGAAGCTGCTTAATTCTGCTATATCTGAGAGACTTTTAATATTTGAAAAAGGGAAGAATTCAGTTGAAAATGAATATGAGAGAGTGAGTACATTGATAGAAGAGATTGATAGCTACAAAGCCATAAATGTCTTACTTAATGAAAAGATCACAGATTCTGAAATGCTCATTTCTTCTCTCAAAAATGAAATCACTGAATTGAACAATTCTCTGTCTGAGTCATTTAAAAACAAAGAAAATTCAAAAGCTGCTTCTAAGAAGAAAGTCTCCGATGGAGGCAGTAAACAGGAAGAGAGAAAAAGAATGTATACAACCTTTATGCGTAGCTCTGAGTTAGCTAGCACTTCAGCTTCTCCTTCATGTCTGCCTGCGAATCAGATAGAAAAAGAAAAGAAAAGAAAACAGAATAAAAGTTTGTATGCTGAAATTTCTCAGGCCAAACTGTCTCATGTTAAAAGAAAGAATGTGAAATGTTTCTACTGTGGTAAATCTGGCCATGAGATGGATGTTTGCTTTGTCATGAGAGAGGATGAACTGAAATCAGATAGAATTCATGCTAGGAATTCTAAATCGAAGAAACATTCTCATGATCAAAATAAGAGAATTCAATACTTTTACTGTCATAGAATTGGCCACTTTATACATGATTGTAGATTAAAGAAGCAAGATGATTTGAATGCTAAAGAGCTTCATGATAGGAATCATGCATATCTGAAAAAGAAACTTCATTGCTTTCATTGTAACAAATTGGGCCATATTGCTGCAAATTGTTGGCATGCTAAGGGAAGAACAATTAACTCCAAAACTGCTATAATCCCTGTAAAAAGACATGCATTCTATAAGAATCTTGACAGAATGAATTCTTCATGTTTTGAATGTGGAAAACATGGCCACACAGTCAAGGACTGTTGGCATGTTCAGAAGAATCATATTAACCCCCATGCTGTCAAATTCCATGCAAAACAATTTGTGAAATTTTCTTGTCTTAATTGTGGAAAACCTGGCCACAAAGCCTCTGAGTGCTGGGCGGCAGAGTTCAGAAAACAAAATGCCCATGCACACAACAGAAATTTTGACGCTCATGCACATGAATTTAATACTTACAATAAGGTGCATAAAAGGAACTTAAATTCTGTTAGTTATCATGGTAAGCCTGGTCAATTTGGCTATTCCTTGTCCAGCTATGAGTTGATGGGCTATGATGATAATTCTGTTAAGAGACCAGTCAGAACACCTGTTAGGGCTCATACAGGACCCAAGGCAGCTTGGGTTCCTACAAGATCATATTGATTGATATGTTGCAGGTGTGCCTTGGAAGCTGATGAATAAAAAAGGGTAATTTAGCCAAGGCACTTAAAAAGGAAGCCCCAGGATTCTACAATTCAGGTTAGTTTTGAACTTTGTTTTAAATTTCATCATCTGAAAATGTTGTTTGTCTACTTTAACTTCATCATCGGAAATTGTTGTTTTTGCTTGATTGATTTGTGATGATCTCTTCTTGTCCAGCTGATCAGTCTGCATTCCAGACTCAGCTATTGAGTTTTACTTTGCATATATCTGATGCTCTTGCTATATGTTGAACTGAATTTGAATGCTTCTTTAGTGTATACAGTTGATGCACTATATAGACTTTATGTCAATGCATTGCATGCTTGTTGTTAGATACGTAAACTTAAATTGATTGCATAATTGCCTCATGTTTCATTATTGCATAGTCTGCATGTAGAACAACCTAGTGCATAGCATAATCTTTGCATCATGATGTCAGGGGGAGCTGAGAGCTTTTCTGTTCAATTCATTGAATCCTTGCTACTTCTCACTGTCCCCATCTAGTTCTTTCATATCTTTTGACATCAGATGCTCCAGGAATTCAATGCCTATTGCTATCATTTCCCTAACCTTCACTGAACAACAGTTCTGTTTCTGGTTTAGTACATTGAGTTGTGATTATTTCAATTGTTCTTTTATAAGAATCACTCTCACGAATTGAAAAGAACTAAAGGTTTAACCTTTATAAATTGAAGAGTCAAATGTCTGCCTTCAGAATCTGAGATAAAAGAAAAAACTTTTATAGCTCCTAATCTTTGTCTCATGGTAAGATTAGAAAAAGTTTTTGTAATGCCTAATGTGTTGATCTGGAAATTTCTAGAAAAGGTGAATAAGAGTGTGTACTGTTTTTCAAACAATCACTCTAAAAGAGATAAGGGCAGTAGTAAATAAGATCATAAATGCTATGAACTGAACATAGTGACAGAGCAATGGCTGAATTGCACTGAGAAATTGTGATCTCCTCCAATGAAGCAGGAGAACTCATAGTTATGAAGTGCTTCAGAATATCTCTGTTCAAAGGGTCAAATCTATAGGGGGAGTTCTCACCAAGTAACTGGGGGTACTGGCCTCTAATCAAGGTGTACCCTTAATGTCAAAAGTGAAGACTATTCTTTGTGGGTTTTGATCTGAAATAGGTCTAGTAGTTTATGCCTAGTCATTGGGGGTACCTGCCTCTGATCAAGGTGTACACCTAATGTCAACAGCATAAATGCCACTGATCTATTTACTTAGTTCAGGTTCTGAAAAATTCAAAAGTAAAAATCAAACTGCTGTAACCTTTCGAAAAAATCAAAAGTCAATGAGTGAAAATTATTTTTATCAATACATGTTCAAGTTGCCTCTCTTGAATTTCTTTGTTTAATCACAAAAGGGTATTATTTCTGACTTATCTATTAATACCATGTGCCCTAGATTCATTGCTATAAATGGAGTCTATAAACTCTTTTTCAGGGGTCAGGTGTTTTACTCTAGATTTATCACTGTTAAACATGAATTTTTAAAAATTGTATGTTGCTGATTCTTATACTTTAACAGTTGTTTATAATCATGCTTCCTTTCTGAACCTATGATTCAGCTGTTGTCAAGTGACCCTCCTACCTTCTCTTCCTTGTTTATCTGTTCATATTCCTTCTCAAAGGGGGAGCTATTATTTAGGGGGAGAAATAATTCAGGGGAGTCTTACATTCAGGGGGAGAATACTCTAGAGGAATTTGCATGCATAATGCACTTTGCACTCTTGTTTTTACTGTTTTTATCTTTTTGATCATATCAAAGGGGGAGAAAATCTTGTGTGTGACTCACTGTCACATTGTGTTGCCATCATCAAAAAGGGGGAGAATGTTGTGCCTCTTAGGCACAAGCATGTGCTATGTTGCTTTGATGATAGCAATGCTATTTGGTTTTGATGATAGCAAGACAGTGAGTGCATTTGAGTGCATTTGATATTGTATTTTGATGATAGCAATGTTAGTGTGTTTTGATGATTGCTATAAACAAAGTGCATTTCTGTGCATTCTTATCCTTGAGCATTCTACATATGATAGCAACATGAATGATGATGTTTAGTATTGATGGCATTTGTTCTTTATATATCTGAATTGCATTTTGTCAGATGCCATGTTTCTGCATGTCTCACTTTGTGCATAGGCTAGACAGCATTGGCCAAGTCTATACATTGGCTGTCGGTTGCAAAGTCTACACATCAGACTGCATTCAATTTATTCATGGCTGAGAGTCTATACACTGGACTGTGTCATTGTGCATCATGCAAGTCTATACATTGGACTCTCATTCAAGCCTATACATTGCATTGGCTAAAGTCCGTTTCATTTAGAGTCTAAGACAATGTCCATACACTAGGCTAAGTGTGTACAGGGTCAGTCGCATACATTGTATTTGGCTAAGTATATACAACGTCAGTTCATGCATTATCTTAGGCAAAGTCTGTACAGCGTCAACGCATTTCACTGGCTCGTGTGTACAGCGTCAACGCATGAAGTCTGTACATCAATCTTAATATTCTAAGTCTGTACAGCCGTTGGCTTTAAACCTCAGAGTCTGTACATCTGAATTGCCCTTGATCTGGTCAAGTGTATACACTCTTTCACTGTAGCTTTCACATATTCAAGTCTACACATCGTGAAAGTCTATACTTTCATCACTTACCTTTCGCTCAAGGCAAAGTCTATACACTGGGGACTTTCCCTACGTTTCTTAGGCGAAGTCTGAACATTCGGTTCTGAAGCCTGAAGTCTATACACTCCAGCCTATTCCTACGCTCAAGGCTTCAGCTACACATCAAGTCTATACATTGGGCTTCACTCATTCAAGTCTGTACATCCACAGTGGAACTTCGAAGTCTGTACACCGCTTGAGCCTCAACAAGTCTGTACATCGCCTTAAGCGTCTCAAGTCTATTCATTGGATCAAGCTTCCAAGTCTGTACACTGGTTCAAAGTCTACACAACGCCTCTTTGATTCTAAGTCTTTACATTCGTTTTAAGGCAAAGTCTGTACATTGCCTTTGTGCTTCAAAGCCTGTCGATTGAAGAGTCTACACATTGGTTGTTCACATGTTCCTGCAGTCTGAAGTCTATACAATGCAATGCATAAACTTAGAACTGATGACTTCATTTCATCTGTCTGACAGGGACTGAAGTGGCTAATGAACCCTTTAAAGCAAGAGGGCTGAAGCCATCCAATTTTCGCTGCTGGAACGCACCAATTCGTCAACGCCTTGATCAAGTGGCGTGAACGCAGTAGTTCAAACAATCAAGAAAGAAGCTTGTGGATTACTCTGGTGCGTCAACGCATTGATCAAGTAGCGTGGACGCAGCAGTTCAAGTATCCCTTATTGCAGCCTCTGGAGTACATTGGCAGCATCGACGCTGCAGCTCCTTGTGTCAACGCAGCATGCTGAGAGCGTCAACACAGTACGTCTATCTGCTGAAGACCTGCTCACTGGAACGCATCAATGCGTCAATGCCATGGGTTGGAAGCGTCAACGCAACAGTTAAAAAGGGTTGAAGATCTCTGAAGGGTGCGTTAACTCCTTGGAGCAAGTGGGTTGACGCCATCTAACTCCAATTGCTGAGCGTACTGATGAATGGGCACGTGACCCGAAGCTGGCACCTGACACGTGATCCGAGGTGGGTGCTGAGCACGTGATCCGAGGAGGAATCTTCTGGACGGAAGGCGTGGGAAGCACACACCCTATCTCCCTACTGCTGCTGGTATATATTGGAGCCTTCATCTTCAGATGGAGGCTGATCGTGATCGAAGCCTGGGAGCAGAAGAAGAGAAGAAAAAGTAGAGAGCAGAAGCTGAGAGAAGAAAAAGGGAAAAAGAAGAGAGAGCTTCCACGATCCAGCAGAAGAGAAGAAAGAGAGAAAGAGAAGAGAAAGAGAAAGAGAGAGAGTGAAGAAAGAGAGTGAGATCGAGGGAGATCTATTCTTGATGGACCGTGGATCAAATCCAGGCCATCCCGCTCTTTAAGAGCCACATTGTGCTTCATTGCTTACAGCCTTCCGATTGCTGTCTTGTTCTATTTTCTGCTTTCTATTTTACATTTTTGTTCAAGCTGTTAGTCAGCGGATTGCAGAGGTGCTGCCTCTGGACGGCGAAGTTGTATTGCCCAGCGGTTTGCAGTGGAGGATTCCACTGGACAGCAAGCTGTGTTGCTCAGCGGGGCGAGGAGGATTCCTCGGACGGCAAGCTGTATTGCCTAGCGGTTGTATGGCAAGCTGTGATGCCCAGCTGCTCAAGCTGTGAGTCAGCAGGAAGCCACACTCGGGTTGAGTGTGGGGTGGATGTAGGTCTGCAGGACCGAACCACCTAAAAACCCCTCTTGCATTGTGGTTTGATTGCTTATGGTTTGCTTCCGCTAGATGTTTGCATAGGGGCGCTCCAAGTGTTTGATCACAGGTTCATTAGATGATTTGATCAGATTTTGTTCTAAGTGTTTAACCTGTTGAGTGAGCGAAATTCTAATTGAGCGAAATTTTATATTGGGTGAAAGTTTTTATAGGCTATATTCATTCACCCCCCCCCTCTGAATACTTGCACCGAACCCAACAGCACCTTTCGAAGCTTTATACGGAAGGAGTTGCCGATCGCCTTTGTGCTGGGACGAAGTTGGCGAAAAACAACGATTAGGTCCAGACATGGTAAGGGATACCACTGAAAAGATTCAGTTGATTAGAGAAAGACTTCAAGTTGCTCAGTCTAGACAGAAGGCTTATGCTGATACACAAAGAAGAGATCTCGAATTCCAAGTGGGAGATCACGTATTTCTCAAGATATCACCTGGACGTGGAATAAGGAGATTTGGTGTTAAGGGTAAGGTTACACCAAGGTTTATCGGACCTTTTGAGATACTAGAAAGAGTTGGCGAGGTTGCTTACCACGTCACGTTACCTCCTCAAATGTCCGAAGTTCATAATGTATTTCACATATCTATGTTGAAGAAATATGTGCACAATCCGTCACATATCATTGATCATGGAGACCTGGTGATTTAAAGGGATCTCACTTATGAACAAAAGCCCATGAAGATCCTCGATCGCGAGGTACGAACATTAAGGAATAAAATTATTCCCATGGTTAAGGTGCAATGGAGTAAATGTTCAGAACACGAAGCCACATGGGAGACCGAGGAGTCTATGAGGAAACGATTCCCAGACTTTTTCTAAAAGGGTATGTACTCTACACTCTCCACGTTTATATGCGATTAAATTTGGGGACCAAATTCTTTTAAGTGGGGGAGGGTGTAGCAACCCTGGGAAATTGAAAGACTAGAAAGTCCAAATAAATTAAAACCAATAATTAACCAAAGCCCGGACCCTGTACACAACCCCTGACATCCTAATGACCTTACCCTTGTATTATAATAAATGTAAGAATAACATGCCATTTTTAAATAGGCATTAAAAGCACAATATAATTTTATTTGAATTAAGAATCAATAAATCTCGAAGAAAACATCCGTTTGTATTTTATTAATCATTTAGAAATTTTAATATTCCCCATTTATTACATTATAATTTTATTAGAAGGAAGAAGTATATATTAATAAGATTTAAATGTATTAAGGAAAATTAAAAGAGAAAAGAGTGGGCATATGTGCTATTTTAGTCCTTGAGAGTGTTATGGCAAAAGAGGGAAATGTGAATAGCGCCCAAACACGTGGGCGTGCCATTCACATAAAATGGCAAGGTCAAAGGCGTTATATCTAATTAGGTAAATAGTGCCACTTTTTGATTTAAAGGAATTTTTAAAAACTAATTATATGAAACAATCAAGAAAAATGGAAAAATGTTACCCCTAAAATTTCATGTCAACACCCCACCAAATAAAAAAGATAAAAATCCCCAAACATTTACAACCGTTAGATATCAACGTGAAATCATGAATAGCGCCTGAGTGTAGGGCGTTATTCCTTTAAGAAATGACCTTTACATGGACGTTATTTAGTAAAAACGTGACTTATACCTGAACGCGTCTTTCTTAAACTCAAAATAAGGAAACACCTGGTGCGAACTACGAAATAATAGTTGTTTGGGGAAGTAATAATTTAGGGAATAGATGAAATGTGGGAAACTTTAATGCTAATAGAACTCTTACTGTGAGTTCTAGTCCCACACAAACTCTAACTCTGCCATCCCTATAAATACCCTACCATAACCCTAAAAAAAAATTGTTCTATTTCTCTGCCGAAAACCCTATTATTGCTCCTAGGTGTTTTTACTTCTTCCTCTCTGCAACGTGAAGAAGCCTTGCTTCTTCTTTTTGTTATCAAAAGAAGTTGTGGCTATCTATACTGCTGCTGCAATATAGTGTGAAGCTACAGCATATTAATCCATCTACCAAGCTGCAGTCATCTTCTGCTAAGAGGATAATTACTTCCTCTTCCTAATTTCTTCCTACTGCGTGTGTACGACTACAGCTGAGGAAGAACCCTTAGGATCTTTTCTAATTGCTGCTTGATTGAAGTTGCTGTGAAGCTCGGTCGTGAACTAAGTTCACAATTTCTATCAAATTCTTCAAGTTCTTCAATCAAAAACAATCAACCAAGGTAGGTTTTCTCATGTGCTTGGCATAACCATGCTAATAATAAGTTCAAGCATGCATTTAGGTTGAATTTTTATGTACAGGAAGATTTACCGGTATTAGTTCTCTTGATTTTTGCAATTATAGTAAATAACGACTCCAACAGAGGCGTCGTTTTAATCTCACGACTGTACTTATAGTCGTCATTATGGTCAACATTTAATAATTACATCTGTTAGAAATTTAATAACAGATAACCAGTACACCAAAATTAGTACATGAGTATAGTTCTGGATTCTTGCTAATTTTCTCTACCTAACCACACAATTATTCCTGGAAAAATTTGTTTTATTTAGAAAATAGCAATGTTCATTATTGATCCGAAATCCTGAATGCATATACACTGCAACCCAACCTTGTTTTAAAAGAATTCCAGGACTTGTTTTAACTAAATGCTAAACTTGATTTAAAAGAATTCCAAGACCTAATTACAGTAAATGCTAAACTGGTTTTAAAAGAATTCCAGATTTACACTAAAAGTGGAAATGGATTTAGAATCTATGGCTATTGGCACTATATTCCAGCCCGTGAATATAGTCCTGCATTTTTTGATGTTTTATCGACTACCCCACTATCTCTCGGTGATAGATGAACCCTCCGCGGGACATTCCGTTCCTTCGGACTGGTGACTTTATCATAGAGACCTCCGTAAGACTCTGCTAGCTTTGGATTCCCTCAAAGCAGCCGAGCCGGTTGTACCCTTAAAACCCATGACACTTCTTAATTGCCATGTCACTCTAAAGAAACATGGTATACCGGCCCTCACGACATGTTGTTTGTATGTCATGGGATTATTCTTGAAATAATGGATGGGTAATCCATACCATTCATATCCTTTGAAGAATAGTGTGCCGTACTTGTGTACATGAATTCTATCTACCTTATCATGTACAAGAACGAGCGACCATGTTCATGTGGGCTCTTATTCCTATCATCATGGCACCCAAGTTAGGGAGCCAATTCCACCTAGTTTTATCGATAATCGTGATTATACCATTATGATCGTCATTATACCACATGTTCAAATCCTCGAAATGCTATTCCACAAGATCTACCTTTAAAAGTTCGTACAAGCTTATTCCTTGAAATTCCACATTGACTATAACTATAGTGGATGTCGAAAAATACATGATCAATGCCTGCGCATATAGGGCCAGATCTGGTCCTGGGAGGAGCACCCAAAAGTACTTGTGCCCATGGGAGTTGTAATGATCACGGTATGGCATTGTACCGAAGTGCATGACTAGCTTGATTAGACATTCCATAATCTTGTACTCGACTTGACATGACACGACTTGCGTGACCCGGAACGGGTATTTATATACTTGCTTGAAAAGTGATAGCCAAATTCCCGACATGACATGATGAATATACTTGCTTGAATATCTTGACATTTATTGATATAAGTTCTTGAAAGACTTGCTAGTTCACTAAATTATCTCTTGTTATACTCTCTCTCTCTTGTCGTTTTACGCAAACATGCATAGCTTTATTGCATTCATGTAACATGTAATTTACTTAAAGCAAGCTAGCTCTTGGGATATAATTCCTACTGAGCGTTCGCTCATCTAGTGTTTTCCCTTATTTTTTCGGTAAGTCCGATGACGAGATTCAATCGGATGGGGAAGGTCAAGAGTGAAGAGATTAGGGCTACTCTGTCTATCCAAGCGTCTACTAGTCTTATCTTTCTAATTTCTTGAGTCAACCATTGTACTTTTTCTTTTATTGAGTCTTAGCACTTTCATTAAGTGGATTGTAATAGATGTACTTTGAGGTTGTGATTGAATAAAGGATTAGGTTATGTTTACTTTTGCGCACTCTGTCTTTGTGTTGAATACACTAACGCTCTGATTGACATGATCGATATAAACTCGTCACGCATCTCCGGGTTCCTTCCGCGCTCGGGACATGACAAACACCATTTTGTAATCATCTCCACAACCATTTTAAACTTCATAGAAAGAGGATAAGGAGTTCAAGCACATGAAGACATGAATAACCATCAAGCACAAGGCCAAGCAACAAAGTCATTTTGTAAGCATCAAAATCACATACACAACAGATCTGATGTTCCCCTTTAAGAAAAATGATGATGATCTAAGTGCACATGTTTAATCGTTGGATAGGCCGTTAGGTTGGAAGAGTAGGGGGACGATGGTGCTGTCTTGCACGCCGTGGTTGCAGATAGTGTCCTGACCCTGATTTGTCCGGTCTAACAATACTATTCTCGAGTATCTTTCAATTTTATGGTTTCGTTGCATTCGTTTTAATTATTTCCTTTTACTTTAACCCAGCATGCATCATGCGCATCTTTTGAGCGTTCATGAGCCTTGATCTGTCTAAAGTGTCTCACACTACAAGAAAATTGGGCTATAGCCATGAATTTTACCTACGCTTTCAAAAAATGTAGATATAAGTGACATATTCCGACGTTTTTAAATTATCGTTGGTAAATTTCCTATGTTTTATTATAATGTAGCTATATTGCCATTTTATTCTGACGGTTTTTTAATAAACGTAGTGAAAAGCAATATATTCCTACGCTTTGTCAGTAAATGTGAGAGCAGGTCTTAGATATTGTTTCGCTTTGCGTTAAAACGTAAGAATAAGTAGTTTCAAATAAAAAAAAAGAAAACTAAAAAACGTACGAAGAGCGGATACCCCGCGGGCACCAAAGTTGGCGCCCGATACTTTTCAATTATTCCCCATTTTAACATACGTTATTTCCACATGACACCCATTCTCGACCTCCTCTTCTTCCTCACCTGGTGGCCGGCCATCAGCTTCTTCCTCACCGGATAGTTGGAATCCCACCTCGCCGTGTCCATGCCATCATCTTCCTCTTCTCCTTCATCTTCCTCCTCCCGTTCGCACTCTTCCTCTGTCCCCCTCCATCAATGGCCGGTGGCGACATGAGAGGACGTAGCCCCGGTGACAACGGTGATGCCAGGGGGATGTGGCGCCGACGACAATGGTGGCAGCGGACGGTGGGCACGGGGGAGAGCAGGGGCGGTGACGGTAGGGCACGGGGGCAAGGTGAACGACGGTCGCGAAGGAGCGTAGAGCGGCGGCCTCGCTAGTAGGGGCGAGCAGCAGCTTTTCTTGCGAGGGTGAGCAGCGGCGGTCGTGGGCTGGGGGATGATCTGACGAGCACAGAGTCCTCTCCAGCATCGCCTTCTTCTTCCTCCTCCTCCCCGTCTTTGACTTCTTCTAGATTCTTCCAGTCGATCGAAACACCAGTCGGACCTCGGCCGGCAGCACCGCGACGGAGGGGAAGCCCCAGGAGCTAGCATGATGGTGGGGTCATTGTCCTCGTCATTGTCCTCCGTCTCTTCCCTGACATCATTTGATGCCTCGTCGGAGGATGTTGTCGCCACCGTGAAGGGCCCCATCGTCAAGTTCCTCTACAGCTACGATGGGAAGATCCTCCCCAGCCACCATGACGGGAGGCTCCGTTACGTCGACGGGGACACTCATGTGCCCACCGTCGACCGCGTCGTGCCCTTCTCAGGTCTGTCCTTCCATTTCTTTTGTTCGTCTGTGTGTTTAATTCAATTTGATTGTGCAGGCTTGTTGGCCTTTTGTGAGTTAATTATTGTGGATTTTATTTTGGGTTTGATGTTGATGGGGGTATTGGGGGAAGCTTTTATTAGGGTTTCGTTTAATTCAAGTTGATTGAATCATTAAATTTGTTCATGATGTGTGTCGGGATCGGTTGTCGTTGGTGTTGTTTTCATCGAATTTTTGGGTTTTGTGTTGATTTGTGCTTTTGATCTTGTGAGTAATGCATGTTGTGTGCTTTTGTTTGTTGATGGAGCAGAGCTTGCGGTGAAGATGGCGGAGCTCTACAGGTTGGGGGTTCCAGTGAGCATACGGTGCCAGCTCCCGACAGAGGACCTCGACGCCCTCGTCTCCGTCACCTCCGACAATGACCTCGCCCAACATCAGCAGCAGCAGCACCCCCATCTTATCCACCACAGCAAGTACTGGCAATGATAGAATCCACGGGTGCCCACCCTCTCCCCACCCCCATCTCATCCACCACAGCAACTACTGACTACTTTACCATCAGTTTTGTAGACTGGTGGCTATTATACCATGAGTTGCAGAAAATGAAAGTTAAGCCGGATACCATATTTTGCAGTTGGTATCAAGGAGGAAATTGTCTATTTTTGTAGCATGTTTTGGTTATTTGTGTTCTTTAAGTGCTTATTATTGACTATGTTTGGTTTATGCTTTTGAAGAATCCTTGCTTGTGCAGGGTTATGCTTTTGCAGAGTCCTTGCTTGCGCACAAACAACATGATTTTTGTAGTTTTTCCCTAAAATGAAGGTAGCCCTATATTTTACATCTTTTTTGCCTCATATGGAACACTGTCATGTCCTTATTCCCTGTTGATGTTAAAATAATTTTGGCTCCACATTTTTAAGCTATCATCTATTTTCTGGTTGATGTTGCCATGTGTAGACAGGCAACAAGGCTTCCCTACTCATTTATATCTTTGCATGTTCTTCCACCACATGGTGTTTCATTAATTCTTTACCTCTCATATATGTCACTGAGCCTCAGTGTTTGCACCTATTCCATCTAGGGGCTAGCTCAATGCTTGGCAGTTGAGTCATTCATCACTGGTCTTTTCACTAAAATGAGTTCATTTTAGTTTTGTGAAGTTTTCTTCATGATAACATTTCCATGAATGGATAGCTACATTTCTGTTATATTATGCACATGGATGAAATTTTATTTTCTCATTAACTTCTAGGATGCGCAGCTAACAAGTGTTTGAGCTCTCTAGGAGTCCAGATTGTAGGCTGTGGTTTTCGCCTTGGTGATTATTATTTTAAAATCCCTCCTAGCAATGTGAGAGTGTGAGAAATATCATTCTGCCATTTATCATCCTTACTACAATCCTTACTACTGTATATTCCTAGATGGTTGTTCTTAGAAACTAGAATGGATTGCATGCTTGTAGAAAATTTTTGACCCTGATCCCAATAACAAGCATAGCTAATTATCCTTTTTCTTTGTTTTGTATAACCACATGGTTTATATCCTGGATACATCATAATTTTTTTTCAATCAGCATTGATGATTGCTTATTCGAAACGTATGCTTATTTCCCATTACACAATCTTGAATCTCTATCTCCTGTCATTTGGTCTAGCAACCGTTTGCTCACATTCTTAACTCCATTCTTTTTTATCTTGCATGTACAGTTCTCTATAGGTGGTAGCAAGCTATCACACAAGAATTTTGTACTCACAAAAATTTTGACGTTGGTCAACTTGGTTTATAGGTCCTGATTTTGGAATGTCACTTATTGGCCAACTTTGACTCACTCATGATCTGCCTCATGAGGAAATATATGCATGCTGATGTGCAATTTGAGTATGAATAGAACTCAAAGCATTTGGCTGTCATTCAAGTTTTGATAAAATGTTATTTACTCTAAGCAGGCAAATGATTTCATGGTGCTGTCACACCATTCACATTTGCACTTCTTCTGAACTTCTCAAGTCTTTGTCAGGTTAGAAATGAGCTCAAGCAATTACACAATTGATTTCCTTCTTTACCTTTAGTTTTTATTCTAGATGGATCATATTGGGTGGCCCAAATTTACTGCTGATGTTGTTGGATATTGCTTTCTTTTGCATGGACTTGTCATTTTTTATCACACATGGTTTTTCCTCATACTGTATGAATTTTAGAATTCACACATGGTGAAGGCCTTTACTTCTTCCCAACCTTTAGCATCGTCCTCCCCTTGCTCAGTGATCGCCTTCTTGCTTTGGCTATTCCCCACCCAATTGCAATTGACATCCCTTTCTTTCACTATCTTGATTATGCCGACTTGGTCCTTACTATTCTTTCTACTAAGTATATGATGCATTTTAATAGTTCCCGCACCATTGATTCTCCCCAAGGCCTTGAAGTAAGTTTGTAGAATTTTCTCCATTTGTAACCAAACTAGTTCACTAAGCTTGTCTTATATGCAGGATGCAGCTTTAGGAAGTAATTTCTATTGAGAACATATTGTTTCTTTTGTCTATCTTTTTTTTCTTTGCCTTAAACTTGGTGTATCATGCATGTGTTCACACTTGAAAGTTGATTGAGTTTGATTTATAGATATGAAGGAGATGCCATTCTTAAACTGTTATTCCTTAAAAAAAATATTGGGAAAATTGCAACCCTTGAAAACTTAAAATATTACCTTTATGCCCCGGCCTTTATGGAATTTACCCCAATACCCCTCAAATCTACTAACCAAAGTTCAACCATAACCTCTGCTGAACATCTGGATTCCGGAAAACTTGCCAGAAATATAATCATATACATGATAACAGTTAACAGGAAAATAGATTCTAATGGTTTGGGCATGTGCAATGTTGTCTAAATTCAATGTCAATTAGAAAAGGTCAGGGAAGACCCAAAATGAGATGGCTCAATCTTTATGATATGATTGTCACCTTATTGAGTTTTGGTTTTGGTTTTCAGATCCAGGTCGGTCCATCCCAACGGTACAACGAACCTTGGTATAAAGTGGGTGTACAAGGATACACTATTTTGAGCTTGTAACGCCTGGTAATTTGGAAATAGGAATAAATATATTTATGAAGAAAACCTATACATAAATGATAATTACATGTTCCTACAAATAAGTTTATAATGTTTAATTAATAAAATTTATTCAAATAAGTAAATGGCTAAGTGATATTCCCTTTAGGGGATGGAAGTAAAATCCTTGCTAAGATCGAACCTGTATCTGATACCCAAGACCGTGATTAAAAAGGGTATAAATACGGAATAGAGAGTTATTTTTAAGAAGGCATTTAATTCATATTCTACTTCTATTTTGAATTAATAATAAATTAAAACCAACAATTAGTTAAGACCCAGATCTTGTGTATAACCCCGTGATTCCCTAATGGGCCTTACAAAAAAGATCTGATAGATCCTACCCTTAAATTTTAAGGGATTATGAATTTAGCATCATTTTAAGTAGCCATTTAAAATCATTGTGTATTTTTATTTGAATTAATAATAAATAAAACCTTTAGAGAAAACGTCAATTTATATTTTATTCATAATTTAAAATTTTTAATATTTCATATTTGTTACAATATAATTTTATTTTAAGGAATAAGGGTATATTGATAAGATTTAATACATTAAAGATAATTAAAAGGAGATGGGATAGACATATATATAATTTTGGTTAATTAGGGGTGACAGGAAAACTTTACAAAAAATCAAGACCCCATGTAGGACGTTTTCACGCACCAACGACAGTGTATGTGTCGTTATATCAAATAAATATAGATAATATAAAGGGGGGCATATATATACAAAATTAGTCCTTTGAAGGGTGCATGAAAAGGGCACAAAAAGTGAATAGCGCCCCTTGTTCTGTCTCATTAAGCCAATACAACGACATGTATAAAGTCGCTATTTTATTAAATGTGAATAGTGCGTCAATAGTGCCACTTTTTAAATTAAAAGAATTTTGTAAAACTAATTATATGAAAAAATGAAGAAAAATAGAATAACCTTACCCATAAATTTTAGTAGCAAGACCCCATCGAATTAAAATGATAAAAATCTAGAAAGATTACAAATCAATGTTAAGAGTTTAATAGCGCCCGTACCTGAGGCACTGTTTATTGAGAAACGCCTACAAGATAGGCGTGACTTATTAAAACATGGCTATAGCGTGAACGCATCTTTCTTAAAGTTAAAATAAGAAAACTGAGGGTTGTTTTTCACTCGAACTGGGAAGAAATTGGGGTTTAGGAAGGATTAATGTAATGCCTTGGATCCTTGGTGGATCTTTACTGGATCCTTTACAGGTCTTGTTGAATCTTCGTTGGATCTTTCGGATCTGTTTCGGATTGGTTTCGTTGAGTTTCGGTTCGCTTTTGTGGCTTCCGAGTGAGTTTGACGAGCTGTGTGGGTTTTTCTCTCATACTAGTTACGGAACCCTACGGTGAGTTTGTTTGTCAATTCTCGAACTCGTGAATGCTGCAGCGACGAAGTACTCTTCGAGCCGGTCGTTTCGACTATTTTTGCGTATTTTTCTGAATTTGTGCATTTTCGGCGCATTTTTGGAATTTTCGGAAATTAGGAAAATTTCCTAATTTCTTCCATTTTCTTTTCCTTTCCTCTCTCCTCCTTCTCATTCGCCGTTCCTCTCTCTCTCTCCCGTTCTCTCTCGTTCTCTCCCCTTTCCGGATCCGGCTGCAGACGGAGGCGATCGTGGGCGAGGTGGCGAGGCCGTGGAGTTGTCGAGGTGCGCGATGGAGGAAGGATCGGATCGATTCTGGCGCGATCCCGAACGGTGGATTCAAAGCCGGTGAAATCGGTTCGCGAGTGGATTTCGGCGTAGTTTAGTCCCTTCAGGGCACGGTTTCTTCGGTGGAGGTAGGGTGACTGATCCTTACTTCGTCCTCTTCGTTTTCCCTGCCATTGCACGGCGTTCGGCAAGGAAACGATCGAGTTTGGGCTGGTTTTGCCTAAACCGTGATTTTCGTGGTTTTTAGGGTCGGCCGGTAAACGGCGACCATTTGCGGCGTAGTTAGTTTCTAACTGACCGCTGGGATGTTAGGATCCCATCCACGTTGATTTCGTGTGATTGGTGTTCATTCGAGGCCGGTAGAAGCCCGGGAACCTCGGTGACCCACTTTGGGTGGATTTGATGAAATCACCAGGATCTGGAGTTTTTGAGCTTGCATGTGGGCTTTTTAGCCTTCTTATGTTGTTTATTGTCGTTTGGGTTTGTTTCCCCTATGTTTCGGCGTGAATGGGGCGTGGAACGGGCCAGTTTGGCCATTCCTATGTTTTCCCGCCGTGACCGATGTAGCGGTCGTTCTAGTGGCCGCTACTTGCTTCTGACTATCCTACGACAGACCGTTACTTTGTTTGACGTTTTTGAGCTTTTTGGCTTCTGGGAATGTGACGGCCCAAGGCTGGCGTGTCGCTTCCTTGTAACGCGCCCAGGTCTGCGTGTTGCTTCGCTTGTCGTGCTTTGTGTTGGGGTTGAGTCGGTGGATCTAACGCGCTTGACCCAGCGCGTTAGGTGAAAGTGACGCGCCTGGTGCTGGCCGTTACTTGCTGTTTGACCGACGTTTGACCTGTTGAGGCGGTGCCTCCAGCGGTCGTGCCCCCGTGCGTCGTTTAATTGTGACGCGTCTCCCTTACCGCGTCGTTTGATTGTGACGCGTCTCCCTTACCGCGTCGTGCGCGTTACTTCGCTTTGGTTGTGGGTGGCTGTGCACGTTGTGAATAACGTGCCTACCCCCGTGCGTCGTTTGGTTGTAACGCGCCTGGTGTCGTGCGTTACTTGGCTTTACGTGGTTTTGTAGGTTGTCTGGGTGGTGTGAGTGACGGCCTGTTGCCCGTCCGATTGTTTGGGAAGTAACGGCCCTAGGCTAGACCGTCTCTTGCTTATAGCGGTCTAGGGCTGGTGCGTTACATTCCTTGTGCCTTGGTTTTCCGCCCGTTGATTCCTGTGTGTCTTGGCTTGGCCTTGTGGTCTGCCCATTGTCCCGTGGATGTCTCCCGACGTCCTATGAGGGTTAAGACTACATTGTAAGGTAGCCAGGAGTCTTCTTACTTGTGGTAGGATTCTTGATCCTAGTTTTGTATTCGGTTGTGTGGTTCAGGTCAACCCGGTGTGACCCAATGGTTGACGTGTGACCTTGTGTGTGCATGTCTCGGTGGTTGTGTCCGACTCGAGACACTGCTTCTGGATGCTTCGAGGTGTTGCTCTACCTCGGTTTGCGTGTCCAATCGTGCTGAGGGTTCTTGGCGTTTCCCTCAGGTCTCCGTGTGTCGTTTTCTGCGGAGCGTGGTTTCTTCTGGCTTAGGATTAGACCGATTGGCGGCTTGTTCCGCTGTTCGTGACGATCTTGCCTTTGAGTCGTCCGACTCAGGGATCGTTACGTTGTAGGTCTAGTTGCCTGGTCCTGAATCTGTTGGCGGTTGTTTAGCTGTCTTGGTGCTTTGGGGTGCACGAGATGAGTCTTCCTTTGACTGTCTGTGCGTTGGCACCTGTGTTTCGGAGTTTGTGCCTTGTGAGCCTCCACTAGTTGTAGCCCTAGGCTTTTGCCGACCCACCGGGAGTGGTGGAGGGGTTTTCCTGTTGCGTTTGGTACGTACAGTTCTTAAGCTAGTTCCGTGGGCCCCGGCCAACGGTAGCGTCCTACCGAGGGGAATACTAGCTAGAGGCCTGACCTAGGTAGAGGTCGGTGTGTGCACACATGGTCAGGGACTGGGGACTTGCGCCGACGGGCGTGGCCCTGACTAGTCACTCGCAGTTGGTGCTGTAGTTTTGTGCTGTGGTAACATGTTTCCTTGGAACTGTTGTTCCTTGGACCTGGTTCTTGGTGTGTCTTGTCCTTGAGTGACATGACACTTGTGGCGCAGTGTAAGTCGTCAGTGGAGGCTTCTGGCTGTTCTTCTGGGAGGAGGGTACTCCTGTCACTCGGTGCTGTGGCTCTCGCGTTTTCTTGTGCGCTGTGACCTTTACGAGTTGCCCTCTCGAGGCTGTACTCGAGGTCAGTGTTCTGTCGTTGGCATGACATTCTTGTCATGCGTGGGGCTACGTGCACGACGTCTCCTGTCGTGTTTTGTCTGTGTTTTTGGCGTCGGCGTCTACCTTCGCCTTTGCTTTGGCTGTCGGACTGGGTTACCCTACTGTGTGAGTTTGGGGTTGACCGTCTGTTGCCGCTTGGAGTAGCTTAGGGTGCCGAGTTCTCCTCGGTGGCCGTTGTCCCGTGTTTTACGGCCTCGCTCTTCTTTGTTGTTGAGCTCCCCTTGCTCTTAGCCTGTTCCCTACTCCTGCTGTACCCTGTCTGTTTACAGCTTTTTAGTGTAGCTTTTCCTGCTTTGCTGCACTTGCTGTTTCCGTAGTTGCTTCTGTTGCTCTGTGCATTTTCCAGTGGGGATCCGCGTGACCCCTACTGAGTTTCTGTTGAGACTCACCCCTGCTTTTCAGGTGGGTTTCGCCGTCTGCCTCTGCTGCTCTTGGAGGTGCGCGTTTGCTGTAGCTGCCAGCTGTACCTGCGTCGGGCTTCTCCCGACTTCTGTGTACGTTTCTTTTCTGTCAGACTGTACTTGTTGTCTTTCCTTAGGACTTGACTCTGGGGTATAATTGTAATTATTGAACTTATTAATGAAATTTAATTGCTTACTGTTATATCTGCTGGCTTCAATGTATTCCACACACTCCTTTTTCCCTTCGGCGCTTTCCCGCGCTTGGGAGGCCTCGCGGGTCCCATGTGGTATCACGTGTATTTGGTATTTATACCGGGTGCACCGGGTATCCGGAATCCGGGTCGCTACAGTTGGTATCAGAGCAGTGTTCTGAGATGTTCGGAGTTTCTTTTCTGAGATATCAGAGCATTGTCGTGTGAAATACATGAAAATCCAGATATACAGTTACCAGAGTCCGTAAGGTCCAGTACAGTCTCTTGCTGGCGTAGGTGTTGCGTTGTTTTCTCGTGTGTGGTCTTGTACATGCTTTGTTGGCGCTGTACGAGATGGTTTTGCTCTCGTCTGGGTGTGACGAGGTGCTTCGTTCGATTTTGGAAGTTGTCTCGATCATGTTGCACTTGGCAGTGTTTGTCGGTTGGCATGAACCTGCAGTGCATTGTTCGAGCTATTTTCTGTGATTTTGTTCAGGTGGCTTATGACTTTTAGCGTTGGTGTGATGGCCATGCGCGTTCTTACGTTGCTTTGGTTGTCCCAGCTTGAGTCTGTGTAGCTCCTGATGCATCGTTGTTTCGGTTGTCTCGATTTTTGTGTTGCCTCGATTGAGAAGTTGCTCGAGCGAACCTAGGATTTTCCCTTCCTGGTGAGCTGTTGTTGTCGAGCTTGTTGCCTCTCGTTCTTCTTGGTGAAGCTTTTTCGAGGTGAGCCTTGGAATTGCTGTCTTGGTGTTGCCTTTGTCCTGTGTCTGCTTATGTGTGGACAACCTTGTTTTAATCATGATCTGCTCCTTGTTATACGGTTGCTTGGCTTTGGACTCTGTAATGGTGTTAAGAGCTATCGTGTACCGTAATTGTCGTGCCGTGTCCAGCGGCCGATGTGTTGTGAAGGCTCATTTGTTGTTCCTGGACGTAAAGGTAAACTGAGATTGGCTCTTTCCGCATGTTTTGTGCTGAAGCTGGTGCTCTTCCTTTGTTGCACTTAGGCTCCTTGTGATCGGTTGTTCGCGAGATCGGTGCTCGTGGCGTGTTAATTGCAGTCTTTGTTGATTGCGATGATGCCTGGTGTGTGCTGAGATGCGATTACCGGTGCCGTTCTATTGCCTGTGCGCGTTGTTGAGAGTGCAGCGGAAGTGTGTGGGTTGGCTACCCACTCGTCGAGAGGTTCGTTCTTTCTCGATGTGACTTCATCTTGGCTTCTCGTGCCTTGACTTTGTCTGTTGCCGTGCCATTGTTTGTGGTTTTCTGGTGTTGGCATTGGCATTTGCGAGTGTTGGGGAATTTGTCGGCATTTCCTGCTGATTGAGTACCCTTTGCTCTGCATTTCTTTCTTGGGTGTTGTGCTCTCGAGGCGTGTTGGTGGTCCTTGAGATGCGTTCGCTGAGAGTATTGTCGTTTCTCGTTGTTGTGGGTCTTCTCTTGGTGAGCAGTCTGATGCGTGACCTGTCTCTTGTGGTCGTGTGCTCAGCTGTTCCTGTGCCTTGATGTGACCCTGCTTGCAGTTGTGTTCCTTGGCTCTGTGTGTTGTGCGGAGCTGGAATCCTACAGGTGGCCGTTGTGTTATTTTGGCGCTGTTTCTTTATGATTTTGTGTTCTTGTCTTGGACCATTGTGTTGTCAGTTAGCTTGCTGTACTCCCTTTCTCTTGGGTAGAGTTAGCTGGCGACTTAATCAGATGTGATATCTGAGTGAGTGCTGACTTGATTGTGTTTCTGGTCCAGTGGTGTTGTTGTCGTTGGTGTCCTGTGTGCCAGGTATTCCCTGTTGCCTTTGGCACTGGAGCCGATGATGTTGCGAGCTGTCAGCAGTGAGGATTGTGTCTCCTTGTATAAGCTGCCGCTTGCCGTGCTGTCGTTGTGTTTCTCGGTGTTGGTTAACGATTGTTGTGGCAGTCGTGTCTCCGTTCCTGGTGAGACGTGAGCGACGTTGCCTTTGCTTCGGAGGTGTCAGATGTGTTCACTTTGGTGCCATACTCGTGCTGTTGACTTGCTGTCTTGGAAGCTGAGTGTGTACCTGTAATGGTGGTGTGACAGTGTTCCTCTGAGCTGTGTTTTCTCGAGATTTGTGTCATTTTTCGTGGTTGTGTTGTAGGGTTGTTCTTCCCTGCTTCTCCTTTGTTAGTCCCTAATTTCGAGGGCGAAATTTCTTAAAGGAGGGGAGGATGTAATGCCCTGGATCCTTGGTGGATCTTTGCTGGATCCTTTACAGGTCTTGTTGGATCTTCGTTGGATCTTTCGGATCTATTTCGGATTGGTTTCGTTGAGTTTCGGTTCGCTTTTGTGGCTTCCGAGTGAGTTTGACGAGCCGTGTGAGTTTTTCTCTCGTACTAGTTACGGAACCCTACGGTGAGTTTGTTTGTCAATTCTCGAACTCGTGAATGCTGCAGCGACGAAGTACTCTTCGAGCCGGTCGTTTCGACTATTTTTGCGTATTTTTCTGAATTTGTGCATTTTCGGCGCATTTTCAGAATTTTCGGAAATTAGGAAAATTTCCTAATTTCTTCCATTTTCTTTTCCTTTCCTCTCTCCTCCATCTCATTCGCCGTTCCTCTCTCTCTCTCCCGTTCTCTCTCGTTCTCTCCCCTTTCCGGATCCGGCTGCAGACGGAGGCGATCGTGGGCGAGGTGGCGAGGCCGTGGAGTTGTCGAGGTGCACGATGGAGCAAGGATCGGATCGATTCTGGCGCGATCCCGAACGGTGGATTCAAAGCCGGTGAAATCGGTTCGCGAGTGGATTTTGGCGTGGTTTAGTCCCTTCGGGGCACGGTTTCTTCGGTGGAGGTAGGGTGACTGATCCTTACTTCGTCCTCTTCGTTTTCCCTGCCATTGCACGGCGTTCGGCAAGGAAACGATCGAGTTTGGGCTGGTTTTGCCTAAACCGTGATTTTCGTGGTTTTTAGGGTCGGCCGGTAAACGGCGACCATTTGCGGCGTAGTTAGTTTCTAACTGACCGCTGGGATGTTAGGATCCCATCCACGTTGATTTCGTGTGATTGGTGTTCATTCGAGGCCGGTAGAAGCCCGGGAACCTCGGTGACCCACTTTGGGTGGATTTGATGAAATCGCCCGGATCTGGAGTTTTTGAGCTTGCATGTGGGCTTTTTAGCCTTCTTATGTTGTTTATTGTCGTTTGGGTTTGTTTCCCCTACGTTTCGGCGTGAATGGGGCGTGGAACGGGCCGGTTTGGCCATTCCTATGTTTTCCCGCCGTGGCCGATGTAGTGGTCGTTCCAGTGGCCGCTACTTGCTTCTGACGGTCCTACGACAGACCGTTACTTTGTTTGACGTTTTTGAGCTTTTTGGCTTCTGGGAATGTGACGGCCCTAGGCTGGCGCGTCGCTTCCTTGTAACGCGCCCAGGTCTGCGCTTTGCTTCGCTTGTCGTGCTTTGTGTTGGGGTTGAGTCGGTGGATCTAACGTGCTTGACCCAGCGCGTTAGGTGAAAGTGACGCGCCTGGTGCTAGTCGTTACTTGCTGTTTGACCGACGTTTGACCTGTTGAGGCGGTGCCTCAGCGGTCGTGCCCCCGTGCGTCGTTTGATTGTGATGCGTCTCCCTTGCCGCGTCGTTTGGCTGTAACGCGCCTGGCGTTGCGCGTTACTTCGCTTTGGTTGTGGGTGGCTGTGCACGTTGTGAATAACGTGCCTACCCCCGTGCATCGTTTGGTTGTAACGCGCCTGGTGTCGTGCGTTACTTGGCTTTACGTGGTTTTGTAGGTTGTCAGGGTGGTGTGAGTGACGGCCTGTTGCCCGTCTGATTGTTTGGGAAGTAACGGCCCTAGGGTAGACAGTCTCTTGCTTATAGCGGTCTAGGGCTGGTGCGTTACATTCCCTGTGCCTTGGTTTTCCACCCGTTGATTCCTGTGTGTCTTGGCTTGGCCTTGTGGTCTGCCCATTGTCCCGTGGATGTCTCCCGACGTCCTATGAGGGTTAAGACTACATTGTAAGGTAGCCAGGAGTCTTGTTACTTGTGGTAGGATTTTTGATCCTACTTTTGTATGCGGTTGTGTGGTTCAGGTCAACCCGGTGTGACCCAATGGTTGACGTGTGACCTTGTGTGTGCGTGTCTCGGTGGTTGTGTCAGACTCGAGACACTGCTGCTGGATGCTTCGAGGTGTTGCTCTACCTCAGTTTGCGTGTCCAGTCGTACTGAGGGTTCTTGGCGTTTCCCTCAGGTCTCCGTGTGTCGTTTTCTGCGGAGCGTGGTTTCTTCTGGCTTAGGATTAGACCGATTGGCGGCTTGCTCCGCTGTTCGTGACGATCTTGCCTTTGAGTCGTCCGACTCAGGGATCGTTATGTTGTAGGTCTAGTTGCCTGGTCCTGAGTCTGTTGGCGGTTGTTTAGCTGCCTTGGTGCTTTGGGGTGCACGAGATGAGTCTTCCTTTGACTGTCTGTGCGTTGGCACCTGTGTTTCGGAGTTTGTGCCTTGTGAGCCTCCACTAGTTGTAGCCCTAGGCTTTTTCCGACCCACCGAGAGTGGTGGAGGGGTTTTCCTTTTGCGTTTGGTACGTACGGTTCTTAAGCTAGTTCCGTGGGCCCCGGCCAACGGTAGCGTCATACCGAGGGGAATACTAGCCAGAGGCCTGACCTAGGTAGAGGTCGGTGTGTGCACACATGGTCAGGGACTGGGGACTTGCGCCGACGGGCGTGGCCCTGACTAGTCACTCGCAGTTGGTGCTGTAGTTTCGTGTTGTGGTACCATGTTTCCTTGGAACTGTTGTTCCTCGGACCTGGTTCTTGGTGTGTCTTGTCCTTGAGTGACATGACACTTGTGGCGTAGTGTAAGTCGTCAGTGGATGCTTCTGGCTGTTCTTCTGGGAGGAGGGTGCTCCTGTCACTCGGTGCTGTGGCTCTCACATTTTCTTGTGCGCTGTGACCTTTGCGAGTTGCCCTCTCGAGGCTGTACTCGAGGTCAGTGTTCTGTCGTTGGCATGACATTCTTGTCATGCATGGGGCTGCGTGCACGACGCCTCCTGTCGTGTTTTGTCTGTGTTTTTGGCCTCGGCGTCTGCCTTCACCTTTGCTTTGGCTGTCGGACTGGGTTACCCTACTGTGTGAGTTTGGGGTTGACCGTCTGTTGCCGCTTGGAGTAGCTTAGGGTGCCAAGTTCTCCTCGGTGGCCATTGTCCCGTGTTTTACGGCCTCGCTCTTCTTTGTTGTTGAGCTCCCCTTGCTCTTAGCCTGTTCCCTACTCCTGCTGTACCCTGTCTGTTTACAGCTTTTTAGTGTAGCTTTTCCTTCTTTGCTGCACTTGCTGTTTCCGTAGTTGCTTCCGTTGCTCTGTGCATTTTCCAGTGGGGATCCGCGTGACCCCTACTGAGTTTCTGTTGAGACTCACCCCTACTTTTCAGGTGAGTTTCGCCGTCTGCCTCTGCTGCTCTTGGAGGTGCGCGTTTGCTGTAGCTGCCAGCTGTACCTGCGTCGGGCTTCTCCCGACTTCTGTGTACGTTTCTTTTATGTCAGACTGTACTTGTTGTCTTTCCTTAGGACTTGACTCTGGGGTATAATTGTAATTGTTGAACTTATTAATGAAATTTAATTGCTTACTGTTATATCTGCTGGCTTCAATGTATTCCACAAACTTCTTTTTCCCTTCGGCGCTTTCCCACGCTTGGGAGGCCTCGCGGGTCCCATGTGGTATCACGTGTATTCGGTATTTATACCGGGTGCACCGGGTATCCGGAATCTGGGTCGCTACAATTAAAGTGGGGAATTCCAATACTATTAGTATTCCTACTTGAGTTTTAGTCCTAATAGAACTCCAACTCCCCAATCCAATCCCAACTCTATAAATACCCCGTCGGAAGCCCCTCTGAATTATTTCTACTGTCGACACCCTGCTATTGAAACCTCTCTGCTGCATCTTGTCTTGACCGTCGGTGCTCTGGAAGAAGGTATTCTTCTTTCCAGTAAGAAGAACTATGTCCATTAAGCCGTGCTACTCTTCCTCCTCCTCGGCTGATTGGGGAAGAAAGCCATCTTCCTTCCTGGTTGCTCATAAAAGCATCTGCTACAATAATTATGCAACTATAGTGAGAGAACAACTTCTATTGTTGCGGTCAACAGAGCATCGTTAGCTCTTCTTTTATTCCTCTATCCCTTCTACTTCTGTTCAAGTGCAGAGAAGCTACGGTTGCCTTTAGTCTTATTCCATATGTTCTTCATCGTTCCTCCATTCTTCAACCAAAATCAACATTCAAAGGTAAGTTTTCTTAAGTACTATGCCTAATTCAATAGATATATAGATTCATGCATGCTTATGCTTTCCTTTTAGCCTGTTTCATGGCATTCTGTTAAAATTTCGGGTTTATAGTGAAATAGCGACCCAGTCATGGGCGCTATTCTGAATTTACGACCATATATCAGTCGCTAATTTCATGGTTAATTATTAAATCAGCATATTCAAAATTTAATAACTTGAAATGTGGACATCTAATCAAATACATGCGTGCATTGCTAGATTCCTGGTATTTTTCTCTACCTAATCATGTAATTCTCCCTGGAAAATTATTGTATTTGGAAAAATGACACTATTCTTGCAATTTTTACTCTAGAATGAACAATGACCCCTATCCTGTCGCCATATTGAAACCAGTGCCCAAGCTCTGGACGTTATTTTCTAAACATGGCTGCGCCATGAGCGCGAATTAAAACAGAACCAAACCGTTGTGTTAAAAGGCTATAAAATTCCAGAACTTATTTACACTGAAATTGGAACAGGAATTTAAAAGTAACGGCTGGGTCACAGGCGCAGTTTATGAAATACTGGCTGTACCCCATGTGCTATTTAAGAAATAGTGGCCATGACCCAGGCGCCATTTTTTTGAGATTTCCGTTAATTTCATGTACACCCTTCCAATGGGTTACATATTTGGCACTATATTCCAAGCCGTGAGTATAGTCCCACGTTTCTCGGTGATTTATCGATTACCCTCTATTCTCTCGATGACATACGAGCCCTTCGTTGGACGCTCCGTTCCTTCGGACTGGTGAGTTAGTCATAGAGACCTCCGTAAGTCTCCTCGAAGCCTTGGATTCCCTAAGGCCTATTGAGCTGGTTGTACCATAAAAACCCATAACACTTTTATTACCATGCCTCTCTAGGAACATGGTATACCGGCCCTCATGGTATGCTAAATAGCCGCCATGAGATTAATTCCTGAGCTAATGGAATGGGAAACCATGCCATTACCAATCATCTTGGATTACGTGCCTCCACGTAGACACCAATTCTTTTACCTTATCACGTACAAAGAACGAGCACTCATGTGTTTATGAACGCTTATTCGAGTACTCATGGCACCCACAAGGGAGCCAATTCCACCTAGTTTTTCGATATATTCCGCAAGATCTACCTTAAATTCCTACAAGTTTCATTCCCGTGGCATTCTACATTGGCTACAACTATTGTGGATGTCGAAAGTGCATTATACAATGCCTGCGCATATAAGGGCCCGATCTAGTCGTAGGAGGAGCACTCGAAAGTACTAGTGCCCATGGGAGTTGTAATGATCGCGGTGTGGCATTGCACCGAAGTACTCGTCATTCTAGAGACATTCCAATACTCTCTCTCATGACTTTACATGATTTTACTTGCGTGCGTGACTCGTCGTGGTACTTGCTAAAACTCTAAATAGCCAATATCTCATGCTTGATACTATCTTTATCTCTCGCTTATCCCGTTTTACTAGAACATCCATATCTCACTTTAATTGATATACTTGCATTCTGTTTGTACGATCATTCATGTATATTAGCCTTGCATTCATGTAACATGTAATTTGTAGCAACCCTGATAAAATAAAAAAGAATAAATAAATCAAAAGAGATTAAAAGATTTAATAAAATAAACGAAAGAGCTTGGAAGAAAAATAATTAAACCCTGATGAAAATAACGCCTCAGTAAAAGGCGCTACTTTACAATAAAACGCCCTTACCTAAGCCGTGTTTTGAGAAAGGACACCCACACGTCAAGGCGTCAAATTTCAAACGACCAAAATAAATAAAAAGGGCAAGTTAGCGTAACGTCCTTTGAGTGGACGCATTTCAACAAGTAACGACGCTTAACAAGGCGTCAATTCAAAATTCGACGCCCTTATTTAGGACGCTAATTCAGTTCGAGTTTCGTTCGACTCAGGAGTCTATCCAGGGTAAGTTGATAACTATGAGAAAGAGTTCGAATGTAGTAATAACTCTATCTTGGAAGTATTACTTCCAATCAAACACTAAGTCTATTAGGATTCTAGAAATCCTATAAATAACCTACTGCTCGAACCAAGAACGCTATTTGGCGTTCGGACTATTCTACGGTATGTGAAGAACCAAGGTTCTTTTTTCTTCTTTTCTGTTTACGATGGTATGAAGAACATTAACAGGTTCTTCACCTTCTTCTCTTCTTACAGGATAAGAAGATTAACGTTGTGAAGAACAAAAGGGTAAGTTCTTCTTTCCTCTACCTTCAGTAAGTATTATGAAGAAAAACTAATGTTTCTTCATCTTATTTCTCTGTAGGGAAGTCATCATAACCTACTGAAGAACGTGGGTTCTTCATCGACGAACGTCTACACCTGATCGTGCCGAAAAGAAAAACCTGTCGATAATCTACACCAAGACCTCTGCCCTTTCATCCTACTCTGTCGATAACAGAGTACCGTGTCTTCATCAGTTCGCCAGTTAATCATCAAAAAGGTAGGTTTTCTCAAGCAACGTAGCCCAAACAAGTTAAATTCATAGTAACACATCATGCATGTCATGTATATAAGTTTCCTGATGGTTTCTCCACGTTTCTGTAATATTTTTGCAAGAGACGCCCGTGTCCAGGGCACTACTTTAAAGAAACGACCTGCACCAGGTCGTCAATTACAGATTTGACGCCCTGCCCTGTAGGCGTTAATCTCATGAAAATCACATGTAATTAATAATTGAGCCACGTTTAAAAATTCAATAGATATGAAATATCCAATCTAATATATATTGCATGACTCGACCTGTGAATCCCTGCTAATTTTCTGTCATGATCATGTCTCTTGTCTCTTGGAATTTTATTTCCTGAAATATTGTAAATCCTTGAATTCACGACCCTGTATAGGTCGTCTCTCACTTGACTGACGCCCCTGTTCAGGGCGTGGATTGAAAAGTAACGCCCCTGTACAGGGCGTGTTTTTGATAAATTACTGAAAATATATATTCTGCAAAAATAGAAGTAAAGAATGAACGACCATTGTATACATCGTCAACTTGTAATTAAACGCCCCTTACCAGGGCGTGTTTTTGGTAAAATACTGAAATATTAAAATTTCGTAAAAATGTAAAACAGATAAACGTCCTTACGGAAGGCGTTAATTACTTGAGTAGTGACTTTACTTAAGTCGTTATTTTCCTGTAAAAAAATGTTTTTGCATGTTTCTGATAACCGATGGTTTCAGTATATCTATAGATATATATGTATATCGGCACTATATCTCCACTCCGTGAGTATAGTCCCACGTTTCATGATGTTTTATCGATCACCCTCAACTCTCATTGACATACAAGCTCTCCATTGGACATTCCGTTCCTTTGGACTAGCGAGTTAGTCATAGAGACCTCCGTAAGACTCCTCGAGCCTTGGATTCCCTCAAGGCCGACTGAGCTGGTTGTACCCTAAAAACCCATTACACTATTGAATGCAATGTCACTCTAAAGAAACATGGTATACCGACCCTTATGATATGCAAAGAGTATATCATGAGAATTCTTAATGGGATGATGATATCATGCCCTTTGTTGATGTTCTTGTGGACCTCAATTCTATAATAAGAATGAGGGTATCTTACCTTTGACATACTGTTCATGTGGACCTCAATTCTATATAAAAAATGTCCATACTTGTTTGTCATGGTACCCGAGTTAAGGGAACCTAATTCCACCTAGTTTCGTCGATAAATCGTGTTTATACCGTTATTATCGCCTCTCTATGTCCAATGTTATATTTTTGGACTCCATTCTCTCAAAGTTATCCTACGTGTCTACAAGCTTAAATTGTTGAAATTCCATATTGGCTATATATATATATATACAAGAGTGGATGTCAAATATACATGATAAATGCCTGCGCATATAGGGCCCGATCTGGTCCTGGGAGGAGCACCCGAAAGTACTTGTGCCTATGGGAGTTGAATGATAAGGTATCTGGCATTATACCGAGTGCATGACTAGCTTGATCGGACATTCCACACAAATCTTGTACTTGACTCGTACTTGACATGACATAAATTGCGTGACCCGAGAAAGGGTAATTACTTGTTTGCTTGATACATGATAGCCAAAGTTCTTGACATGACTTGCTAAAAAGTACTTGCTTGAATATCTTGTTATCTTTTCTTGAAAGCTCATGACTAGTTCATCTTGCTGTCTTATTGATAAATTCTCTCTCTACCTTGTCGTTTTATATGAGCATGCATAGCTACAGTACATACATGAAAGATGTAATTATTTAAACCCCTTGCTAGCGCTTGAGATATAATTTCCTACTGAGCGTTCGCTCACTCCGTGTGTTCCCCACTTTTCAGGTAATTCCGACGACGAGGGAAGTCAATCGGATGGGAATGGTCAAGAGTGAAAGAGATAGAACTTCTCCAAGTGTCATCTAGTCTTTTTCCTATTTTCTTGAGTCAACTATGTACTTTTCCTTTTTAATTGAATAGAGTATTGGATTTGTAATAGTCTATCCATTATGAAATAAAGGATTGGGTTATCTTTCTCTTTTGCGCATCTCTGTTTTGGTGTCGAATACACTACTACTCTGATTGACATGATTGATATAAACTCGTCGCGCATATCCGAGTATCTTCCGCTCTCGGGGCGTGACAGTTTTTGTGGTATCAGAGCCTAGGATATTCAATTACTAGGAAAACCCAAGTCCAAGGATAAGTTTTAACCTTCAACCAGTGAGATTGGGTAGAACCAAGGGTTAAAGTTAACATAGTATATGAGTCTTTAAATACAAACACATATTAATCTAGTTATTGTAATTGTAGGATAATGGCTGCCGAACGTGCTCAATGGCGTAACATGCAGCGTACCCTTCAAGGCATGACTCAAGTGCTGCAACAAGTAATACTAGGAGGTGGACAACGAGCAGGAAGTCTCCACCAGACTTTCAAGAACATGAACCCACCCAAGTTCACGGGTTCTACTGATCCAGATGACGCTGAACACTGGATTAGGGAGATAGAACGTATATTCCGTGTTATGCAATGCACGGATCAGGATAAGGTCTTATTAGCTACTTTTCAGTTAGAAAGGGATTCTAGATGCTGGTGGGAATCAATAGAGGCTACTATAAATCAAGATCAGGTTTCGTGGGAAGAATTCGTTGAACACTTCAACGCGAAATATTTCTCGGATCGAGTTCAGGAAAAGAAGGCTGCAGAATTTGCTGCACTGAAGCAACGATCCTTGTCAGTGGCCGAGTATGAGGCCCAATTCTCTAGACTATCTCGGTATGCTAAGCATCTAGTTAGCACCGAGAAAATGAAAGCTAGGAGGTTTCTTAATGGGCTCAGGCCCCAAGCTATTACCCAACTGGCACCGATGGACATTCAAGTCTACTCGGAGATAGTACGTCGAGCTCAACTATTAGAAGATGCCACGGAACTGTCTGATAGAATTCGTGGTAAGGATAAGAAGGAACAAGTTACAGGATCGGGTTCCTTTAAACCCAACTTCAAGAAAAGGCCTAGCAATGGAGGAGCATCCTCACAAGACCAAAAGTTCAAGAAGACCAAGCCCTTCTCTATCACCACTACCTCTCCAAATACACTGTGCAAACATTGTGATAAAGCGGGTCATAGAGCAGAAGAATGCTGGAGGAAATTAGGAGCATGTCTCCGTTGTGGGAGTCATGAGCATCGGATTCCCGATTGCCCATTACTTAACGATCAAGCCGGTGACGGGAAACGCCCGGTAACCAAGAATGCTCATCTTCATGCAATCAAGGAGACCGAGCAAGAAGAAGAAGGCGGACTAGTGGAAGGTACATTGAAAGTTTGTTCCAGGAATGCATATGTCTTAATTGATACTGGTGCATCGCATTCTATTAATTCTAAGAAGTTTGCTGACCCATTACCCCTAGAACCGGAATGGATAAAGTTAGTTTTGTCTACTCCTCTGGATGATGAGACTGATATTACACATCATTACCAAAACTGCGAAGTATTGGTTCAGGGTAGAAATCTCCCTATTGATCTCATATGTTTAGATCTGAAACAGTATGATGTTATACTAGGGGGCAGATTGGTTATCCAAGTATCAGGAAACGGTTGATTGCCGCAATAGTAAGGTTACATTCAAGGAATTTCCAGAACTAATCTTGACTAGCCCCAAGGGTCGGAGCAGATCCCCTCTTATTTCAGCTCTCCGAGCTAGCAAGCTCATCAGGAAAGGATGTGCATCTTTCCTTGCCTTTGTCACAGTTAAAGAAGCTAAGGAAGCTAAGCTAGAAGACATTCCAGTGGTACAAGAATTTCCGGACGTGTTTCCAGAAGATTTACCGGGATTACCCCCGCAAAGAGAAGTGGCCTTCACCATTGACTTAGTCCCTGGTGCTGGTCCGATTTCAAAGGCACCTTATAGGATGTCACCTGCTGAACTCAAGGAGTTAAAGGAGCAATTGATGGAACTCATTAAGAAATAATTCATTAGACCAAGTACTTCCCCGTGGGGAGCGCCTGTATTATTTGTAAAGAAGAAAGACGGATCCATGAGGTTATGCGTCGACTATCGACAGTTGAATCACCTCACTATCAAGAACAAGTATCCACTGCCGAGAATCGATGAATTGTTTGATCAAATTTCAGGATCCATGTACTTTTCCAAAATTGATCTTAGGTCCGGATATCACCAACTAAGAATCAAGGACGAGGATATTCATAAAATCGCATTCAGAAGCAGGTATGGCCATTATGAATTTGTTGTTATGCCTTTCGGACTAACGAATGCCCCTGCTGCCTTTATGCAGTTAATGAATAGTATATTCAGGCCTTATTTAGATCAATTCGTGGTGGTCTTTATTGATGATATATTGATTTACTCCAAGACCAAGGAAGAGCATGAGGAACATTTGAGGATTGCATTACAAATATTGAGGACAAACCAATTATATGTAAAACTTAGCAAGTGTGAATTCTGGCTTGAAGAAGTGACTTTTCTCGGACATGTTATATCAAAGGATGGCTTGTCTGTAGACCCATCAAAAGTTGAAGCTGTGAGAAACTGGGAAAGACCGACCAATGCTAGCGAGATCCGAAGTTTCTTAGGTCTTACCGACTATTACAGGCGATTCATCAAGGATTTCTCTAAAATCGCCGTGCCACTTACGAGGTTAACTCGCAAGGAGATCCGTTATGAATGGGATGAGGAATGTGAGAGAAGCTTCCAAACTCTCAAGGATCATCTTACTACAGCTCCTATCTTAGCATTGCCAATTGAAGGAGAAAAGTTCGAGGTATACACTGATACTTCTGGCATTGGCCTCGGGTGTGTTCTAATGCAACAAGGGAAGGTTATAGCTTACTCTTCCCGTCAATTAAAGAAGCATGAAGAGAACTACCCCGTCCATGACTTAGAATTGGCCGCGGTAGTATTTGCACTCAAAATATGGAGACATTATCTTTATGGAGTACAGTTTACTGTATACTCCGATCATAAGAGTCTCAAATATCTTTTCTCACAGAAGGAACTAAATATGAGGCAAAGACGATGGCTGGAATATCTCAAGGACTTCGACTTCAATATAAATTATCATCCCGGAAAGGGTAATCATGTAGCAGATGCCCTTAGTCGAAAGCCGAGAGCACTGTTAGCGAATTGTCTGATTCAAGAATGGAAATTGCTAGAACAATTCTCTGAACTCAATATAAGCATGGACACGGACCCTAGATGTGTCACATTATCTCATGTAAGCATACAGTCAGATTTATTGTTTGAAATACAAGCACTTCAGAATGATGATCCTGCAGTAGTAGAAATCAAGGGCAGATTAGAAGGACAATCGGATTTCCAATTAACTTCTGATGGAAGATTAATGTTCAAGAATAGAACTTGTATACCGGACTGCCCAAAATTGAAGAAGAAAGTCTTAGATGAAGCCCATAGGTCAAGGTATACGATTCATCCTGGATCTACCAAAATGTACCAAGATGTAAAAAAAAAAATTTGGTGGCCCAACATGAAAAGAGAGATAGCGGACTACGTATCACGCTGTCTCACGTGCCAATAAGTCAAGGCGGAACACCAAAAGCCTGCTGAAAAACTACATCCTCTAGATATCCCTAAATGGAAGTGGGAGGATATTGGTATGGATTTCATCATGGGTTTATCTAAATCAAAAAGAGGACATGATGGAATATGGGTTATCATTGACCGATTGATTAAATCAGCGCATTTCTTGCCAATCAAGAGTCGATGGTCAGTTGATGTCTTAGCTGTACTATACATCAAGGAAATAGTCAGATTACATGGTATTCCTGTTTCAATCGTGTCTGACAGAGATCCCCGTTTTACTTCTCATTTTTGGAAAGGACTACAACATTCATTGGGAACGAGACTTAACTTTAGCACAGCCTTTCATCCTCAAACGGATGGTCAGACCGAGAGAACTAATCAGGTGGTTGAAGATATGCTCAGAGCTTGCATCATGGATTTTGATGGAAGCTGGCATGATCACTTGCCGTTGGTGGAATTTGCATACAATAATAGCTACCAGGCAAGTATACAACTGGCACCTTTTGAAGCCTTATACGAAGGAGTTGTCGATCACCCTTGTGCTGGAATGAAGTTGGAGAGAAACAACTGTTAGGTCCAGACATGGTAAGGGACACTACCGAGAAGATACAATTGATCAAAGAAAGTCTGCAAGTTGCTCAGTCTAGACAAAAGGCTTATGCTGACACAAGAAGAAGAGATCTTGAATTCCAAGTTAGAGATCATGTATTTCTCAAGATATCGCCTGGACGTGGAATACGAAGATTTGGTGTTAAGGGCAAGCTTACACCAAGATTTATCGAACCTTTTGAGATACTCGAAAGAGTTGGCGAGGTTGCTTATCGCATCGCATTGCCTCCTCAATTGTCCGAGATACATAATGTGTTCCACATATCCATGTTGAAGAAGTATGTACACGATCCATCACATATTATCGAACATGGAGACCTAGTAATCCAGAAGGATCTCACATATGAGCAGCAGCCTATGAAGATCTTAGATCGAGAAGTAAGTACCCTAAGGAATAAGGTTATTCCCATGCTAAAAGTACAATGGAATAAGAATTTAGAATATGAAGCTACATGGGAGACCGAGGAATCTATGAGGAAACGATTTCCAGATTTATTTTAGAAGGTATGAACTCTACACTCTCCATATGTAAATATATGCTATGAATTTGGGGACCAAATTCTTTTTAAGTGGGGGAGAGTGTAGCAACCCTGATAAAATAAAAAGGAATAAATAAATCAAAAAAGATTAAAAGATTTAATAAAATAAACGAAAGAGCTTGGAAGAAAAATAATTAAACCCTGATGAAAATAACGCCTCAGTAAAAGGCGCTACTTTACAATAAAATGCCCTTACCTAAGGCGTGTTTTGAGAAAGGACGCCCACACGTCAAGGCGTCAAATTTCAAACGACCAAAATAAATAAAAAGGGCAAGTTAGCGTAACGTCCTTTGAGTGGACGCGTTTCAACAAGTAACGATGCTTAACAAGACGTCAATTCAAAATTTGACGCCCTTATTTAGGACGCTAATTCAGTTCGAGTTTCGTTCGACTCATGAGTCTATCCAGGGTAAGTTGATAACTATGAGAAAGAGTTCGAATGTAGTAATAACTCTATCTTGGAAGTATTACTTCCAATCAAACACTAACTCTATTAGGATTCTAGAAATCCTATAAATAACCTACTGCTCGAACCAAGAACGCTATTTGGCGTTCGGACTATTCTACGGTATGTGAAGAACCAAGGTTCTTTCTTCTTCTTTTCTGTTTACGATGGTATGAAGAACATTAACAGGTTCTTCACCTTCTTCTCTTCTTACAGGATAAGAAGATTAACGTTGTGAAGAACAAAAGGGTAAGTTCTTCTTTCCTCTACCTTCAGTAAGTATTATGAAGAAAAACTAATGTTTCTTCATCTTATTTCTCTATAGGGAAGTCATCATAACCTACTGAAGAACGTGGGTTCTTCATCGACGAACGTCTGCACCTGATCGTGCCGAAAAGAAAAACCTGTCGATAATCTACACCAAGACCTCTGCCCTTTCATCCTACTCTGTCGATAACAGAGTACCGTGTCTTCATCAGTTCGCCAGTTAATCATCAAAAAGGTAGGTTTTCTCAAGCAACGTAGCCCAAACAAGTTAAATTCATAGTAACACATCATGCATGTCATGTATATAAGTTTCCTGATGGTTTCTCCACGTTTCTGTAATATTTTTGCAAGAGACGCCCGTGTCCAGGGCGCTACTTTAAAGAAACGACCTGCACCAGGTCGTCAATTACAGATTTGACGCCCTGCCCTGTAGGCGTTAATCTCAAGAAAATCACATGTAATTAATAATTGATCCACGTTTAAAAATTCAATAGATATGAAATATCCAATCTAATATGTATTGCATGACTCAACCTGTGAATCCCTGCTAATTTTCTGTCATGATCATGTCTCTTGTCTCTTGGAATTTTATTTCCTAAAATATTGTAAATCCTTGAATTCACGACCCTGTATAGGTCGTCTCTCACTTGACTAACGCCCCTGTTCAGGGCGTGGATTGAAAAGTAACGCCCCTGTACAGGGCGTGTTTTTGATAAATTACTGAAAATATATATTCTGTAAAAATAGAAGTAAAGAATGAACGACCATTGTATACGTCGTCAACTTGTAATTAAACGCCCCTTACCAGGGCGCGTTTTTGGTAAAATATTGAAATATTAAAATTTCATAAAAATGTAAAATAGATAAACGCCCTTACGGAAGGCGTTAATTACTTGAGTAGTGACTTTACTTAAGTCGTTATTTTCCTGTAAAAAAATGTTTTTGCCTGTTTCTGATAACCGATGGTTTCAGTATATCTATATATATATATATGTATATTGGCACTATATCTCCACTCCGTGAGTATAGTCCCACGTTTCATGATGTTTTATCGATCACCCTCAACTCTCATTGACATACAAGCTCTCCATTGGACATTCCGTTCCTTTGGACTAGCGAGTTAGTCATAGAGACCTCCATAAGACTCCTCGAGCCTTGGATTCCCTCTAGGCCGACTGAGCTGGTTGTACCCTAAAAACCCATTACACTATTGAATGTCATGTCACTCTAAAGAAACATGGTATACCGGCCTTATGATATGCAAAGAGTATATCATGAGAATTCTTAATGGGATGATGATATCATGCCATTTGTTGATATTCTTGTGGACCTCAATTCTATAATAAGAATGAGGGTATCTTGCCTTTGATATACTGTTCATGTGGACCTCAATTCTATATAAAGAATGTCCATACTTATTTGTCATAGTACCCGAGTTAAGGGAACCTAATTCCACCTAGTTTCGTCGATAAATCATGTTTATACCGTTATTATCGCCTCTCTATGTCCAATGCTATATTTTTGGACTCCATTCTCTCAAAGGTATCTTACGTGTCTACAAGCTTAAATTGTTAAAATTCCATATTGGCTATATATATATACAAGAGTGGATGTCAAATATACATGATAAATGCCTGCGCATATAGGGCCCGATCTGGTCCTGGGAGGAGCACCCGAAAGTACTTGTGCCCATGGGAGTTGAATGATAAGGTATCTGGCATTATACCGAGTGCATGACTAGCTTGATCGGACATTCCACACAAATCTTGTACTTGACTCGTACTTGACATGACATAAATTGCGTGACCCGAGAAAGGGTAATTACTTGTTTGCTTGATACATGATAGCCAAAGTTCTTGACATGACTTGCTAAAAAGTACTTGCTTGAATATCTTGTTATCTTTTCTTGAAAGCTCATGACTAGTTCATCTTGCTATCTTATTGATAAATTCTCTCTCTACCTTGTCGTTTTATACGAGCATGCATAGCTATAGTACATACATGAAAGATGTAATTATTTAAACCCCTTGCTAGCGCTTGAGATATAATTTCCTACTGAGCGTTCGCTCACTCCGTGTGTTCCCTACTTTTCAGGTAATTCCGACGACGAGGGAAGTCAATCGGATGGGAATGGTCAAGAGTGAAAGAGATAGAACTTCTCCAAGTGTCATCTAGTCTTTTTCCTATTTTCTTGAGTCAACTGTGTACTTTTCCTTTTTAATTGAATAGAGTATTGGATTTGTAATAGTCTATCCATTATGAAATAAAGGATTGGGTTATCTTTCTCTTTTGCGCATCTCTGTTTTGGTGTCGAATACACTACTACTCTGATTGACATGATTGATATAAACTCGTCGCGCATATCCGAGTATCTTCCGCTCTTGGGGCGTGACATAATTACTTAAAGCTAGCTTGTTCTTGAGATATAATTCCTACTGAGCATTCGCTCACCCAGTTTATTCCAACATTTTTCAGGTAATCAGGTGGCTAGTGAGACCGAGACTCACACTGGAGGGACAAGTGTGCAAGCGAGCTTCAGAAACTAGTGAACCCATGTCTTTTATCTTTCTTGAGTCTAGCTAGTATTTCCTATTAATTGTCTAGTCTAAGTTCTCTAGCGTGTCTTTGGTATTTTCTTTCCATTATGATGTGGTTGAGTCTTCAAGTTCTAAAAATTTAAATTGTAAGAGACTTATATTCAAAATAAACTTTTTTTATTACTCTAAATTATTTGGTCTCATGCCATTGCCCTTGATCGATCACGACTGTTTAACTGCCACGTTCCGAGCAAATGACACGTTCCGCTGCTATCGGTTCGAGGTGTGACAAAGGTGGTATCAGAGCTTCAGCTTTCACATCCTCAAGTTATTAGGTTCCAATGATAGGTTAAGTATCCTTGTCAATCATGTCAGAGCTTCGGCTTTCAGTCCATAGGTCATTAGATTCAAGTGATAGGTTGAGTATCCTTGTCATCCTATAGGAGTTCTGTGAGAGATGGGTAAAACTTGGGGTTAAAGTTATAAAAGAAAGATAAAATATTTACATTTCATTAACATTAATTCTTGAGTCAATAAATTATCTCCCCACTTATCCTTGTAGGAACCTAGATAAAATGGAAGCATCTAAGCCAAGCTTTATCGCTGAGATGGCACTAGTAGATGTCCAAGCTTATGCGGACCTTGTTAGAAGAGTCCAGGAGCTAGAAGAAAAAGAGAGAGTTGAAAGGAAGGATCAAACAGATAATTCTGGAAAGTTGGCCACTACCAAGAAAAGGGTAAACGAGGGTGATATTTCACAAAAGTGTAAGAAATGCTAGAAATGTAAGTAGTGTAATAAGAAGGGAACTTCGACAGATCACTCGCAAGGTAAATGTAAAGCTTGTGGAAGATATGGTCACCAATCAAAAAAGTGTTGGTGGAGTTCGGGAGCATGTCTGCGTTGCGGAAGCTTAGACTATAAGATAGCAGAATGCCCTATTTTGACCAAAAAGCTTCCAAGAGAAACTCAAGCTGTGGCCGAACTTGCCAAGACAAAAGTTGTGGAATGTACCCCTCACCCGTAATCCTAAACTGGTTCTTTTCCATACTTAAGATTTCTTCTTTACCTATATAGAATTATAATAAGCTATAGCTAGTTCCCCGTTAGGAATGTAAGGTGATGTGAATTTGGGGACCAAATTCTTTTAAGTGGGGGAGGGTGTAACGCCCGATAATTTTTAAAAAGAAATAAATATATTTAGGAAGAAAACCTATACATAAATGATAATTACATGTTCTTACAAATAACTTTATAATGGTTAATTAATAAAATTTATTCAAATAAGTAAATGGCTAAGTGATATTCCCTTTAGGGGATGGAAGTAAAAGTCTTGCTAAGATCGAACCTTCTCTGATACCCAAGATCGTGATTAAAAATGGTATTAATACGGAATAGAGAATTATTTTTAAGAAGGCATTTAATTCATATTCTACTTCTATTTTGAATTAATAATAAATTAAAACCAACAATTCGTTAAGACCGAGATCTTATGTATAACCTCGTGATTCCCTAATGGGCCTTACAAAAAAGATCTTATAGATCCTACCCTTAAATTTTAAGGGATTATGAATTTAGCATCATTTTAAGTAGCCATTTAAAGTCATTATGTATTTTTATTTGAATTAATAATCCTTAAAACCTTGGATAAAACGTCAATTTATATTTTATTCATAATTTAGAAAATTTAATATTTCATATTTGTTACAATATTTTTTTATTTGAAGGAATAATGGTTTATTGATAAGATTTAATACATTAAAGATAATTAAAAGGAGATGGGATGGACATATATATAATTTTGGTTAATTAGGGGTGATAGGAAAACTTTACAAAAAATCACGACCCCCTGTAGGATGTTTTCACGTACCAACGATAGTGTATATGTCGTTATATCAAATAAAGTATATAGATAATATAAAGGGGGGACATATATACAAAATTAGTCTTTTGAAGGGTGCATGAAAAGGGCACAAAAAGTGAATAGCGTCCCTTGTTCTGTCGCATTAAGCCAATACAACGACAGATATAAAGTCGCTATTTTATTAAATGTGAATAGTGTGCCAATAGTGCCACCTTTTAAATTAAAAGAATTTTGTAAAACTAATTATATGAAAAAATAAAGAAAAATGGAATAACCTTACCTATAAAATTTCGTAGCAAGACCCCATCGAATTAAAAAGATAAAAATTCAGAAAGATTGCAAATCAATGTTAAGAGTTGAATAGCGCCCATACCTGAGACGCTACTTATTGAGAAACGCCTACAAGATAGGCGCGACTTATTAAAACATAGCTTTAGCATGGACGCGTCTTTCTTAAAGTGAAAATAACGAAACTGAGGGTTGTTTTTCACTCGAACTGGGAGGAAATTGGGGTTTAGGAAGGATTAAAGTGGGGAATTCCAATACTATTAGTATTCCTACTTTAGTTTTAGTCCAAATAGAACTTCAACTCCCCAATCCAATCCCAACCCTATAAATACCCCATCGGAAGCCCCTCTGAATTATTTCTACTGTCGACACCCTATTGTTGAAAACTCTCTGCTGCATCTTGTCTTGACCGCCGGTGCTCTGGAAGAAGGTATTCTTCTTTCCAATAAGAAGAACTGTGTCCATTAAGCCGTGCTGCTCTTCCTCCTCTTCGGTTGATTGGGGAAGAAAGCCATCTTCCTTCTTGGTTGCTCATAAAAGCATCTGCTACAATAATTATGCAACTATAGTGAGAGAACAACTTATGTTGTTGCGGTCTATAGAGCATCGTTAGCTCTTCTTTTATTCCTCTATCCCTTCTACTTCTGTTCAAGTGTAGAGAAGCTACGGTTGCCTTTAGTCTTATTCCATCTGTTCTTCATCGTTCCTTCATTCTTCAACCAAAATCAACATTCAAAGGTAGGTTTTCTCAAGTACTATGCCTAATTCAGTAGATATATAGATTCATGCATGCATATGTTTTCCTTTTACCTTGTTTCATGGCGTTCTGTTAAAATTTCGACTTTACAGTGAAATAGCGACCCAGTCATGGGCGCTATTCTGAATTTACGACCATATATCAGTCGCTAATTTCATGGTTAATTATTAAATAAGCATATTCAAAATTTAATAACTTGAAATGTGGACATCTAATCAAATACATGCGTGCATTGCTAGAATCCTGGTATTTTTCTCTACCTAATCATGTAATTGTCCCTGAAAAATTATTGTATTTGGAAAAATGACATTGTTCTTGCAATTTTCACTCTAGAATGAACAGAGACCCCTATCCTATCGCCATATTGAAACCAGCGCCCAAGGTCTGGACGCTATTTCCTAAAACATGGCTGCGCCATGAGCGCGAATTAAAATAGAACCAAACCATTGTGTTAAAAGGCTATAAAATTCCAGAACTTATTTACACTGAAATTGGAACAAGAATTTAAAAGTAACGGCTGGGTCACAGGTGCGGTTTAAGAAATAGTGGCTGTACCTCAGGCGCTATTTAAGAAATAGTGGCCATGACCCAGGTGCCATTTTTTTGAGATTTTCGTTAATTTCATGTACACCCTTCCAATGGGTTACATATTATTCCAAGCCGTGAGTATAGTCCCACGTTTCTCGGTGATTTATCGATTACCCTCTATTCTCTCGATGACATACGAGCCCTTCGTTGGACGTTCCATTCCTTCGGACTAGTGAGTTAGTCATAGAGACCTCCGTAAGTCTCCTCGAAGCCTTGGATTCCCTCAAGGCCGATTGAGTTGGTTGTACCATAAAAACCCATAACACTTTTATTACCATGCCCCTCTAGGAACATGGTATACCGGCCCTCATGGTATGCTAAATATCCGCCATGAGATTAATTCTTGAGCTAACGGAATGGGAAACCATGCCATCACTAATCATCTTGGATTACGTGCCTCCACGTAGACACCAATTCTTTTACCTTATCACGTACAAAGAATGAGCACTCATGTGTTTATGAACGCTTATTCGAGTACTCATGCCACCCACTAGGGAGCTAATTCCACCTAGTTTTCCGATATATTCCGCAAGATCTACCTTAAATTCCTACAAGTTTCATTCCCTTAGCATTCTACATTGGCTACAACTATCGTGGATGTCGAAAGTGCATTATACAATGACTGCGCATATAAGGGCCCGATCTAGTCCTGGGAGGGGCACCAGAAAGTACTAGTGCCCATGGGAGTTGTAATGATCGCGGTGTGGCATTGCACCGAAGTACTCGTCGTTCTAGAGACATTCCACTACTCTCTCTCGTGACTTTACATTATATTACATGCGTGCGTGACTCGTCGTGGTACTTGCTAAAAGTCTAAATAGCCAATATCTCATGCTTGATACTATCTTTAACTCTTGCTTGTCCCGTTTTACAAGAACTTCCATATCTTAGTTTAATCAATATACTTGCATTCTATTTTTGCGATCATTCATGTATATTAGCCTTGCATTCATGTAACATGTAATTACTTAAAGCTAGCTTGTTCTTGAGATATAATTCCTACTGAGCATTCGCTCACCTAGTTTATTCCAACATTTTACAAGTAATCAAGTGGATAGCGAGACCGAGACTCGCACGGGAGGGACAAGTGTGCAAGGGAGCTTCGGAAACTAGTGAACCCGTGTCTTTTATCTTTCTTGAGTCTAGCTAGTATTTCCTATTAATTGTCTAGTCTAAGTTCACTAGCGTGTCTTTGGTCTTTTCTTTCCATTATGATGTTGTTGAGTCTTCAAGTTCTGAAAATTTAAATTGTAAGAGACTTATATTTGAAATAAACTTTTTTTATTACTCCAAATTATTTGGTCTCATGCCATTGCTCTTGATAGTTCACGACTGTTTAACTACCATGTTCCGAGCAAACAACACGTTCCGCTGCTATCGGTTCGGGGTGTGACAGAGCTGGTGGATGTGATTACGGTTTTCTTTATTAAAGTTATTGCATTTTGTGAGGTATAAGGAATATGGTTAAAATCTTGTTTTCTATTCCAGCTTCTCAACCCAACATGGAGTGGCAGCCCAAGTCAAGCCAAAAATCAAAGGTTGCCAACTTTGATGCTGAGATCGACCCTTCCTCACCTCATGCTGACAATTCCGAAATCAAGTATGTGGGATTAAAACATTTCGAAAGTGAAAGCTAACTGTAATAAATGTGTCGCTCTTTGAAAACTGTTTGGCTTCTGCTTGTATTTTGGACAGATGGCTTATGGGATTTTGTTTGAGTGCTCACTTGGCTAGGGATGGTTATAGATATGGATTTTTCTAGATGATGACAAACATAAAAAATCATGAATAAGAATTTTTGACATCCGACTCACTATTGTTCATAAATAATCATAATGAAAGATTTTTTTGGGCTCTAAAGCTCTGAAGCTACAGGTTATGGACTAAGCATATTTTAAAAAATTTTGTAGGTACCCATACATGGTTGCTGTTCTCAATTTCAGTCATGGGCTTTATATTCGCAGGTTCTGTTCTATGCAGCTATGAAGGATGAACTGGAGCACATAAAACCATTGGCCAAGTTTATTATGTTTAAATCAATTCTATTTCTAACTTGGTGGTAGGGGGTAGCTATTACCATGTGAAACAAGATAGGTCAGCTTTGGAAATATCTCAATGCATAACTATCATGATAGTGCAATTTTAAGAACAACAATTTTAGATGCCACATCTTTAAATATAAGTCTAAGTTTACAATATGTACCATGTAAACCTCTTTTGGGCCTTGTTAGATGATAATCTAAGCTGCGATCCATACAGACATTATTTTATGTCTTAAATAAATTTAGGTTCTTTCTAGCAGTAACTATCAGATGTGTTATGCTGGTCTCATCCAATTCTTGCATGAAATGCATTGAAAAGTTAATTTCAGCTACTAACATTCAGTTTTATCTTGGAAGATATGCCAAAAGAACCGGTAGAAGAAAGGCCAATGTCATATTCATTTTATGGAAGATGAGGTGCTATGAACTTCTTCATATCCACTACAATAATCAATAGAAGTGATAATAGGAATAGATGCATCTTTGAAATATTTTTTCATATTCGTACTTGATGTTTTGCTACAACTGATGTTATTCCTGATAAAGTAGGCCCATCCCAGTCTTTGTTAGTTGTTGATAGGCTCTTCTTGGGCTGCAGTATTAGAGAAAAGAGATGACCTTCATTTTCCTGCATATTTATATATTGAGGGGACATATTTTTTTACTTTAGCTTGGTTTGTTCCTTATGAAAATTCTAGATCTTGTCTCAACTGAGATATAGAGATCAGAAAGAAATGAAGAATGCTGCTGGGAAGTTTTTTAAAAAAGGCTTACATTATCTGTTTCTCAATAACAATCTCTAGTGGTACCAACCACTTTCAAGAAAAAAAACTTGAGAATGTTTCTACAATTTTATTGTAGCATATTTCATATGCAATAATATCAAGGGACCTTTATTTTGTTGCATATATTAGATTGTTGTTGTTCAAATCTATTATGTTTTCATGTCTAAATACTATTCTTAGTCTATTAGATATCTGGACAGTTCCCGGAAGAGTGTGTGTCGCTATAAGACTGCGACCTCGAAATCCATAGGAATTGGTGGCAGATGCTGATTTTGCTGACAGTGTTGAATTGCAACCTGAGGTAAGTATCAGTATTAATTTCGAGGTGACTACATGCTGCACATCTTTGAGCATGTTCCAGTTAACTGATTTTCGTATGTAGTATCCTGGGATCATGCCTTAGTAACTTCTACTGACTTGCTTAATTCTTGGTTTGTTATCATTCATGGCCTAGCTTAAAAGGTTAAAGCTGCGCAAAAATAACTGGGATTCAGACAGGTATGAGTTTGATGAGGTGCCAACGGAGTTTGCATCACAAAAACATGTATATGAAGTTGTGGCAAAACCAGTTGTTGAGGTATGTACTTTCAGAACATTTTGATATCTTCAAGTTTTGCAATACCATTATGATGATCCATCTATATAGATCTAAGGTCCCTCATTTTTTCTTTTAAATTTTTCCTTGAGAAGGAAGAGGAATTGGCATTGATTTATCTTTAAATTGTGGCCTGATTTTGAAAATTGTATCAACTCATTAGTTTGGGCCGTTTTTCACGTGTTTTTACTTTTCCTTCTAAACAAAATAATTGTTACAGTCAAACACATTTTTAATTCTGATTACTCTAGGTGTGCAGTTGGAGAAATGTTTGAACATTCTAACTAAAATTTACTATTTGCTATAATTTTATCTACTAGTTGTTATTTTTTTGCTTGGTATTGAGTGGAAGAACATCCATAAACATTTAAGCTTTAGTCAAGAGTTTAGGGAGTTTTGCCTTAACACAGCAAATCATTGTCACTGTCACAGTTCATGCATTTGTGCATGTTATGTAGAAAGTGTATGGATGTCTCTAAAACATATTTATATATATATGGATATTAATTAGTTGCCAAGTAATTCCTTCCTCTATCAGAAACCTTTTTGTCTGGCTTGCCATTCTCACCGTTCATGCATTTTTCCATATTATTTTTAAGTGTATACAAAGCAATGCATATATAGGGTCGTTGCCCCATACCATAAATGAAAAGTAAAAGTATATATGGTGTTATGTAGATCTTTTCCACCCCCAATTGCCTTGTATTTATCAGATTTAAGACCCTGAAACAATGAACAAAAGTAAGTCAAACTTCTAAACAACTGTGGCAAGCTCATTATCCAAGCAACTCCTAATCCCCCCTATAACCATAAAAGGATTTTCCATTTATTTGGGCTTCACTTAGATTTTTTTTGTTTTATTATTTCAAGGATTATGCTTCCCAAAACGAGACCAAAAAAGAAAAATGTTCTATCTAGGGCCATTGACAGTATAGAAAGTGGATATAGCTTATACGTAAGCTATGACAGTAACTTTATCACATCAATATGTTTTCTTGATAGTGCATGGTGCCATTATATTAAAGTAAACTAAGAGGAATTTACAACTGTGTCAGGAATACTCACAAAACCTCCCTATACACCCCTATACACAAACACATCAAGAAGATTGGGGTTCAACGCCCACATGCCATTCTTTCCCCCTTTTCTATATGCATGACAGTGCATAACTATGCGGGACCGTGTATGTTTATGCATGCAAACAAGGATCCCACTACCTAAGGGCAGTTAGCAGACCGATGGAGGTTGCTCAGGGGCAGCAAGTCGACCTAGGGATCAGGACATATCGACATGTCCCTCTGTCACAGAACGGCCAGCAAGCCGTTGAGGTTTTCAAGAGATCAAGGTGTGTCAACCTGGGGCTAGGGACAGGTCAACCTGTCCCTTGCACCCAGTGACACATAAGCTATGATCTGCGATGGGATCCTCAAATGAATCTTTATGCATTAAGACACTATGAAGAATGCATGCAGCTCTATATAGTATGTAAATGGTCTTGCAAGCCATTTTCACATGGCATACAAGGATGGGGTGTTGGCAAAATTTTTATTTGAATTCATGAATCAATGTGTATATGCATACATGCATATCAGAACTTGCATAAGAGGGTGAATGCCATGTTTAAATCTGAAAAGTGAGTAGAAAGGGAGATATGCCCAGGTTCATGCAGTCTCAGTGAAAGAATATGATGGATTTCAATTTGCATATGTATTTTATGTTTGACCAATAGGTCTTTTTACCATTGTTGCATCATTATTGAACAAAGTATATATGGATTCTTTGTGAAGTAGAAATTTGTTTATTTCTTCCTGTCTCTTTTTGGGGTGGGTGGGTGATTCTATGTTTGTTGTTGTGTCTTGATAAATCTTCTTGAATCTGAAAATATAGAATCATGATTGTCTTTAGTTGAGATACTTGGATAAAGTATTATTTTTAAACATAGAACTATCTAAAAACTCTAAAGGGTAGCATGATAAAATTGAATTTCAATGCTCATGGCAGAGCAATGACAAAGGCGACACTGAGAAACTAAGCCCTCCATCAAAGAAATGGAATGGACCTAGTCATGAGGTGTCTTTGCTATCTCTGTTCAAATTAAAGCAAGACAGTTAGTCCCACCGAGTAACTAGGGGTACTGGCATCTGATCAACATGTACCCTTAAGTCAAAAGGTGTTGACTACACTTGATTGCTCTTAAAAATATTCTGAGCCAAAAAGAAAAATCTGAAATTGTGACCAAAGGTCAAGCAAATCTGCTGAAACCCTGAGAACCTGAACAGAACTATTTTTGTGTTTAGCTTCAATACTATTTTTGAGTAACTTCTAGATGTGACATTGGTTTATTTGAGTAAGATAATAGGAGGTTGTCAAGGCTCTATTATGGAAAATTGGTTCATTTCTATTAAACAAGAATGCAGTTCTTTCTTTTAAAAGAATTTTCATTGATAAAATCTGAATTTATTAGATTTGAACCATGCATGTGAATAAGGATCTGATCACAACTCTTTTATAATGAAAGAGTCTGAACTTGAATTTACTCTGATTTATGAAATTAGTATCTGACTGAGAATCCCTTCATTCCTATCTGCTAAATTGGCCTACCTGAAAATCCATTCTGTCTATTGCCTTTGGTGCTGAGAATCCTACCTTTCAAGCCCTCTTACTTTTCTTTCTTGCCTTAATATCTCATTTCTACTCTCAAACTTCTTCTTTTTGATATTGTCAAAGGGGGAGAATAGTTTGTGAGTCTATCAGTCATTCATTGGGGTCATTGAACATTGTCATTAATGAGGTGGAGTTATGAGTGGAGATGATGCATGATGCATGCTGTGTCCTTAATATGCTACATTGTTATGGGGGAGTTAGTTAGTTGTTTGATTGAAATGACTTGTAATGACTCATAGTTTTGCCATCATCAAAAAGTGGGAGATGGTTGTGTTCCTGTGTTTTGATGCTGTCAAAACCATGAATCATGTATACTCTTTAAATTCATTTTGATTGAGTTGTTTAAGTGTTTAAATTGCCATGTTGCACAAAGAACAGGATAAAGGCTAGTCAAATTCAAAAGTCAACGCATAATCAACAGGAAAAGTCAACATGGTTAATGAAATCAATGCACAGTCAACAAGAAAGCTTAATGGTCTAGCTCAGCCAGTCATAGCTCCAATCAGCACAAACTGTACTAATGGCCGACAAACAGTTGGCACAGTAACAAAGGTCGATGCACCCTTGTGATTTCAACAAGCAAGGTCGGTGCAATGCCTTCTCTGCACAAGCAAGGTCGGTGCAATCTCTTCGCTAGCACAAGCAAGGTCGGTGCAGTATTTTGATTTTAAAGGCACAAGGTTGGTGCAAGTTTCAACTTCAAAGGGACACGGTCGGTGCAACCTTTGACTTCAAAGGGATCAAGTCGGTGCAACTTTCTCCCGACAGCACACAAAGTTTTGGTTTCAAACGTAAATGGTAAGTGCACACTTCATTTATGGTAGATGAGGTCGGTGCACATTTCATATATCAAAGGCATACGGTCGGTGCATCCTTGGTCCGTTAGCAAACAAGGTCTGTGCACCTTTGGTCCGTCAGCTTCTAAGGTCGATGCATACCGCCTTCAGCCAAGAACTAAGGTCGATGCATGTTTTAACCTAATGCATAGTTAAGGTCGATGCTACTTCGGGCCTCAAGCAAGAAGGTCGATGCTACTTATGTAAACTGAGGTCGGTGCACCTTTTGGCCCTCAAGCAAGAAGGTCGATGCTAGTTCTGTCCTCAAGCTTTCAAGGTCGATGCCACTTGTCTAAACTGAGGTCGGTGCACCTTTTGGCCCTCAAGCAAGTTGGTGTGTGTATGTTTAAGGTCGGTGCACCTAAGGCCTTAAGCAAATCAAAGGTGTTTGATGAAATGCCTAAGAGAATAGTTGGCAGTAGCGGGACTTAAATGAAGCAGCGAACTTTACGGAGGCACGTGACTGGGCATAAAAAGTCAAGTGAGACCAATCATTGGTACAGCAGTGATGGGCACGTGATCTAAGGCTAAGGTTAAGGGAACATTCTCATCCCTGCCACGTGGACCAATAGGATATCACTAGGTTACTTGTCTGCCTCATCCATTCGGAGGCTCTGTCCTATAAAAAGTCTGCCTCATCCTTCGATGAAAAAGGGGCTCAAGGGCTGCAGAAGGTGGCAGAAAGTGCAAGGGCTCCTGTGAGTAAAGATTCCATTCGAAAAAGAGAGCAGTGCAGAAGAAGAAAAAGAGAGTGAGAGCTTAGAAGTGAAGAGAGTAGGAGAGAAAAATAGAGTATCGTAAAAGTGAGAAGAAAAAGAGAAAGAGAGAACCCGTGGAGTAAATGTGTGCAGCATAGTTCTGAGTGAACTTCTCGGTGTTCCTTCTTGGCCTCTGGATCAAATCCAAGCCATGGTGGTTTTCATTTTCATAGCTATTGTTGCTATAGTTCCTGTTGCTTTTGTCTTTCAATTTTTCCTTGATTTCTTTCAATCAAGCTATTAGTCAGCGTGTTAGCAAGTTGTGAGGCTCAGCGTTGAGGATTTGTTCCTCGGATAGCAAAGCTGTAAGGCTCAACGTGTAGCAAAGCTATAAGGCTAAGCATGCAGCAAGCTGTGATGCTCAGCGTTTCAAGCTGTTTGTCAGCGGTAAGCCTCACTCAGGTTTGAGTGGGGGATGGACGTAGGTCTGTGGTTGCAGACCGAACCATCTAAAAATTTAGTGTGCCCGTGGTTTTTGAGTGTGTGTGATTCCATATCTTCTATTTCCTTCACATGATGTGTTAGGTTGCCTTATTGAGTGCTATCTAGTTAATGTTTGTTTTCCTTGACTCATTGATTGTCCGTAACTTGGTCGAGTTTCTAATTTTGCAATAAGTTTTTAAAGGGGATTCATTCACCCCCCTCTGAATCCGATCCTTGCATCCTATCAATTGGTATCAGAGCGTGATTTCCCATGATGTGGTCCAACGATTAGGGAAGACCTGGGAATGGAAATGTTCGCAGCTTCACAGCTGAGGGACATTCTATTAATTGTCCTCCTTTCTTTGATGGTGTTAATTATATTTACTGGAAGAATAGGATGGAGGTATTCATGAGAGCGCAGAGCCATGAACTCTGGAGAGTAATCACCAAAGGACCATTTGAGCTGCCGCCAGATGAAAACGCATGGTCAAGGGAACAGGTCAGGCTCTCAATGGTGAACTGGACGGCTCTGAATATAATGCAGTGCGGAGTTCATCCAGAAGAGTATTCTAGGATCTCTGCTTGCAGATCAGCCAAAGACATGTGGGACGAGCTAGAGCTGATACATGAAGGAACGTCCCAGGTAAGAGCAACAAAGGTAAATATGCTGGTCTCCGAGTATGAGGTATTTAAAATGAAGTCTGATGAGTCAATAAAGGAAATGTTTTCTAGGCTTTCTCAGCTTACTAACAATCTTAAAGCTCTAAGCAAGGATTATTCTGATAGAGAGATTGTTAAAAAAATCCTCAGGTCTCTATCTCTTGCATGGCACACAAAGGCCACTATAATAGAGGAGTCTAAGGACCTGACCACCATGAAGGTGGATAAGTTAATTGGGTCTTTGATGACTTACGAGTTAAACTTCAGGAAACCTGAAGATGAGCAGAAGAAACCCAAGACGCTAGCCCTCAAGGGGTCTAGTAGCAGTGGCGAGAGTAGTGATGAACTAAGTGAGGAGTTTAATGAACTGTCGGCCCATGAATAGGCATTCCTCACTAGAAATTTCAAAAGGTTTTTAAGAATGAGAGGCAAGTATGCCAAGAAGAACAAACCCTACTAGGCATATAGAGGCTATCACTCTAAATCTGACCAAAGTAAGAAATCTGACAAGATTGTCTATTATAATTGCAGGAAATCAGGCCATGTCAGGGATGAATGCCCAGAGCTAGTAAAGAAGGATTCCAAGGGCAAGAAAAAGGAAACCAAGGCCATGGTGTCAACTTGGAGTGACGAGGAAGAAAGTGTTTCGAGTGATGAAGAGGAAATTGAGGTCTGCTGTCTTATGGCCATTGAAGATGGAAGTGATCACCACAGTGATCAAAGGGAAGATGAAGAGGTGAGCTCTATTTTTCAGAATTTTACCATAGACGATTGGGAGCATGCATATACTGTGCTATTTGAGTCACATGAACAATTAAGGAAAAAGAATAAGAAATTGAAAAAGAAAACTGAACAATATGCTGATAATTCTTCATGTGAAAAATGTTCCCAAGTAGAAGACTTAATTAGGTCTCATGATCTAGACACAGAAAAGCTTAAGGAAATAATTGGCTCGTTGAGAACTAAAAATAAAGAATTATTAGCCAAAATTTTTGAGTTTGAAAACAATCTAGAAATGTCCAACAATGATCAGAGTTTAGTTGATGAATTAATTCAAAATGATGCTCTGATTAAGGAAAATGAAAAGTTGAAGCAGTTAAACACTACTATGTCTGAGAAGCTTCTAGTTTTTGAAAAAGGAAAATCTGTTTACATAGATGAGTCTGAAAAATTGCCCAATATGGAACAAAAAATTGAAAATCATAAAACTGCAAATAAAGTGTTGAATGAGTGTCTTAATTGCAGTGAGCAAGAGATCGCCAGTTATGAAATACACATTGCCACCTTAGAAAATATAATTAAAGATTTGAAAAATTCATTGTCAAAATTCACCAGTGGCAAAGAAATTTTGGATAGACTACTGGGAACAAAGGTTAATTTCCGGAAAGAGGGGTTAGGCTATAACCATGTTAATAATTCTGAACAGACTAGTAGCTCGACCTCACTTCACAAACAACCTATTTTTCAAAAGATTCAAAATCATCCTAAAAATTTGAAGAACCTAAAAGGTAAAAATAACATGCATGCTAAGAAATCAAATGTCAAAAACCATGCTTCAAAGAAAATGAATGTGTCCTATCATTACTGTAATAAGTATGGTGATTTGATGCATGAGTGTCTATCAATGAAAAAGGATGATTTAAATGCTGGTAGGAAGTATGTTAAAAATTTGCATCTTATGAAACTCTCTTCTGTTAAGAACAAGAAAATACATTGTTTTCGTTGTGGTCAGTCAGGCCACATTGCTGCTGAATGTTGGCACGTTGTGTGTTACAAGTGTGGAAAGAATGGTCATACGGTCAAGGACTGTTGGCATGTTAAAGAAAAGAAAGTGTTTCACAGGAAACATGATCACATGTTTAATTATAACTATAAATTCAATGTCAATCCTTTTGTGCACAAAAAGTACATAAAACCTGTTAGTTCATGTCATTATTGTGGGCAGATTGGGCACTCTATGAATAATTGCTCGTTAATGAAGTATGATGATATGGAAGCCCAAAAGCTGGCCACTGACATTTCAGGACCCAAGAATTCTTGGGTATCTAAAATTGCAAAATGAGATTTGTGTGTTGCAGGAGTGCCTTGGAGCTGAGGAATAAAAGGGGTTTAATAAACCAAGGCACCTGAGTATGATAAAACCCCATTTCTGTTGTTAATAGATTTGATCATTTCAGTCTTCAATAATCCCATTTAGAAAGTTGCATATCATGTTTGATTTGCTAATCAGAATTTCATGCATACAAGCTCTCATTTGAATTTTGACTTTCTGCATAAGCCCTTAAATGCATAGGCCGAACTATCTGTACAGATTATGTGTTTGTCTCATATTGGTTTAGACACTTGATGGCTATGCAACCTTTATGCTCATGAATACCAATTATGATCATATTGATAGAAAAATAAATGTGTTACATCCATCATTCTTTTGTCCTCAATAATATGCATGTTTTTATCTTTTTTTTCCCAAATCATCTATTTGGAACGAACAGAGAGTGCACCCCTTGTCCAGAGGAAGGGAATGTTCTCACTCCATCTTCGGGCCAATAGATGTGAATTTTATTTCATAGGAGAATAAAGAAAGGTTCAGGGGGGAAGACCCCTAAAATACAATGAACGAATAGAAAGATTAAAATTTACACACAACGAAGATGGATATTTGGAATATAGCATGCATCGGCAATAGCATGTCCTCTTGCTAGGAGGGGTAGCTCCCTTGCTGACATGAATTCTTTGTTGTGACCCATGAAGACAGCATGATTGGCTAGTGCATCGGCAAGCTGGTTCGCTTCTCTGTAGACATGTTGAGGAGAGACGTGGAATGAAGCTAGAGTTTGTTAGAGGGTCCTCCACCAAGGAAGTAGGGGCCATGGTGGTCTTTTATTATGATTCAGCATATCAACCAGTGTTAAAGAGTATGTGACTATGGCCGATACTAGAATGGAATGAAGCTGCGCCAAGCGAAGGCCATCAAGGAGAGCCCGACCTTCTGCAACCATATTTGTGGCATAACCATAGTAGTAAGAAAAACCCAGCAGCAATTTCCCTTGGGCATCTCTGAAGCATCCGCCACCTCCGGAGGGTCCAGGATTGCCTTTGCTAGCTCCGTCCACATGGAGTGAAAACGCGTTCTCAGGTGCCGGCCATTGGACAGTAATACAGACCAGCCTTTTATGGTTAATGTTGATGCCAAATTCCTATAATTTCTGATTGAATGAGGAACCAGCCCCACTTTGAAATTTTACTTGCTGCAGAATGTAAGCGGCTTCTGTTTGAATCTGATCCGAGAGCCGAGTGTAACTAGTGCGCATTCCTTCGAATCGAAGACAGCATGTTTTTATCTTTTCTATAACTATGATTATTGTAATGTTGTAAAAGTTACAGAGTTTATATAGTTTCATCGATCGGAATCATGATAGGTGCTTGGCTTGAAATCTGTAGATGGAAGGGGGTTCTTTCATTAGTTTGTGGAATTTTTAATTTGAAGATCATGTGTTTGTCAACGCCATGTATATCCTTGGGTTGTTAATACTAGATGAAAAATGTTGTTAATTTGAAGATCTTGTGTTTGTAACACACATCTATTTAAATCTTGGATAAAAAGCTAATTCTACTGTCGTCTAGCTATGAACAATAAATATCTGATTAATACTTTGTTGTTGTGCCCTCCACTGGATATATAACTTGCTAATCTTATTTTCAACTCCTTGAGCATGTAGGGAGATGGACTTGCTTTCCATGCCAAGCAATTATGGGTGGGTGGTGCTAGTTTAGTGGCCTTTGTTCTTTCTTTGCAGTAAGGTCAGCCTTCTTGCTCTTTTACATGCCTACATTTGCAACATCAGTTCTCTAGCTTATGCTTACTATATTTGACATTGTCAGATATTTTTGGCAGTAGACTTGGCTTTTAACTGCAAGGACGCATAGGCTGACCTATGGAACCAAATTTCTAAGGATGAATATGTGGCATTTTCTGTTAAGGACTGCTATTATAATGCTGAAAAGATATTACACTTTGTAGTTGATGGTGAAGGAAGACTATGGTACAGATTTGGGAAAATTTTGCAAGATTTCTTTTTTCTTTCATGCAATGCAGGTTGATTTTGTCATGGGAACTTTTTTGATAGTCGAAAATTTATGCTGTGAAGGTGTAATATGATAGTGGTGTTTCGAAGGGCGTGTATGATCTATGTTGATATTGATATGTTGAATGTGAATTTTTATGTTAATATTGATGTGTTGATTATGAGTTTTTATGTTAATAGTGATGTGTTCCATGTGAGATTCATGTAGGAAACATTATATGAATGTATACATGTGTAATATGATTGCACAATGAGTATGTAAAAAAAATAAAAGAACAATATACCTACGTTTTTTTACAAATGAGATTAGCACTTTTTCCTACGTTTTTAAGAGAATGACGTTAATAATTTTTCATACGTTTCTTTCACTACGTGGCCAAAAGTAATACCTACATTTTTAGAAACAAAGGTACAACCTCTTATATGTGTGTGTATACCTATTTTTAACCTACGCATCTGTTGAACTATTCCTACGCTTTCAAAGCATAGGTATAGGTTGATATCTACCTACACTTTTTGCTAGCCTATTCCTACGTTTTGAAAGCGTAGGGATAGGTCAAACTATACCTAAGTTTCATATAACCTATAGTCACGTGAGCAAGCGCCACGCTTTGAAAGCATGGCAAGCAAATGTGGCTAAAGGCTTTACCTATGTTTTTTGGACCTATACCTACGTTTTTTGAACGTAGGTAAAGGCTAATTTTCTTATAGTGTCAGTAATAGTGGATAGATGTGTATCCATGGTCTTGAGTAAGGAGAGTCATTCCACTCTAAGTTGGAAGGTTTCCTTCGGTCTGTTTGCTCGGTTTGGTTAGCTGAGGATTCTTGTCTGGAGTTTAATTGCTTGTTCTTTTACTTTTTTTTCGCTGCTCCGATCGCCTATCAACTGTCAGTTCCAGTGAGGAGGTTGATCGTGTTTTATTTTTCCTTAGTTGTTAGTTCCTCCAGGCATGCGTCATTCGGTTTGGCTGTTCCTTGTGATTGGTTCGAAGTTTTTCAGAAGGTTTTTATCGCTCGTTGGTTGAAGACGGGTGTCGTTTAAGTTAACGCCTGCTTTTCAGTCCGCTCTGTTGCGTTTCTACTTTACCTCCATGCCCCATTTCACTTTCGCTTCACCTCCGCTCGCTCCCCTATAAAGAGGACGTTAAGGAGGGGCATCTGTTGACACCCATTTTATGACCAATGAGTTGGGTTATCTCCTTATTTGTTTTATGATGTCCCGAGTTGTTCACTGGTTATTGGGCCATCTTTTTGTCATTTTTAGGCTTATTTTATGGGTCTCTCTCTCTGGTAGGGCCTAATTCCTCTTATTTTCATCATTTAAGCTTATTGGGCCTGGATAAGGGCTAATAAGGATTTTATTGTGGACTTATCCAGAGATTTATTAGTCTTTATCTCTTTTGCAACTCTCATAGCCTTGCGATCTATCGCACGACCGTTTGGTATCATTAGCGGCCCTTTGCTAGACCGTTAGGGAGGTAGAGAGTCCTATTAGGTTTCTTTGGTCTTATCTCTTTGTGATCGACCGAGCCTTGTGGTCCATCGGTCGACCATTTTTTGTCCCTTGTTGTCTATCGCAAGACCATTAGGTTAAACAGAGAGTCCTGCTCTGTTTGTCCTTCCTTTCTTCGGCCGTGGTCGAATTAGAGTCCATGATTTGATGTTTTTACTTTTAGTAGTGATCCTCAGAACCTTTTGTTTGTTTCTGTGGACTCTTGGGAGTATTATCTTTGAGATTTATCTAAGTTCAGGCCTATTTTGTGTCATTATCTCTCCAACTCGACCAGAGAGTTTGGGGTCTATAAATAGAACCCTTGGCTTTATGGCTTAAAGAAGAGATTTCTAGAGCTTGCAACGAAGTGCTGCTGCATTCTAGAGCGAGTATCAACCAGGGAGAAGTTGTTTCTGCGTCTTTAATTCGTCTGGTCTAGGGAGTATCAAGTTCCATTAGTGTTCCTTGTGTCTTTCCCTCTCTTAACCTTAGTCTTCCTTTGCATCATAGCATCTTTCTATCTTCTTCTTCCACGTTCCTCTGCACTCACATCACATTTTCAAACATCCTCCTACTTTTTACACACCCCACAGGGGTTAAAAAAATCACCAACCCCCAGGTATTCACCCTTCCTTTTATGCATCTTAGCTTAATTGCACTATAGATACTACACTTGTCCAAGGGCTAATTGGGTTGCTTTCTTCTGTGTGTTTACACTCTTTTGCATGTTTAAAGAGCTCACTACATGAGGCCCAACTCTTCTGGCCGGCCAGGAGGGGTGGAGATTCAAGTTCTACATCATTATTCTGGGTGCATTTAGCAGTCGTTTGGCAGACCGTTTGGCGATCTTTGGCGGTCTATCGTTGGACCGTTTCTATTCGCCTAGCGGTCATCTGAGGACCGTTTGTCTCCGCAGCACCTGGTTGTTCTCTCCCACGGGCGGGTGTGTTTTACTCGGCTCTTTCCAAGGTACGTAGTGTAGTTTAACTACATTATTTACTTTGGTGGCGAGCACATCTTTTCTTACTTGGGTACTTGTCATCATCTTTCTATTTCTTCCATTGCTTTTAGTTGCTCAACACCCACGGTGTGTGCTTTCTTTATTCCTTTACTCCACGCCCCGGCGTGTGTTTAGTTTTCTCCTTGCTTTATATTTGCACTATTAAGATGACATGCCCACATGCTCTATGCCTGATGTTATTGATTGCTTGAGTTAGCACATCACCCACTTACATCATATCTATATCTCACACATCACACTACCATCACCCACACACCCATAAGAAAATATCAACAACACAACAGGCTATGTTAGACACATATCCATCAGGGAATCTTAATTGCTTTAGCCACTGGCACAGTTCATTGATCTTTTTATCTTTCAACTCGTAAGCTGCTTTAGGTTGCATAACTTTGCCCCGTACCTGGCGTAATTCCAACTCTGATCGTTTGCAAAGTATCTTCAAGTCCGCTCGCGCCTTGCCATTGTCTTTTGTTTTGGCTTTCACGTTCATGATGGTGTTGAACACATTATGAAAGACATTCTTCTCAACATGCATGATGTCTAGGTTGTGCCGTATCAAAAGGGCTGACCAGTAAGGTAATTCCCAGAAGATACTTTTCTTCACCCAGTTGTGATCCTCTCCAAATCCACGAAGATGTCGTGTACTACCCGACAATTGCACTATATATGGTAAGTTTTGCACCTGTGCCGCCATTTTTCGACCAGACATCCGTTCCAAGTCTGCTTCATCCAATTTAACTGTGTTTTTAATGAGTGAGTCCTTTTGCCTTCGAAAAGGATGGTCAATTGGTAGAAACCGTCGATGACAATCGAACCAGCATGATTTCTTACCATATTTCAGGACAAATGATTTGGTATCAGTTACACAGTAAGGACATGCCAACCTCCTATGTGTGCTCTAGCCAGATAGCATTCCATATGCAGGGAAGTCACTTATTGTCCACATCAATGCGGCCTTCATAGTGAAATTTTGTTTTCTATGTACATCCTAAGTAACAACTCCATCATTCCATAATCTTTTCAACTCATCAATCAGTGGCCTGAGATATATGTCCAAAATTTTTCTTAGATTTTTTGGACCTGGAATCACCAAAGTTAAGAAAAGGTTCTCTCGCTTCATGCACAATCCCGACAGAAGGTTGTATGGCGACAGGAACACTGGCCAACGTGAGTAAGACGCCACTGAACCTCTAAAAGGGTTGAAGTCGTCTGTGCATAAACCCAACCTAACATTCCGTGGCTCGTGAGCAAAATCAGTATAAGTACGATTGAAATGAGCCCAAGCTTCACCATCGACGGGATGACTCATTATATCATCTGCTCGACATGCTCTTTCCGTGTGCCATATCATATGCCGAGCTGTCTTTGATGACATATACACCCGCTACAATCTGAGATGAGAGGGAAGTATCGCAGTGACTTGTAAGGCATATCCTTCTGCTTTGAATTGTCCCCTCTCTTAGGTTTAAATCTATCATGATGACAAATATCACATGATCTTTTATGTACATTATGTTCATAATATAGCATACAGTGATTAGGGCATGCATCTATTTTTTGGTATCTAAGCCCTAACTCATTGACCATCTTCTTTGCACGGTAAAAATTTTCAGGCAGCTTCTCATCTCGAGGCAGCATACTCTTGATAAGGAGGAGCATACGGTCAAAATAACTCTCACTAAGGTGAAATTCAAATTTCAAATTCAACAATTGTGAGACAGTAGACAATCGAGTGTGATTTTCACAACGATCCCACAAAGTAACTGATAAAATATTTCAGCCATCTTGTTTGGTGGTTCTTCGTTGTACACGTGTTCCCCTTGTACATTAAAGTTAGGGTCAGTAGTATCGATTACCATGTCTGCATAGGTACTTGTGCCTACAACATTGCCGAGCTCATACGACCAGAAGTCCTCACCATGACACACCCAATTCATATAACCTTTCGTGAACCCTTTCCTGTATAAATGAACTTGCACATCCCATAGCGAAAGAAATCTCTTATTTTTTACAAAGTAAACAAGGACATCGGATGTTACCACACTGGTCCACTGCTGTTGGATGCCCCAATACAAACTGATAAAAACTATCAACTCCATCCTTAAGCTCCTTTGACACCACTCCGTCAACTACTCTGCGATTCATCCATGAACGATCAATTGTAGTCATATTTACCTAACAAATTAAAAAAAATCATATCAATATGTCTTATCACTACTTCTAAGAAAATATCGACAACATCTCCTCTAAATATTGACTATTTTTCACATTTGTACATCATGTTTTGTCACATATACATCCATATCCACATCCACTTTCACTTCCATATTCACACACCCACGTTGACATCGACATCATCTTCTGGAAAAAATCATTATCATATTCGCATTCACATACACATTTTCTCACATATCGGCATCCACACATGTCTACAAATTTAATTCACATCTAAGCATACTAATCACATATGTCATAACAAAAGTCTTGAACAGGCAAAAATGAAAAAAAGGGTCATATCCACATTTACGCATACACATTTATATCCATATCCCTCTTCCCACCCTCCCAATAAAAATAGGGGCTTGTAATTTCATCTAGTGTTGTAAGAGTACACCAAGTGATAAGGAGAAAAGGTTCGTCTTAGAGATCAGGCATGAATGTTAAAATTCTCAAAGGAGCAGTTGGTCTTATTAAAAGTAATCTCTATGCAACTCTTGAGTATATATTACTTGAGGGGTAATATGTACTCAAGAGTTGCATAGAGATTACTTTTAAGACAACTAACTTATCCTTTCATAATTTTAACCTTCATGCCTGATCTGTAAGATGAACCTTTACTCCTTATCACTTGGTGTACTCTTACAACATCAAAATGAAATTCCAAGCTCCTTTTTTATTGGATGGACAATCAACAAGGATAGGTTCATCCTCACCACCATCTATTTCTTTGTCCTATTGATCATGCATTTGCAAAGTCCACTCTTGGTATGGCCTTTCGAGTTGTACAATGTTTACTGGTTTTCCATCCTCAAATATTTCAACAATTGCATCAGTCTCTCTTTAATGAGCCTTATCTCCAAAATCCTTCATCGCCACAGTAAAAGGGTCATGATGTTGCAACTCAGTTGTGGTAATATGGATAACAGAATTTGCCAAAGTATCTGTGAGAATAGGATTGTCAGGTGGTGAATCCAAAAGGGAAGGACCCATTTGCTGGCAACTGAGAATGTAAAATATTTACATTAGGATATTCTACACCAACTGGTTTTAGTTTTGCTGGCAACCGAGCCCCTCCCCCTCCCTATGTCTGTGTGTGTGAGAGTGAGAGTGAGAGAGGGCGGGAGTAGGGAGGGGGAGGGGGGCCATTTGTGAGAGGGAGAGAGGGGAATACCTGCGGTGGGGTGGTGTCCGCCAGAAAGAATTTGACTGCCGCCGCTGTCGGAGCTTACCGCCGCTGCTGCACCCTCACTACCGGTGCCGCCTCCGCTGGCCCCTCACTGGCGTCCCTGTGTAGCACCAGCGAGCTCGCCTGTCCTCGCAACTCCGCCGCCTGCCGGTGAGAGATTGAGAGGGGGGTGCGATCGTGAGAGAGGAAAGGGAGATTGAGAGGAGGAGGAAGGGGTAAGGACTAAGGTGGAGAGGAGAGGGGACGTTTTTTCTAATTCTTGTCTCTTTTTATTTGCCGCCATATTTTCATTTGGCACCATGTTATCATTCTTTCATTCATGATTTTTTGTCATTCATTCATTTCTTCTAATAGGATAAAATCTCTCTCAATTTAAAATATCATTACATCTAAAAAAATATTATTTATTATTTAGAGATCCGAAGATTTGTAATTTAAGAATTTTCAACTTTTTTTATGAAACGAAACACGGGACCCATGCACGGAAACCCTCCGAAACCAATGAATGTTAGAGTGGGAGAGAGCAGCAGCACTGACGATGGGGAGCTAGGGCTCTTTGCGGGGGCATGTTGGAAGCACTTAGGATAATAATAAAAATATCGTTGTATCTTTTATCGATTTCATCGTGTGAGGGCGTGCCAGTCACGTCTGTGACAATGTGTTCAGGTTTCAAGACTGGGATGGTCTAGACTAACCCAAGGTGCTCTCCTTCTGACTAAGTAGACGATGGTGGGCATCGGGTCAGGACTGGAGACCCGCCGTGCCATAAATAAGGTCACGACGTTAAGAGCGGAAAATGTTTGATAATTAATCGTCAAGCAATGGGGTTGCATGGCCGATATAAGTCGATTCCTATAAAAAGAAGAGCGAGAGTGTTGAAAAGCCTTGAAAGCCCCACGTCGGGGTGCGAAAAGATATTAAGAGCTGTTTTGGTCACATGCATGTTGACCATTTCCTTATTGTTCCGTGCCCCCTCAAACTCATGTGTTGTGATTTTATCGACACGTCTATAATGATTTTTAGGGAACTAGGGCTCCTCACGGGAGCATGTTGGAAGCACTCAGAATAATAATAAAAATATTGTTGTATCTTTTATCAGTTTCATCGTGTGAGGGCGTGCCAGTCACATGTGTGACAATGTGTTCAAGTTCCAAGACTAGGATGGTCTTGACTAACCCAAGGTTCGCTCCTTCTGACTAAGCAGACGATGGTGGGCATCGAGTCGGGACTGGAGACCCGCCGTGCCATAAATAAGGTCACGGCGTTAAGAGGGGAAAACGTTTGATAATTAATCACCAAGCAATGGGACTGCATAGCCGAAATAATTCGATTCCTATAAAAAGAAGAGAGAGCATTTTGAAAAGCCTTGAAAGCCCCACATCAGGGTGCGAAAAGGTATTCAGAGTCATATCGGTCACATGCATGTTGACCATTTCCTTATTGTTCCATGCCCCCTCAAACTCATGTGTTGTGATTTTACCGACACGTCTATAATGATTTTTCGCGGGGGCATGTTGGAAGCACTCAGAATAATAATAAAAATATCATTGTATCTTTTAATGGTTTCATCATGTGAGGGCGTGCCAGTCAAGTGTGTGACAATGTGTTCAGGTTCCAAGACTAGGATGGTCTGGACTAACCAAAGGTGCGCTCCTTCTAACTAAGCAAGTGATGGTGGGCATCGGGTCGGGACTGGAGACCCGTCGTGCCATAAATAAGGTCACGGCGTTAAGAGGGGAAAACGTTTGACAATTAATCGCCAAGCAATGGGGGTGCATGGCTGATATAAGTCGATTCCTATAAAAAGAAGAGAGAGCATTGTAGACACGCCAAAATTGACATCATTTTGAGCATATCTCCTATAACATTACGATGCCCCAATTTGACCCTCAAATCGACTTATTTGAGTGATTTTTCTCATTTTTCTTGAATCTCAAGCTTTGCCACATGCTTTCCTATTTTTTCAAAATTTTATGAGATTTTTCTCCATTTTTCTAGGCGTTAAATCAATTAGTGGCACCCACCCCGTCGCCATTTAATGGGCACCCCTGACCTGGGCGCCCATTACTTTAAATGGCACCCAGGACTTCGGGGAACATTCCAATTGGCACCCAGGTCATGGGAGCCCATTCCTGCTGTGTGATTTTTTATGGCTTTTTCGAAATTGTTCAATTAGAGACGCTCTGGAAAATCACCAATTCTTAAATAGTGACCGTTCAGAAGGTCGCTAATTCTTTTCTTCATATTTTGAGATGAATTTAGATTATTTTTGATTCCACGACTATTCGGAAGGTCGCTTATTCATAAATGGGCGCATGTACAACAAGTCGCCAATTTCCTTGTCATATTATTTAGCTTTTAACTCCGTCCAAAATTCGTATTCCAATTCATTCCTAATTGGCGACCATCTCATGGACGTCAATTCTTTTCAAAATTTGAAAACTTCTAATCTGTCTCGAAAAGCCTCAGAATTGGCGATGCTTCGAGCGGACACTCTTTTAATTAGCGACCACTGTGGTGGTCACCAATTCTTGTAGAATTCTGAAACCGAGCAGAACTTCCTTCTTTCTCTGTTTTGAGCTTCTTTTTCACTTGGGAAAGGATCCTAGTGGTTTCTAAGGTTGAGGGGACATATGGCCATGATATATCTTCTTCCAAATCCAACTTAAACATGATTTCCTAATTTCACTTGGATTAAAGTCTGAATTTTGGCCCTATAAATAGGACCCCTCTCTCCCTTGTGTTAAAGATATAAAATAATTATCTAAGGGTAGGTGCTGCTTGTTTGAAGGCTCAAGGAGGAAGTCTTCCCCATGCCAAACCTACATCCTTTGGAGGCTTCTTCCCTATTGAAGATCTAAAGCCATGGAGAAAATCGATAAGCCTATCTCTTCCTCTTATTCTCTTCTTTTGTGTATTTAGTTCATGTTCATGCATCATACTTTTCTTTTATTATTATTTCCATCATCTCAACCACATTGAGGCCTCCTTTGTGCAACACTTGCACCCTCCCTTATTTTCTTCATTATATCATTTTTATCCACCCTTTGCATAGGGGTTTAAAAGTCAAACACCGACAAGGTGTGTTCTATTCCATGATTCCCATATTTATGTTCATATTTGAGATTTGATGCTACACTCACCTTGGTTCTAATCCATATCTTTTATTGGTGTTTTCTTTTTTTTACAAGGGTAATCCAATAAGAAGAACTTTCTTCATCGGCCGGCCGATAGAAAGAGAAGATGCACCCACAATCTCCCTCGCACTTCAAGGTATTTATTCGCGATCCCTCCATAGTTCTTATTGTTATATTATTTTGAGGTAACCCCTTTGGCGATTACACTCCCCTTAGCATCCACGCATTCTCTTTTGCTCCCTATTTCTCACTCTTTTCCCCTCTTTTCCTAGCTTATTATCTTATTATTCTTTTAGAAGATTTTCCATAGATCTAAAAATTGGCGATCACGGTGAGACCACCATTGTTTTTCTTTGATTACACTTTCCTATTTGCACCCACGATGCACCTCCCTTTGTGCTCCACGTAGCACACTCTTTTATTTTTATCCCTTGTGCACTGCATGCACACCCCCCCACTTGTGATTGTTACTTTGTTAGATTTTTGAAAATTCTATTTCTTTTTCTTATCTAAAAAAAATGAGCATGCCAAGCTTCTTTTCATGTTCCTATCTGATTGTCATGAGTTATGCGATCAGTTTGTGAGTGTTTTCTTCTTTTTCATTGGTTCTTCCTCATTGTTTAAGCTTTCTGGCCGTTGTTGATGTTTCTGGGACAAGAAAGAATTGGCGCCCACACAGTGGGCGCCCATTAATTAATTAATGGCACCTGTCAGGGCACCAATTCCCCGATTTCCTAAAAAAAAAGGGATAATTAGCGCCCACACAGTGGGCGCCCATTGATCAATTGATGGCACTGAGCAGGGCACCATTTCCTTGCCTTTTCTGAAAAAAAAAAGAAATAGGAATTGGCGCCCAGACAGAGGGCGCCCATTCAGGAATTGGTGGCCACTATTAGGGCGCCAATTTCCTGAGTTTTCACAGAATTCCCTTCTTTTATGACTTGTTCTGCATCATTCTCATATATCTCTATTCATACATGTATGTTGTCTTTATTTTGCATTCATAGCGCAGTTGGCTTGGGAGACCTGCTCTCCCCACACATTCTAGGAGATCTTACCCCCTCTTGGTGAAGGAAGGACCCTCCATTGAGCATTCCATCTCTTTGGACTGAAAATTCCTAAACCAAGCCTCCATAAGTCCTCGAACTCGTGGATTCTCTCACGGACGCCGGGCAGGTTGTACCTTGAAGTTCCCCGGGTTTAGTTGGCCTATACGTGGTGAGAGAGTATACCTAGTTGGCATTGAAGAAAATCACATTAAAACTAGGTTCTTACCATGTGTGAACCATATCAAATCTTTGTCAAAATCTTTAATTCACACCAAGGTCAAACTTAAAACTCAAGCGTAAACATCAACTTGTTTGATATTTTTGCAAAATTGCCTTGATTGAATATTGCTTGTTTGCATAATGTTTCACTTTGATAATCAAACCATGTTTAACCATAATCATATTTATGAGGATGATCAACCTAGCACCTCTTATATTCTTCAATTTCATGGTTCTCACCATAATCTTTCTAAGGGACCACATCCTCACTCCTATGGTCTTGCCCGACCCATGGGTAATTTCCAATCTCATGGTCCCTTGCATCTATTGCAAGCCACTACTCCCCGGGAACCATCTCCCCCACATGATGAGAAGGTTTCCCAAGTATTGCATGCATTAGATCATCTCACCCCTCAACAAATCTAAGCCCTTAAGGCCATTGTTGAGGGTGCATCTTCTCCTTCTCATCCTCCTTCTATCCCCACTCTGGTGGCCCATCACCCACCTGTTAGGATGCAATGCCCGGATACAGAGGGGGGTGAATGTATCCTTTTACAATTAATGCCCAAATAAAAACTCAAGTGCTGGACGCAATCTCAGAATAAAACCAAATTCAATTAAACCAAGGAACAAACACAAGAGATGCGCCTAATCAAGCATCTAGCGGAAGCACACTCATAATGCAAACCACTGCTCAAGATATTTTTAGGTGGTTCGGTCCTCCAGACCTACATCCACCCCACACTCAAACTAAGTGTGGCTTCACTAACAGCTGGGCAACACAGCTTGCCAACAGAAGCTGATACACAGCTTACCCAGGGGAACAAACTCCCCTCTTCCTCCAACCTGGAGGGAACCTCTAGCAACCCTCGGTCACTAGAAAACCAGAGACTAGCGTCTCTCTTCCTCTATACCAAGAGGGAACCCCTGGACTTGCAACCCACAAGCCCAGAACTGGAGATCAGATCTCCCTTCCTCCAAACCAGAGGGAACACACAAGTGACTTCCAGCCACTTGCAGACTAGAGGTCGAAGACCTCTCTTCCTCCAGACCAGGAGGGACCCGACCTCAGTCCAGAGGATCGGAAGTACAAAGCTAACCCAAATGAAAACGGAAAAATAAGAAAGGGAAAAATACACAGCGATCAGAAAGCTGTAAAGACAGATAACACAAATGTGGCTCGCATGGAGCTGACTGGCCTGGATTTGATCCACGGTCCAGTAGTCAGATCTTCAGGTAAGCTTCTCTTCCTCTTCTCTTCTTTCTCACTTTCTTCTCTCTTTCTCTTCTCCTCTTCTTCTACTCTTTTTCTCACTCTCGATCTCTGCTCCTCTATTCCTTTTGGCTCATATGCTTACCCTCTGCTTCATCAGCCTTTCTTCCATTTATATCAGCAGCCAGCAGGATGATGGGGTACAAAGTGCGTGTGCCTCCCACGCTTGATCCAGAACTTTCCTGCCACGTGCCCTTTTCGTATTTGTTCCTCTAGCATAGGATCACGTGCAGCCCAGTTATTGGGGAATACTCTTCCTCGGACCTGCAAGGAGATAAAAACTATTAATACTCAGGGTTTGCTCTATATATCTACCTGAAATGAGGTGGTTGACACTCAAGCTGAAACTGCACGAGGTATGTGGGAACGACAAGAGGTGCACTATACCGAGAACGACACGAGATACAGTGGTGACAAAACAAACACTACCAAGAGAACGACACGAAGTCCACGGGTGACAATACAGATACTACAAAGAGAACGACACGAGGTAGAGAGAGAACAACACGAGATATACAATAATAAAGCTGACACTACAAAGAGAACGACACGAAGTAGAAAGAGAACAGCACGAGGTAAAAAGGAAGACACGCGGTCAGAGGAAACCTGGACGAAGGTAGAAGCAAAACAACACGCGGACATAAACACAAGAGAAACACGAAAACAGAAACCGACACGAAGTGTGGTTTCAAAACAAGAAAGACACGAGGTCTAGGAAAAGCAACACGAAGATAGAAATAACAAAGAACCGACTCGAACTAAGGACGACATGGAGACAGCACAGTCAGACTCGACTTGAGACACTTAACGCTTGAACTTAGAGAAGAGTGCATGAAGTAACATCAACATGAAGACAGAAGACAGAAATAACACGAAGACTCAAACACAAAAATAACACGAAGACATGAATACAAAAGCAACACGACATAACAAACTCGCTCGAACTTACAAACGACTCGAAGACGAGGACGACACGGGCTAAAACCAACTCGAGGACGAAAACAAAAACTGACACGAAGTGTGGTCACAAAGCAGAGAAGACACGGGGTCTAGGAAAGACAACACGAGGACAGAAGATAGGAACGGTTTCAATCGACACGTGATAAAACAAAGAAAGCAGGAAAATGACTCGAGTATCTACAGTAAATGACACGAAGACAAGCCCTGAAAATACTGTTTTAGACTTCACGCTGTACAGACTTTGAGGAGTCTGAACCAATGTACAGACTTTAAACCTATGAAGATGGAGTGTATAGACTTGAAAGTCTGAATGCGATGTGCATACTTGCTGAGTTGACGCTGCAGCCCAATGAGTTAACGCTGCAACGTATACACTATGCGTTCAACTGAAGGTGTATATACTTTGAAGTTTCAAGGCCACAATGTATAGACTTCAAAAGAAGCAGTCCGATGTACAGACTTCAAATGTGAAGACATTGTGACTGCAAATGCAGTGATCAGACTTCATTGTATAGACTTGGAGAACATGAGACAATGTGCATACTTGGGACGCCTGAAGACCAATATATAACATGACTGAACATAATCAATTATGCAAAGCCATATTAGAACTAATGAAGAACAGCATAATGATCAGAAAGTAGCAATTTGACTCACACAAGATGACTCACAGTGAATAGCTCACTACAAAGGCCAACCATCAAAACCACCATTAAAACCATCATCAAAACCACAGGGGCACAACAATCTCCCCCTTTTTGATGATGGCAACACTACATAGTGAGTCATTTGAGAAGTCTGATGACTCAAACTATTCTCCCCCTTTGACTTCATCAAAAAGAAAATAGTTTGAGAAATGAAAGCAACCAGCATGCTATAATTGAAAACCAATCTCCCCCTTGATATATCCAAGATGAATCATGGGATGATAAGAATGCATATGCACGTGGAGATTTCAAAAATGCAAGATCACAATTCTTCCCTTTGGCAACATCAAAAAGAAAGAGACAAAAGGAGACAGAAATGCAAATGATATGAGATATAATTAATCAAATCCAAGAGTGTGAAAGAGAGCCTCTAAATGGGCAACAAGATACAGATCATTGTCTTTTTAAGGATTAAAATATCTGGCTTGTCTGCTGGAAGGGCCACGCGGCCTGCCTGGTGGTGGTCTCCCCCTAGGAGCAGCAGAGGTATATTCTTGAGGTGGAGTTCTGCTAGAGGAAGCCTGGCCAGGAGCTGAACCCAAGGTAGAGTGAAATTCCTTCAGGTCATTGGACAATTCAGCTAGCCAATACACCACAGCGCTTCTGACATTTGCCACTTCAGAAATGATGTCGTCTTGGCGAATATTAACTGTTTCATATCTGTCAGTCAGAATAGTCATTTCTGTTAAGAAAGCGATCAGTTTGTCATAGATCTTCTGCACATCTGGACCTAGGGCACTGAATGACCCTTTCAAAACTTCTAAGGATGTCCTGATCTCAAAACAGTGATTTATAATGCTGGCAGAAGACTTAAAGGAGGAAATTTGAGCATCTTGTAGTTCACGAAGTGCTGTTGCAATCTTTGAACATGCCTCCTGCAAGCCTGTCATCAAGGACCTGTTGGCATCATCTGAAGCTTTCTTGTTTAACAGAAACCTTTTCCATTCAGTTAGGAGAGAGATCTCAAGCTTCAGTAGCCTGGAATGGACTTGATTGATGTTAAGAGAGACATACTTGAGCAGATCATCCATTTTCTTATCTTGTCTTTGCATTTGCTGAGTCAAATTTATAAGAAGTTCTTCAATATTTGGCGCCCTAGCAGATAGAAGTCGAGGTTGACCTAGAGGTGTACCAAAAGATTCACAGCCAGGTGCAGATCTCTCATCTGTTTCTTCTTGCACTGGCGTTTGGTTGTCTACTGCTGGAGCCTGATCTTCATCTTCAGCTTGGATGTCTTTGTCAGGACCTACATTTTCATGTGCCTCTTCTTCACTAGATGATTCTGTTTCTAGGTCTATGACAGGAACTTTCTCATGACACTCATCCACTATATCTTCCATGAGATTATGATCTGCAGGACTTTCAACAGGTGCCTGTTCTAGAATTTCAGATGAAACTACGTTTTCAGCCTCTTCCAAACTTTTCTCCACAGCTTCTCTTAGAATGATATTAACAAAATCAGCAAGTTCTTGATCATTACTTACTTGCTCTTGATCAGGCTGTTCCACGGGCACCCTCACTTCGTCTGATGTCTTCCCAAAAGAGTCAAACAGACCATCAATGTTTGTATCTAGATCAGTCTGAATGCTGTTTTCAGACAACCTGACTTCTTCAGATGCAAACTCGACAAGCTTCTGAAAAGAAAAAGATACTTCAGTGGGTGCAGCAGACATAGTTGACTGTGGATGTTCAGATGGTGTTTCCTGTAGAGCAACCTCAGAAGCTGATGCTAAAACTGTTTGGGTTGAATCTTGAGGGTGTTCCAGAAGCTCCCCCTGAGCTTGTGATTCCTTAACTTTCTGGGCCTTAGCCTGCCCCAAGAGAGAAGAGCCCTCCAACCCCAAAAATACTGAAACAAAATTCATGTTAAAAATGTTTCGAGCCCTAACTTCTGACATGGCCTCTCCATCCAAGGGAATCTTTGAGTACTTGAAGATGTCTGTCAAATGGGCGGCGTAGGGCAGATGTCGTTTGGATCCAATACACCCCTTCATGACATTAAAAATAACTTCAGGCAGACAGATCTTTACATTCTGAATCAGGCAGAACAATAGGAACCTCTGTGTGTCTGTGATTCTTCCTCTAGCACCAGTCTGTGGGGTGACTATTGAAGCAATGATGTTCTGAAGAAGCTTGTGAAGAGGGGGAAATGACGAGGTTTGGTAAGCTTTCAGCTTCAACTGCCCCTTGTCATGAATGTTACTGGGTTTACCAGTAATAACCGAAAAGGCTTCATGCAGACTATATCTATATCCTCTCTCCACTTCCCCTTTTTCTGGAATACTAAGAGCTTTGTGGAGAGAGTCACATGTTACTGTCATCTCAACCCCTTTAACAGACGAGATCAAAGCAGATTTATCTCGGCTCAAAGACAAATTATTGTAAAATTCCATTACCAGGCTAGGGTAATAGACACGGTGGTTTTCTAGGAATTTCCTCCATTCCTGAAACTCAAGAATCTCCAAAAGTTCTGGAAACTTCAAAACCAGGGTTTCATCTCCGAAATCTACTATTCTTGGAGGAATGATTTTCCCACTCTCTAAAAACACGGTAGACTGAGAGGGCCTAGTACCTTGTGCTGAAGACATTTCTGCAGCTGATTCTGGTTCAAGACATCTTTGCTGCTTGGACGAAGGCTCCTCATCTATTTCTTTTCCCTTCCTCTTCCTTTCCACATGAGCGACGGATTCTGGCTGATCCATTTGTCGTAACTCTCAGAGTATCAACTCTTTCTTGCTGGTTGCTGCTGGAAATGAAGCTAGAGCCAAGAACGGAGGAGAACTCTGTGGTGGAGATGAGATTTTAGAGAAGAAGGATGAGCGGGAGATAAGGGTTTGAAGAAGCATGCAAGACGTATCGACACGAGGAGACACAGGAAGCGGCAGGGGCACGCGAGGGTTTATTTATGTAACCTTGAGGAACAAGAAGGGTTTTTGAGGGGTCACTTTTCACTCTTATCGTACTTTTTCAGGAAATGCCCAAACTACCCTTATTCAATATGTAACACAGCCGTTTCCCGTTAAAGTTCGCTCTTCAATATATGGAATTATTATATTCTTCCGAAAACCTTGGTCAGTTACCTCAAGACGTTAAATCAACATGATCACAAAACTAGCTGTTAAAGGTACTTAGCCTAGAGAAGGTTACGATTAAAATACTCCTTATGTTTGTCAGGCAAAGAAATACCAAACAGATAGTTAAGCACAGTTCATTACCTCGTTTAAGGACAAGAGAGGGCATACAGAGTCAACCAATTTGTTGAGCACTAGGTAGAATTGTCCCTTTTTACACAAGGAGACATGTTTATAAGACACCAGAATCCCTGGTTACTCAGGACAAGCTACCTTTATGCCAATGAAATTTTTTTTTTGTTGTTGACTTTTCTTTCCCCATTTTTTTTATTTATTTCAACTTTTTCATAATATACAGAGATAGCTAACTGTATCATGACAGAACCTCTAGACTTCTTTGATCTAGAATATCTATTTCTCCACAATAGCCATTGCTCTGCCACAAGGAATGGCGTATTCCCTGGTAGCACCTCTCAAGATCTTAGACACAAGACAGAACCCTTACATAACACAATTTGTTATCTCACAGCCATCTTCACATAAGTTTCAGTTAAGACGAAATCCTCAGCAAGGCTTTTCCATTTAACAGAAATTTTTACAATGTGTTGACCAACAATTGAGGAATACCTTGGAAGGATTAAAGGACAAAATATAACCCCCATACATTAAAGTTCTTTATTAACAGGTATAACTTGTTACAAAAGATTTTGGGTGGTTTAAGGAATTCTGATCAAATCTGATAAGAGTGACAAAGCTAAAAGAAGGAATTTTCCTTCAAGAGAATTCCTGAACTAAAGGGGATAAAACAAGGATAAGAAGGTGACAAACAAGATGGAGAGAGATGAGATGAGATGAGAAGCACTCCATACAGCAAAGCAGCAGGTGAGAGATAACTCTAGAGAGTAAAGTCCAAGGAGCTCACATAAAATCTTCCTAAGGAGATTCAATCTAGAAACCAGAGAGTGCTCTTGAGCAATAAGCTGCAACCTCATGAGATGACTGAACTCAGCACCAAATAACCACATTGGCAGACAAAGGTTCTTCTGATACCAGATGACCTGACAAGCTCCTTTTTCAGTCCATGCAAGGGCATCTCACACACAACTCTTGGAAATATTAATTATTTATATATATATTTTTTAATAAGTAGAATGTAATGCAATGAGCATGAGTCAGTAAATTGACATAAAAATAGCATGCCTCCCCCTGACTATGAGCATGAAGCTTTTTCTGAGAGCAAGCAATGTTTGCCATGATCACTAAACAAATGAATTTGTGATTCATGCACATTCAGGCTGCCCTGTTCAGTAGAATGACCTATGGTACTAGGCGGAGCACTTGGTCAGAAGGACCACCTCACACATAGTAAGCACCTCCAGACAGATTTTCCCTGCCCTTATGATAGCTTACTATTTGATATACCATCATGGTCAAACATGATGATCAAAGGACATGCCAGACAAGTAAGATAATCATGTCTAGTTTAAAACAGGCAGTTTATATGATCAACAACAATCATCAGTCTGATGGATTAAGAATTGAATTCAGATTAGGAAGGCAGCAGTAGATTTACCTGAGGCGTTCAGGCATGGGGTCGTTTTATGTGCCCTGGTTTATTACCCCTTTATTCCATCCAAGGCACACCTGCTAGGCACCTTCCTATTTTCCACTAGCAGGTACCCAAGTGGTCTTGGGTCTTGCATAGTAATTGGCCCCTTTTGGGACTGCCTGCATCTTCTTCTGTGCCAAATAGTCGTCAGAGTTCATGATAAAACAGTTATGCATTGAATGCCCAGACAGCCCACAATAGTGGCATGAACTAGCAGGTTTCATGTTCCTCTTATGTACACTAGCATGAACTTGAGCATTATAAGAGTGAGCATGAGGGTTTCTGTTATAATTATGAAATTTTTTTCTTTCATGACCAGCCACCCAACAAGCAGCAACGTGGTGGCCTGGTTTTCTGCAATTTGAGCACACAGGAATTCTTTTAAGAACATGTTCGTTCCTACCAAATCCTTTGAAATTTCTAGTCCTACCCTGGACATGCCAGCATTCCTTGACTGCATGCCCATGCTTCCCACAATGGGAGCAGAAAGGAGATTCTCTTCTAAAAAAGCTTGCCCAACATTCAGTGGCCTTGTGCCCAAGCTTGTTGCAATTAAAACATTTGACATGCTGGTTCAGAGAAGCAGTTTTGTTGATTTTAAGAGCATGTTGGTTAGCATAAGATTTAGCGTGATGTGAGAGTGGTTTTTTCTTTCCATTAGCAAACCAACATTGAACAAGGGTGTGGCCTAATCTACCACAATGCGAGCATTCACTTTTCTTTGAATGAGCAGCAGGATTTCTATCATGATATTTCCCAGCATCCATCATTTCAGCATTTAAATCATCCAGTTCTCTTAATTCACACTCATGCATCAAATGGCCTATCTTGTGACAGTAATGACATTTCATGATTTCCCTCTTATGTGCATGTCTCGGTATACCAGTGTGTTTTACAGCATGCACATTTTCAGTGTGATCCAATCCTTTCTTCACATGACTGACCATATCAATAACTTTTGTTTGTTTCTGATTCTTCTGAACATTTGGTTGTTTATTTTCTGAGGTGGTGGCTGCATCAGATGCTTTAGAAAAAGATGTCATTAGCTTATTTTTGAAAGCCTTTTTATTTATATCGTTGTAGCCTAACCCTTCCTTTTGAGTATTGACCTTAACACCTAACAACCTGTCCAGATTTTCTTGTCCTTTCACAAATTTTGACAGGGATTTATTCAAATCGTCAATTTCATTTTGCAGAGAAACGATGTGTATTTCATAACTGGCAATTTCTTGTTCATTGCAATTTACACATTCGCTTAGCACTTTGTTTGCAATTTTGCAATCCTCAACTTCTTGTTCCAGATTTTTCATTTTTTCAGATTCTTCAAAGTAAACAAATTTTCCTTTTTCTAAAGCTAGAAGCCTCTCAGACATAGTGGAGTTCAGCACTTTTAACTTCTCATTTTCTTCCTTAAGCTTGTCATTCTGAATTAACTCATTTATTAATATCTGATCTTCTGAGTTAGTTTCAATTTTTCTTCCAGCCATAAATTTCTTCAAATCTTTTTCCTTCTCTTCAATATCTTTCTGTAATTCCACATTCACAAATTTTATGGCTTCAATTTTCTCAAACATGAGAATGTTCTCTTTTTTCAGTTTCTCTAAACTTTCTTCATTTTCTTTGGAGAACTTTCTAAGAGAATTATCTTCAGATTTCAGCTTATTTAGATCAGATTTTAGACATTCACATTCCTTCATCAAGTTTTCGTTCTGATTTTTATACCTACGAATATCAGATAGACAGGTATCATGATGTTGCTTGATACTGGAGCAATTTTCACATGGGGATCTAGACCTTTCTAACCCAGTATTCTTTTTCAACTTTTTATACTGACTTCTTAACCTCTCATGTGATTCTAGCAATTCAGCATATGCATTTTCCCAATCATCTACAGTATAATTTTCAAAAGGATTTACCTCATCATCTTCATCTTGAATGCTGCCTTGATTATTTCTATCAGCCATCATGCAGCTGTCCTTCTTTGTCTTCTGAATTCGCTTCAGCATGTTCAGAATATCTTTAGCAGAACTGCAATCATAAAGACAAGACCATAAGGCTCTGTCAGTAGCTGCTTTCATCAGATTAAAAGCTTTCTGATTCTCTTCATGCAAAGAGGTATGCCTGTCAGTCCATTTGGACTTTTTCTTTGGTAGTTCATGAGGACCGTGTGAAATTACTTTCCACAGGTCTGGATTAATAGATTTAGCATAACTCTTTAAATTAGCAAGCCATGCACTGAAGTGTGTACCACAAAAAATCGGTGGATTAGCCATGAGAACAAATAGCAGGTAGATTCGAAGCAACAAGAGTATTGATGCACTAGAACCAGATAAGTATCGAAGACTACACGATCGGATCTGCAGGTCGCTGGACCTTCTAGGCAGACACCCGCTCTGATACCAATTGTTAGGATGCAATGCCCGGATACAGAGGGGGGTGAATGTATCCTTTTACAATTAATGCCCAAATAAAAACTCAAGTGCTGGACGCAATCTCAGAATAAAACCAAATTCAATTAAACCAAGGAGCAAACACAAGAGACGCGCCTATTCAAGCATCTAGCGGAAGCACACTCATAATGCAAACCACTGCTCAAGATATTTTTAGGTGGTTCGGTCCTCCAGACCTACATCCACCCCACACTCAAACTAAGTGTGGCTTCACTAACAGCTGGGCAACACAGCTTGCCAACAGAAGCTGATACACAGCTTACCCAGGGGAACAGACTCCCCTCTTCCTCCAACCTGAAGGGGAACCTCTAGTAACCCTCGGTCACTAGAAAACCAGAGACTAGCGTCTCTCTTCCTCTATACCAAGAGGGAACCCCTGGACTTGCAACCCACAAGCCCAGAACTGGAGATCAGATCTCCCTTCCTCCAAACCAGAGGGAACACACAAGTGACTTCCAGCCACTTGCAGACTAGAGGTCGAAGACCTCTCTTCCTCTAGACCAGGAGGGACCCGACCTCAGTCCAGAGGATCGGAAGTACAAAGCTAACCCAAATGAAAACGGAAAAATAAGAAAGGGAAAAATACACAGCGATCAGAAAGCTGTAAAGACAGATAACACAAATGTGGCTCGCATGGAGCTGACTGGCCTGGATTTGATCCACGGTCCAGTAGTCAGATCTTCAGGTAAGCTTCTCTTCCTCTTCTCTTCTTTCTCACTTTCTTCTCTCTTTCTCTTCTCCTCTTCTTCTACTCTTTTTCTCACTCTCGATCTCTGCTCCTCTATTCCTTTTGGCTCATATGCTTCCCCTCTGCTTCATCAGCCTTTCTTCCATTTATATCAGCAGCCAGCAGGATGATGGGGTACAAAGTGCGGGTGCCTCCCACGCTTGATCCAGAACTTTCCTGCCACGTGCCCTTTTCGTATTTGTTCCTCTAGCATAGGATCACGTGCAGCCCAGTTATTGGGGAATACTCTTCCTCGGACCTGCAAGGAGATAAAAACTATTAATACTCACGGTTTGCTCTATATATCTACCTGAAATGAGGTGGTTGACACTCAAGCTGAAACTGCACGAGGTATGTGGGAACGACAAGAGGTGCATTATACCGAGAACGACACGAGATACAGTAGTGACAAAACAAACACTACCAAGAGAACGACACGAAGTCCACGGGTGACAATACAGATACTACAAAGAGAACGACATGAGGTAGAGAGAGAACAACACGAGATATACAATAATAAAGCTGACACTACAAAGAGAACGACACGAAGTAGAAAGAGAACAGCACGAGGTAAAAAGGAAGACACGCGGTCAGAGGAAACCTGGACGAAGGTAGAAGCAAAACAACACGCGGACATAAACACAAGAGAAACACGAAAATAGAAACCGACACGAAGTGTGGTTTCAAAACAAGAAAGACACGAGGTCTAGGAAAATCAACACGAAGATAGAAATAACAAAGAACCGACTCGAACTAAGGACGACATGGAGACAGCACAGTCAGACTCGACTTGAGACACTTAACGCTTGAACTTAGAGAAGAGTGCACGAAGTAACATCAACATGAAGACAGAAGACAGAAATAACACGAAGACTCAAACATAAAAATAACACGAAGACATGAATACAAAAGCAACACGACATAACAAACTCGCTCGAACTTACAAACGACTCGAAGACGAGGACGACACGGGCTAAAACCAACTCGAGGACGAAAACAAAAACTGACACGAAGTGTGGTCACAAAGCAGAGAAGACACAGGGTCTAGGAAAGACAACACGAGGACAGAAGATAGGAACGGTTTCAATCGACACGTGATAAAACAAAGAAAGCAGGAAAATGACTCGAGTATCTACAGTAAATGACACGAAGACATGCCCTGAAAATACTGTTTTAGACTTCATGCTGTACAGACTTTGAGGAGTCTGAACCAATGTACAGACTTTAAACCTATGAAGATGGAGTGTATAGACTTGAAAGTCTGAATGCGATGTGCATACTTGCTGAGTTGACGCTGCAGCCCAATGAGTTAACGCTGCAACGTATACACTATGCATTCAACTGAAGGTGTATATACTTCGAAGTTTCAAGGCCACAATGTATAGACTTCAAAAGAAGCAGTCCGATGTACAGACTTCAAATGTGAAGACATTGTGACTGCAAATGCAGTGATCAGACTTCATTGTATAGACTTGGAGAACATGAGACAATGTGCATACTTGGGACGCCTGAAGACCAATATATAACATGACTGAACATAATCAATTATGCAAAGCCATATTAGAACTAATGAAGAACAACATAATGATCAGAAAGTAGCAATTTGACTCACACAAGATGACTCACAGTGAATAGCTCACTACAAAGGCCAACCATCAAAACCACCATTAAAACCATCATCAAAACCACAGGGGCACAACACCACCTTCTTCTATTCACACTCGCGCTCGAGTGGTCCATCACCCGTCTCCGCCTTCTATACATACTCCTTCTCGGGTGATTTATCATTCGCCGCCTTCTATTCAACCTCCTCCTCCATAGCCCCAAGGCCCTTATGTCTCTTGTAACCCGACCCATCCGGGTCCTTCCGTGGGTCAACCCCTCCAAGCTCCTCCACGACCTTTGCATCAAGCCGTCTCTCCAAGGCCATCATGCCAACCCTCTACTTCACATGTTGCACCCCTCCAACAAGTGCTCTTTGATAAAATTACTTCAATGGAGGAACAATTGAAGAGGGTCACAACCCCACGGCCCGCTCCACCTCCTCCTTCTCAAGTCAATCCTCTTCATGCTTTTATGGATAACATCACTAAGATGGAAAAAGATTGAAAGGAGAGGAGAGATAATGGAATCATAGATTCAAGTGAGCAAGATGAGCCGATAATTTTCAATGATCAAGTGGACGCCGTCTACCCTCCTCCACCTATATATACCGCTCAGTCATATGGCCCTCCGCCTCTGCCTCCACTTTCACATAATCCTCCACAAGATCCTCCACATTACATTCCTCTATCACCCATTATTGCGCCTCCACCATGGCGTCCACTTGAGTCTTTTGATCAACAATTGGAGACAGCACATGATGATGAAGTCTTTCAAGAGACACCCACTCCGAGTTTCCTTCGCTTTCCTCTCCCCCCATTACCCGATGAACCCCTGCTCATGACGATGCCACCGTCCCCAATCCTATTTATGAAACCAATTGGTGTTTGGATGATGGGTCGATACTTCAATCACCTGCACTAGCGCACCATGACCCTTCCATTACCTTCAATCCTTTACGCCGTACCAAAATCTGACGTTTCTTACGCACCAAACCCCCTCCTTTTACACCTCCAAATACCACACCTTTAACTTCCGCCAAGCCCTCCGGGCCCTCCAATGATTCCTTTCCAACCATTTTGCCTTCGTCAACAACTTTACCACCGGCCTCCATTGAGCCCTCCACTAAGCCATCTGAGCTTACCTCCACACCATCGGCCTCCGCCGAACCTTCCGTTAAACCTTTTCCCCAGCCAATTAACCTCCCATTGCTGTCACCTCGGACCTCCAATATTCACATAACCCCAAAGCCAATTACACCAAATCCCACTTTGCCTATCCCTCCACCAAACCCTTCATCCAAACACGTTGCTAATCTTGAGCAAGATTCACCTATTTTTGCACTCGAGATAATTTCGTTTCCTTTCAAGCAAGGAGAGAAGCACGACGTGCTTGAACCTCCGCTTCCACTTACCCTTCCATTAACACTGTCCATTAAACCTCCCTTACTCATTAAGCTTACCGCTTCCATCTCGCCATCCATCCCCACTCAAAGTGGGTGTATTTTTACAAGCATGAGTGCCGATGATCAAGATCAAGAGTCGGACAAGAATGATTTGGCCACGACTATGTCATTCAAAGTTCAAGATTTCATTTGCCGTATGTCGGTTGATGTTCTTGTGCCGGGCATTATTGAAAGGTCTCCATTAAAACTCACCATAAAAAGTTCTCAAGATTTGATGCCATGTCGGCCCAATGCTATTCTCAAATTCACTTTGCTCATTGGATGACATTTGTTTGACGCTCTCATTACCCCTAGCTCCATTATTATACAACTTCCTAAGGGGTTCTATTCATGCATCACTATAACACATTTTACTGTTGATGAGAGCACTCAGGCATTGATTTCATCTTTTGAGCCATTTGGCCAGGCACTCCATTTACCATGGATGGGCGGGCATTCTTTTATTGAAGGGTCTTCCGCCAATCCACTCACCTTTTGTTCTATTCCGTTCACCCTACCACCTACCAACTCCTCCTTATGGGCCACTCATGGGTTGAGAAGAAGGATCTCATTCTCTCATTTCATATGTTCTCTACATCGTATACATCTCATGCATCAATCACATTCATTACATCTCATGCATTTGCATTTATCCTTCTTTCCCGGGTTTTCGAACCCGCATCTTCCCTGTCTTCTAGGACCTCTGGATCTCCTTTTAGGGCATCGCGTCCTCCTTCTCCGTCTTCTACCTCCGGAACCTCCAGATCTCCTTTCAGGGCATCGCGCCCCTCGTCATTTTCTACCTCCGGAGCCACCAGATCTTCTAGCTCTTCACCAAGGGCATCATGTCCCTACTCATTCTCCCCGATTTCTGGAACTTCCGAAGTTTTCTCTTTTCCATGGGCATCACGTCCCTCCTCATTCCCTACCTCCGGAACCTCCAGATTTCTCACTAATTCTCCTTGGACAACGTGGCCCATGGTGTCTTCCTCCTCCGGAACCTCCGGACCCTCCTTCCTTTGTTGATCTACTTTCCCCAGGGCATCACGTCCCTTCATACCCTCCGGAACCTCCGGACTTACCTCTTCTCATGGGACATCATGTCCCTCTACATTTTCTTCCTCTAGAACCTCTAGATTCTCTATTTCATTCTTTATCTCTCTTCCTAGGGCATCGCGCCCCTTTCTATCTTCTTCCTCTGGAACCACCAAACCTCATCCCTTTCCTCCGATTTGTCTTCCTACTCCTCCGGGACATCACGTCCTTTGTTTTTCTCTTACTTTTAAATAACCTTTTTCACACCTCTTCCCGGGGCATGGCATCCCTTTCCACCATATTCCTCCGGAGCCTCTGGATTCTCACTCCTCCCATCTTGATTCACCACCTCCTTCGCCTCCGGACCCTCCGGATCCTCCACCTCTTTCCATCTATCAATTCCTTCTTCTGAATCCTCCCGATCACGGGTCTGACCCTATTTCTTCCACCTTAACTGCTCTAGGCATCTGCCCATTCTCCCACTATTTTCGAGGCTTTAGTCCTCACTACTCCTCTTAATTCTCCTTTCTTTCTGTACGCCATTCAATGTGATCAAGGTCTCTGCACCTTAGTGAGGGAGTTTTAGCCCTCACCTCTTTTCCTTTTCTCCTTATTCGTCTAAGTCTGGTTTAGACATCACTCCCTCATGTTAAGACACTTTTAAAACTTTGCTATCCTTTCTTCTTACCAGCTAAATGAGGACCACAAATCCCATGCTTGTCAACATCACCACCGGCAGCTGCTTCTACAAGGTCGCAAGGTAACGTTTGCATAAGTGTGCATTCTTATGCATTTTCATCACCTTATTCACGCATGGTTAGGTTTTTTCAAAATAGGGTGCTTCGTAACATGATTAAGAATGGTGTTCTAGGCCTTTATCTTAAGTTTTTGTCTAATTAATCAATGTTTGCAGAAAAAGAGTCTTTAAGCTTACTATGCAGCACTTTGGTTATAAAAACCCCACGCTGGGAGTTTGATATTTCTCTCCTCGCTTGTTAAGGGCAACCATTAGTTGGGCACCACACACACTTCATGGCGTCCTTAGCCGTCTCCTTCAGTAGAACACCGTTACTGCTTGGGCCATGCTCGAGGGCACGAGGTCTCTTTCTCTTCTCTTCTCTGTTGAAATATGAGGATAGAGATATTTTGGGCAAAACAACCAACCTAAGCACACCCCGACAAGAGGAAGTCTCAAATAGGGACGATCTATTATGACCTTATTCTCAAATTTTCAAAGCTCAATTACAATATCTTTCAAGTCCAAAGGACACAACAAAAGAAAAATGATGATCAAGTGAAAAAGATATATATATCAAGAAAAATCAAAAAGTTTTTGGCATGGCAAGAGGGCAGTAAAGTTTCCCCGTGGGACGTTATGAGCCCGGTCGTATGCGTGCCTAAAAGAGAATTTAAGATTCGATGATATGACACAAAGTCCCGGCGCAACAGACCGAATCTCTAGAAGTCGTGCTATGGACAGAAGTCAAAACTCGATATCTTCTTAACTTATATCAAGCTTATCCCCAATTTTTCTTCCCTTCTCCCTCCAAGATCAACTGTTTCTCGGGTATGGCCTTGGTAGGGGCACCATTAACCAAGGCAGCCGGTTATAGGATGCCACCATCTTATACACGCCCTGCTTTGGGCGGTTCTTAGCGAAATAGGAAGGAACAAGGACCCCTAGCCAGTAGTTTAAACATCCTTTGATGCTGCATTAACAATGTCTAAATCAAAATTTTTAAAAAAAATAAATATTTCCCAACAAAATCTAAAAAAAATTCAAAAATTCCAAGAAAAGTTGAATATTTCCAAAATTAAAAAAAATCAAATATTTTCCAAAATCCTTAAAAATTTGAATACTTTTTCAAAATCCATAAAAATTTGCATATTTCAAAAATCCAAAAAAAAATTACATTGCATTGTAATTTTCCAGATGGTGTTGTTTTACAGGGACAACCTTTTTGCAAGGACCAAGAACACGGGATGAGTCCTTTCCATTCATTGCTATCTACCTTTCGATTCTTCCCTATGTTGATTGCTATTTTCATGATTCGCCGCACTCGGCGTCATTTATTGTGTATGTGATTTTGATGATTACAAAATAACTTTGTTGCTTGGCCTTGTGCTTGAATGGTTCTTCATGTTTTCATGTGCTTGAATCATCATTGTTCTTTTTCTATGGAGTCATATTCTAGAATGAGAATGAATTTGTGAAACATGCTTGAAAGAATGCATATGCCTTGTACTCAATGAGAATTTATGAGAAAACACGTTTGCATGATTGGATATTTACTAATGTGTGTGATGCAAGTGATGCATGCAATTTGAAGATTCTATGTTTATGACAATGCTCCTCGTGATATGAATGCTTCATGAATGTTAGTTTTTGTCAACAAGAATGCCATTTGAATGAATGTGTTCCCATGCTTTTCTACATGCTTTGCATTTGGCATGATTGTTAACATTTGGGTATTGAAGCATTTTGATGTTGAAATTATGAAAGATATAAGAACGTATTTGAATGGTTGAGCTCCCATGTCATTATATTTGGTTGAATGATCGATTCATGCTTATCATAACAAAACCTTGTCATTTGGTGGAATGTATTTTTGTTGATTGATATGAGAAGCCAAATACATGTTTGAATGGGTTCAATGATATATTTTGATGTAAACAAGTTCTAAGTGTTAATGCTTGATGCAAGAATTTTGATTCTCATCTAACCTCTTGCTTTATCATGTTTTTTAGGATGAAAATTCATGGTTGATCATCATTGGATTATGGTAATATTTAATCATTTATTTTCCCTTGAATTCATGGAGGTTTGGCATGTTTTTCTAACCCTTTCTAGCCTGGGTCGACCCATAGGGTCGACCCTCAGTGGTTCTGTTCAAAACAGAACTCAGTTTCCACACTCTGCCAGTAGGGGTCAACCCCTGTGTGCTGGGTATTGTTTTTTGGTCTGGCCACCCTCTGGTTGCCCGAGGGTCGACCCCAAGTGTCGACCCTTCTAGAACGGGATTTTCGTAAAGTCTCTAAACCCATACTAAACACAATGAAACATTACCAAACTACCCCCAAAGGTTCCTAATGTTATGAGGGTGTTTCTAACATATTTTAGGAGGGTTATATGAGTCATTTGGCCTTTCCTCTATATATAATGTTGTCCCCGGTAGATGGCAATCAAGAGGGGAGGGGTGAATTGATTGGCAATAAAAAATTTCAACTACAAACTTTTGCAATAGATGAATGGAAGGATAATAAATGAACCACACTCTTCTCACCCGTTGATGATAACACACGAACAGCGGAAATATATAGAAATTTGAATAGTCGAGATATGAACGACACTCCGCTCGACAAGAAGCCCACTCGTGAAAGAACGTAGAAGCAAACCACAATGAACAAGAGGATTTTAGGTGGTTCGGGTTCACAACAGTGTCCCCTACGTCCACCCCTCACAGAGTGAGGATTGCTTCCACTAAAGAGTGAAAACCCACACACATACACTGTAAAGCACACAGCCACACACACACACGTGCGCTGCGACCAGCAAACGCACACACACACACAGTACTTCGTTCAACAGAAAAGTAATCAGATATACAATAATCCTTCAAAACTGAAATAGAATGAACAGGGTATATGCAATAAAGATCTTGAAGTCGCCAGAAATCCCCCTTTCAAACAATGACCCAGCTGAGGTTCTTCATTTCTTGGTCGATGATGCAAGATGTAGACAGATCTTCAAGATGAAGCCCGGATGTTGATGTGCAGCTCGAGATCCAAGTTGCCCAGCTTCAAATGAGGAAGGAAAGCTCCTGTTCTTGCTCAGGATGCATCTAATCAGCAAGGGGATCGGCCTATCTTCGAAGTAGATAGCTTCTATTCGTGCTTTGAGAGGCTCTCCACGAGCTTTCTTCTCCTACAAGACCAAAAGCTGATCAGTTCGAATATGCCTCTTTTTCTCTTCTTACTATGGTCGCCCTAATCATTGGTTTTATAGTCCCAAGGAGAGGGGACACGTGTAGCAAGATGGGAGCCTCGGATCTCCCAACATTAGGGCAATCGAGGAACAAAAGCGGCGGCCACGAAACAACTCTCGATCCGGACTGGTGGTCCGTAACTCCAGGGGTCGACCCATTGGGTCGACCCACGAAACACGGGACATGATGCCCGACAAGGAAAATTCCAGGGGTCGACCCATTGCGGCAACCGACAAAAACTGTGTAACCCGAGGGGCTCGGGTGCCAAAAAGGGTCGACCCATGGGGTCGACCCACGCAAGTAAATGCTAAAAACTAAAGACCCGAGGGTTCGGGATCACCTAGGGGTCGACCCATGGGGTCGACCCATGAACAGCTTCTCAACAAAAAGAAGGAAAAGAGCTAACAGCCATCAAGGGGTCGACCCTTGGGGTCAACCCCATGAACTCTAACATGTTAATCAATCATATGAGCTGGTTATAAACAAGGATTAACCCTTCGGGTCAACCCATGACAATTATGAAAGAAATCAACTTATTAACGGGTAAGGTTTTATTTGGATCTCACCAATCATCCTTCAATGATTTAGGAAGTTAGCTTCATTCCATATTTCTGTAAAAACACAAAACTGGAGTTAGATTGAAACTTTGACAAACATAATTCAAAACACTTACTTAAAGAGAGATGATCTTGATCTTGCAAAAATACCTCCTAAGACATCATTAGTGGATCATGAACTAAGAAGCAAAAAGTAATTACATAGTAAAGCAGTTCAAAATGAGTTTGATTAAATTTATTCATTCAACAAAAGTTCTAGTCTAATATAGTGTTTGGTCATCATCAAAATCCAACAAATAGAACATTCACGTAGGGGGTTCAATAGTCTCCCCCTTTTTGATGATGACAAAATACTATGCTAGATTTTAGGATTGACAAGAAAACTTTTATTTACAAAATTTCTGAATCAACACCTCAACAAACAAAAGTTAACAATTAAGCCTCCATATACATAACCATGTGAGCTCAAACAGATTTAACAAGCTGAAAGAAATCAAGGCCACAAACCAAAGGTAGGAGAACCCCAACATTGCATCAAACCACAACCACGATGTTGAATACACATTCTTTCCATGCACCAAGCTGACAAATTTAAGAAGCATCACAACATAAAACACAAGGCCTCATCCAAGCACTGTAAGATTGACCAGTCAAAGGCATCATCCATTGTTTTAGCCGACAACATAGTTTTTAAGGCTTACAAAGTTTGAGTTCATGAGTTACAAAAATGCATACATGAGCAATGCCATGAGATGCAACAGTTCTAACTGAACATTTCTAACTTATCGACTAATGAAAGCAAACATGCAAGCAAGCACACATCACACATACTATAATATGATAGTAGCACCCACATATCTGAATTTCTCCCCCTTTGGCATCATAAAAAAGGAGAGGGAGAACAGGTTAATAATTGTGATGGATCATAGGAGCTTCATAATCTAGTCCGAGGGTGGAGAGTGTGGAGCATGTGACCCTCTAAGTAAATTCATCATTTCTTCAAACATCCTGGATTGGGCGTCCAGAGCAGTAGTGTTAGCTTCAAGAAAGGAGGTGACCCTTTGGAAGGACTGAGTGTAGGCAACATGGGAAATCCTCAAGTCAGTTACTTCATTGATAAGGGCATCCATTCTCTGTGGAATCCAATCTATCAGTGATCATCTGAGAAAACCCATCAGGCAGAGCCTCACTAGGAAGGTCTTGTAGTGGTTGATCAGCTTCATCTTCTTCACTGTCCTCTTCTTCTTCTGAGATGACTTGCTGTTGAACTTGTGCAGATTTGATCTTACGAACCAGTACACCATCTTTTAACTCATAGTTCATGTTCTTGCAAATTGTGAGGATGGAGTAAATGTCATTCTCACGCACAGTGTGATATCGTTCTTTGGACGAATCAATACCGGCTGATTCAAAGACTGCTATTAAGGCTGCTGCATATGGTAGTGTGCGATTTGTATGCTGCAAGCATGCGGATATGTGAAGAAGTATAGTGGAAGGGAAATTGATAGGGATACCCTTCATCAGATAGAAAAACAAGAACATATGGAATTCAGTAACTTTGTCTCTTCCACCACCCTTTGGTATCAAAATGGTAGTCATCATGTGATGTAGAATACGCTGCATGGAGGGAAACCGATTTGCATTCAGACCGGTGGTGGACCTTTCTCCCATTTCCTCAGAGGTCATCATTTGATAGACCTCTTCTTCATCAAAATCAAGATCACCAAAAGTGTAACCTTCATGATATGGTAAGCCAAGAGCATTACCCAAAAATTCCGGTGTCAAAGTAATAACTTCTCCATTTACCACAGTAAACTGCTTGTTAGCTTTGATTGACATATTGCCATAAAACTGGTTCACTAACTTTTAATAAACACGACGGTGTGCAAACATGAAATGATCAAGGTTTTGTTGACTACAGATAATATCCACTAAGCCTGGCAAATGTTCAACCAAATTCATAAAATCTACTGCACGAGGGCGGAGAATTTTTCTACGAGTAGCTTTGTTACCGGAGGCCAAGGCTTGTGATTTCATTGCTTCTTTTCTTTGGATCGTATCTCTCTTGTGCGGTGGAACTCCTCTCGCTGACGAGCAGAGCGGCTGGATTCCTCCCCCTGACAAGAAGACCGCCGTTTGGGTGCCATCTGAACCACCAGACAGATCAAAATCTATAGAGGCTTCCTAGAACTTGTTGGTTCGAAAAGAGGAGCCCCTCACGCAGAAATAAAGACTCTCCAAACACCATGGCCTTACCTCAGTGGATCTGGGAGGAAGAAAGATGCTTATGGACGCAACAAGGAGAAACCTGCGAGTAGCCACTGGTTGGAGCTCGCCTTAGGGCTGGAGCGGTGTTGGGTTGCAAAAGAGTGTTTCAAGGCTTCCAAGAGGTGGTGGCTGGTCGAACTAGGGAGTTGGGGCTGTATTATAGTGTTAGGGTTGAAGAATAGGGCGTTCACGCCCTTTTCGAAACGGAACGGTTCACGTTTTATCGCGACCGTCCGTAACGGGTCGACCCGATGGGTCGACCCATGAGTAGCCCGAGCCCCGATTTTGAGCGAAATGACAGGGGTCGACCCTATGGGTCGACCCATCCCCTGTTCAGATGGAGATTGTCTTTAATTTGAAGATTTGGAGTACCAAGAAGGATAGGCTCAATTCCCCAATGATTAAAACATATGAAGGTCAAGGGAAAAAGATATATTTGAGGTTTGAATCATTTGGGGAGGATATTTCAAGGAAATGATAGATTGCCTTAGAGGTTTATTTACCATGCTCTCCACAATTCAGATTTCGATTGATCAGCTCCATTGAGATGCACTTATTGAACTCAAAATAGTGTGGCCATAGAAGAGTGCAATGAAAGGGTTCATACATATGTAATATAAGAAATGCAATTCATACAAAGGTGGAAATTTCACACAATTCAATTTATTGCAATTCAAGCAACATGGTGCAAATGCATGAAAAAGGAGACCCATCTAATCCAACAGTATGAATGACACAAATGCAAAATATGCATGCTAGCAACACTAAGTATGATGCAAAATGCAGAAACTCATGAATCAGACTCCTCTATTCTACACACCCCTAACTCTCTCCTAAAAGATGTAAATTTTTCTTCATTTAGCGATTTGGTAAATATGTCGGCAATTTGATTATTTGTTTCAATGAAATTTATTTCAACATCACCCTTACTATCATGATCTCGAATGAAATGATGTCTAATTTCGATATGCTTCGTTCTAGAGTGATGAATCGGATTTTTTGACAAGTTTATAGCAGAAGTGTTATCACACAAAATTAGGGTGTTTTGGAAGGAGATGCTATAGTCAATCATTTGTTGTTGGATCCAAAGCACCTGAGCAATGCAACTACCAAGAGCCACATATTCGGCTTCGGCGGTTGACAAAGCCACTGAATTTTGTTTCTTGGAGGCCCATGAGACCATGCATCCCCCAAGAAACTGGCAATACCCACTGGTACTTTTTCGGTCCACTTTACAACCCGCATAATCGGCGTCAAGAATAAGCAATCAGTTCAAAGCTCGAATTATGCGGAAACCATAAGCCCAAATGTACTGAACCAGCAATATATCTAAAAATACGTTTCACAGCCGACATGTGTGTTTCTTTCGGATTGGACGGAAATCTCGCACACAAGCAAACTGCAAACTGAATATCGGGCCGGCTGGCAGTTAAATACAACAATGATCCTATCATGCTTCTAAAAAGTTTTGGGTCCACAGATTTACCTTTCTCATCTTGATCGAGTTTGATTGAGGTTGACATGGGTGTGGGTTGAGGTTTCACCTTGCTGAATTTGTACTTTGTGAGCAAGTCTCGAGCATACTTCCTTTGGCATATGAAAATGCCATCCACCATTTGTTTGACCTGGAAGCCCAAGAAGAAGGTCAATTCTCCCATCATACTCATTTCAAACTCACCTTGCATAAATTTGGCAAATTTTTCACTCAAGGTGATATCAGTAGAACCAAAAATGATGTCGTCGACATATACTTGAACAATTAAAGCTTTCTTACCATTTACTTTGGTAAACAAGGTTTGATCAATGTTATCACATTTGAACCCATTGTCGACAAGGAAAGAACTCAGCCTCTCGTACCAAGCGCGGGGAGCTTGTTTCAAACCGTAAAGCGCCTTGTCCAATTTGTAAACATAATCTGGATATGCGTGATCTTCAAATCTGGGAGGCTGCTCCACATACACATCCTCTTGTATGAAACCATTCAAAAATGCACTTTTCACATCCATTTGAAAAGGTTTAATATCATGATGGCATGAAAATGCTAAAAGAATTCTCACTGCTTCAAGTCTTGCCACAAGGGCAAAAGAATCATCAAAGTCAATTCCTATCTCTTGGCCATAGCCTTTGGCCACTAGCCTGGCCTTATTCCTAATTACCACTCCTTGATCATTTAACTTGTTTCGGAAAATCCATTTGGTTCTGATCACAGAGTGGATTTTAGGACGAGGCACAAGGAACCACACTTTGTTCCTTTGGAACTGGTGTAGTTCATCCTGCATAGCTAAGATCCAAGAATTGTCCTTTAAGGCTTCATCAATAGAGTGCGGTTCAAATTGAGAGAACAATGCAAGATAATCCAAATTGTCAACTTCCCTTGATGAAGATCGAGTTTTCACTTTATCTTCTACATTACCAATCACATTCTCGGGAGGATGGCTTTTGTGGAAAGTCCACTGCCGAGGAAGCTGCTGTCCTTGTTGATTTTCATCATCCTTGCTTTCTGATCCTTCTCCTAGAGTTGCTTAACCTTGCGCTGCCTTTGGTGGGATCTCTTCACTGGTTTCTTCTTCTTCATCCTGCAATTTTGAGTTTTTATCAACATTCACATTGCATGACTCATCTACAATAACATGAGGGCTCTCCTCTACTACCAGAGTTCTCAGGTTATAAACCCGATATGCTCTAGAAGCAAGAGAGTACTGAAGAAAAATTCCACGATCACTTTTTGCATCAAATTTTCCCAAATCAGATTTCCCATTATTAAGAATATAGCAAATTGATCCAAATGGTTTCAAGTGAGAGATATTGGGCTTCTTACCTTTGAAGAGTTCATATGGGGTTTTTCTCAAGATTGGTCTTACCATAGCTCGGTTTATGATGTAGCATGACGTGCTAATGGCTTCCGCCCAAAAATACCTAGGAAGGTTGTTCTCACTTAGCATTGTCTGAGCCATCTCAATGATGGTTCTGTTCTTTCTCTCCATGATGTCGTTTTATTCTGGAATTCTTGGTGCTGAAAATGTATGCGAGTATCCGTGCTTCCTACAAAATTCATCAAAATCAGTGTTCTCGAACTCCTTACCATGATCACTTTGAATTCTCTTGATGGAACATCCTTTCTCAATCTCCACTTTCCTACAGAAACCTTCAAACTCCTTCAAAGCATCATTTTTATGTGACAAAAAGTACACCCAACAAAATCGTGAGAAGTCATCTACAATAACAAACCCATATAACTTGCCACCTAGACTGTGAGTTCTACTAGGTCCAAACAAATCAATATGAAGAACTTCAAGGGCCTAGTGGTAGTCACATCATTCTTGCTTTTGAAAGAGGCTCTTGTTTGCTTACCTTTACTGCATGCCTCACATACTTTATCTGGTTCAAACTTCAGCTTTGGCATCTCAACAACTAAGTCATTTCTGGACAACATTGAAAGAACATTAAAACTGGCATGCCCAAGATGGCGATGCCACAACCAAGCATTGTCAGATTTATTTGCAACTAAGCAAAGATTATTGTGTGTTGTGTCATCTAAGTCTATCATATATACATTCTTTTGTCTAATGCCTATAAACATTATTTCCTGTCTAGTTTTATTTACAACAGTGCAGTGCGTGGAGTCAAAAATCACATTGCACCCTTTATCACAAAGTTGACTTATACTAAGTAAGTTATGATTGAGACCTTTAACCAACAAAACATTTTCCACACTATGAGGAGATCCCTTACCAATCTTACCTTCTCCAACGATTTTTCCTTTATCCTTGCCCCCGAAGGTAACAAGTCCACCATCCTTTTCCTTGAGGTCTGCAAAGATTTCTTTGTTCCCAGACATGTGTCGCGAGCATCCACTATCAAGGTACCATTTGTTTCTTTGAGCCTTCATGCAGACCTACAAATCATCAAAACAAGAAGACTTCTATGATTTTGGTACCCAAGCTTGCTTGGGTCCATATCGGTTAGAAGCTCTTGATCTATTCACCCACATTGATTTTCTTGCAAATTGTTTCTCATCAGCCAACATTAACCTACATGTATACATGGTGTGACCATACATTCCACAGTAGAAACATGAAACAACCTTTTTGTTAAGATTTCTTTTCTTGTAATCATTCACGAATGGTTTGTGAACCGGAATGTATTTCTCACTCTTTTTATATGAAGAACATGATGAAGATGAAGCATTAGCATTCACAAAAGAAGTTTGAGTTTTGTTTTCAAAAGCTTTCTTGTTGCATGGCTCATAACTTAGTCGTTCCTTTCTAAAATTCACTCTCATTCCTAGCATGGTGTCTAGATTCTGCTTTCCTTTGACAAATCTAGCTAGTGATTCTTTCAGATCTTTCACCTCACCCATTAACACCTCTTTTGCTTCTTCAAGTTCCATTTTATCCTTTTCCAAGGCTTGCACTTTAGCATTCACTTCTTCAATGGCTTTCATGGATTTTTCATCATTTAGTTGTTCTTCTTTTAAACATGTTAGTTCTTCTTCAAACAAAATGACTTTGGAATTGAGCATTTCATTGTCGTAAGATAGTGTTTCAAGCTTGGATGATAATTCAACACATTTCAGACATGGAGATTCATTTGATATGCTTTGGTCAATCTTTTTCTTTAACATTCTGTTTTCAGACTTTAGCTTTTAAAATTTTTCATATAAGGCTTCATAAGCAATTTCCCATTGTTCACATGAGAGATCTTCAGTTTCAGAAAGTACCTCATTGGAGTCTTCATCATCCACCATTAGACACAATGTTTGGACAAGCTCGTCCAATTCATCTTCCGATTTGTCTTCGGTGTCATTCTCATCGCTCCAAGTCGCCACCATTGCCTTAATTAGGCTTCTTGAACTTCCCTTTCTTGAGTTTTTTCTGAAGTTCGGGACACTCTCCACGCATGTGCCCTGATTTTTTACATTCATAACAAATGATCTCTTCTTTCTTGCTACTTTCTCCCTTCCTTGGAATAATCTTCCTTGGCTCTCTTCTGAATGGAGCTCCTGCTCTTCTGGACCTTCTAATGAATTTTCTGGCCCTTTGTGTTTTCATGGCCACCAGCTCTTCATCCTCACTGTTTGAACCAGATCCATCTTCACTGTCATCCGATCTTTAGAGGTTGGTCTTCAAAGCCATGCTTGAGATCGGCTTCTTTTTCTTGACATCTTCCTCATTCCTTTTTATGTTCATCTCATAGGTCATTAATGACCCAATTAGCTCATCAAGCGTCAGAGTACTAAGGTCCTTTGAGTCTTCAATGACCGTGGCCTTAGTATGCCACTGTGGTGAGAGGGACCTTAATACCTTCCTCACAAGATCTTGGTTGGAGTATTCCTTCCCAAGTGCCTTCAGCCCGTTGGTGATCTCCAACAATCTAGCAAACATTTCTGAAATGTTTTCATCCGGCTTCATCATGAATAATTTGTAGTCCCAGATGAGCAAATTCACTTTAGTCTCCTTCACTTCCGATGTTCCTTCATACATTAAACGAAGTTTGTTCCACATTTCCTACGCGGAAGCACACATCGAAATTCGTGAGTACTCGTTTGGATGAATTGCACATTGAATTATATTCATAGCTTTGAAATTAGCTATGCACTTCTTGATATGTTCTTCTCCCCACTCTTCCTCTTTAGGAGGCAGTTGATATGGACCACCACTAATAACATGCCAAATTTCAAATTCCTGAGCCCTCAGGAATACATACATCCGATTCTTCCAATATGAGTAATTCGACCCATCGAAGAACGGAGGTCTATGTATAGAGTGCCCTTTGGGCATCAGCCCCTTGTTTGCCATTTACTGGATCTTACTCTAAGATCGTGAGATCAGTAAAAAATCAGAGACCAGGCTCTGACACCAATTGTTGTCCCCGGTAGATGGCAATCAAGAGGGGAGGGGTGAATTGATTGGCAATAAAAAATTTCAACTACAAACTTTTGCAATAGATGAATGGAAGGATAATAAATGAACCACACTCTTCTCACCCGTTGATGATAACACACAAACAGCGGAAATATATAGAAATCTGAATAGTCGAGATATGAACGACACTCTGCTCGACAAGAAGCCCACTCGTGAAAGAACGTAGAAGCAAACCACAATGAACAAGAGGATTTTAGGTGGTTCGGGTTCACAACAGTGTCCCCTACGTCCACCCCTCACAGAGTGAGGATTGCTTCCACTAAAGAGTGAAAACCCACACACATACGCTGTGAAGCACACAGCCACACACACACACACGTGCGCTACGACCAGCAAACGCACACACACACAGAGTACTTCGTTCAACAGAAAAGTAATCAGATATACAATGATCCTTCAAAACTGAAATAGAATGAACAGGGTATATGCAATAAAGATCTTGAGGTCGCCAGAAATCCCCCCTTCAAACGATGACCCAGCTGAGGTTCTTCATTTCTTGGTCGATGATGCAAGATGTAGACAGATCTTCAAGATGAAGCCCGGATGTTGATGTGCAGCTCGAGATCCAAGTTGCCCAGCTTCAAATGAGGAAGGAAAGCTCCTGTTCTTGCTCAGGATGCATCTAATCAGCAAGGGGATCAGCCTATCTTCAAAGTAGATAGCTTCTATTCGCACTTTGAGAGGCTCCCCATGAGCTTTCTTCTCCTACAAGACCAAACGCTGATCAGTTCGAATATGCCTCTTTTTCTCTTCTTACTATGGTCGCCCTAATCATTGGTTTTATAGTCCCAAGGAGAGGGGACACGTGTAGCAAGATGGCAGCCTCGGATCTCCCAACATTAGGGCAAACGAGGAACAAAAGCGGCGGCCATGTAACGGATCTCGATCCGGACTGGCGGTCCGTAACTCAAGGGGTCAACCCATTGGGTCGACCCACGAAACATGGGACATGATGCCCGACAAGGGAATTGCGCCAACCGACAAAAACTGTGTAACCCGAGGGGCTCGGGTGCCAAAAAGGGTCAACCCATGGGGTCGACCCACGCATGTAAATGCTAAAAACTGAAGACCCGAGGGTTCGGGATCACCTAGGGGTCGACCCATGAACAACTTCTCAACAAAAAAAAGGAAAAGAGCTAACAGCCATCAAGGGGTCAACCCTTGGGGTCAACCCCATGAACTCTAACATGTTAATCAATCCTATGAGCTAGTTATAAACAAGGATTAACCCTTGGGGTCAACCCATGACAATTATGAAAGAAATCAACTTATTAACGGGTGAGGTTTTGTTTGGATCTCACCAATCATCCTTCAATGATTTAGGAAGTTAGCTTCATTCCATATTTCTGTAAAAACACAAAATTGGATTTAGATTGAAACTTTGACAAACATAATTCAAAACACTTACTTAAAGAGAGATGATCTTGATCTTGCAAAAATACCTCCTCCGACATCATTAGTGGATCATGAACTAAGAAGCAAAAAGTAATTACATAGTAAAGCAGTTCAAAATGAGTTTGATTAAATTTATTCATTCAACAAAAGTTCTAGTCTAATATAGTGTTTGGTCATCATCAAAATCCAACAAATAGAACATTCACGTAGGGGGTTCAACATATATGAATGTGAACTCCGGGTTTTGTAAGGAGAAGAACCCTAATACTTATTTGTTTTATCTTGTAGGAGAAGAAAAGGGGGAAAAGGAAGAGGAGCTCTTGCAAGGAGGTTTTCATCTACATCCATGAAGATTTGGAGCTCATGATAGAAGGAAAAGTGGAGCGGCTCGAGGAGAGAGCAAGATGATGCCGACTTCATGATCATCTGTCGACGAACCGAAGAGAACCGGATCTTCTAGAGAAGGGGGAATTCTATATTTGATGGGATACTTGTTTTTGGTCTTTCTAGCATATCTTGGGCTTGAATGTTTTCATATCGGAACATTTCATCTACTTCTGAACTATTATCTTGTGTGGGGGTTCGGAGGAAGGTTTCTCCGAGTGTTTTGTTGAGGCGTGTGCGTCGTTTTGTGCGCAACATATCCGCATGTGTGCTTGGGCATAACTTGGGGTGTGTTCCCCATGTGGTGTTGGGAGTTTACTCCCGTGTGGTTGTGTAGGCATCGCCCTACGTGTGTGTGTTGGAGCTTGGCTCCGTGTGTGTGTGGGGATTTTTTCCCGAGCTATTTTTAACAGTAGTGAAGCCTCATCGGTTTGGTGAGGGGTGGACGTAGGGAGCCTATCGTGGTCCCGAACGACCTTAAAAATCCCCGTGTCTCATGGTTTGAATTGTGTGATTGTGTGCATCTCTATCTAATCTATTTACACAATTGTGTGAGCTCGGTGAGATTGAGTGAATTAAGTTTATCCAGCTTAGTTTAAATTCCTCAATCTTGTTAAACTTGCTAATTCCGCGACGACTAGGTTTAAGAGTTTAATTGGACATATTTTTAGTAGAGGGATCTATTCACCCTCCCCCCTCTAGATCTGTGTTCCTGGACTACGGGACCCCAACATCATTCTAATCATTCAATAGCAAATCATTCTATGCTATTCACTTGATTATCCTTGCAACTCTGGGCATCACTTCAATCTTGATCATTCAAGTCCAAATCTTATGATTGGCCAAGTTGTCATCCTCATAACAACAATGATAAACATTGGCATGAATGTTTTGCTTTAATAACTAAACATGCTTTGCTTTGACGCTATACATGTTTTGTCCTGCTATGATAAGCTATGTTTTTCACACATGCTATGCTCATACTACACTTTCTCATTTCATTCATGATTCGATGGGCATATTGCGCTTCAATGCTATCCATTCCATGTTATTCAATGCCATGCTTTTCATGCTATATCTTCAATATAATTGAGTGAATGATTCATGCTATACATGCTATGCCTTAACGCCTTAATCCATTGCTTGTTACCCTTTTTATCTTGGCTAATGAAATTTTGAGCGCAGGAAAAAGCTTTCGGTCCCACCATCCAGACATACTCTGGTCCCACAGTGACTGCATCGCACTACATTTCCTTAATTCCCTCATGCTTATGGCTATCACAATCTCCCTGTACGCATTTTTACTATATGTTATCTACGCTATTAAATTATATCAAGGACCTTGTGGTTTTGGTAAATCTGGAATTTGAGTTCTCCTTCATCAAAAAATAATGATGATTTCAGAGGAATCTTAGTCATACGGATAGGCCGTTGAGCCGTCCAAGACTGGGGATGATGGTTCCTTTTTACGAGTTGGTGCGTGGATAAACGAGCTTCAGCTTAGTATCAGCTCATAAATTGATATCTTGACTCAGTCTGGGCAGCTTAACAATATTATCCTTGATGGCATTATATTTTCGTTTGTTTTAATTTTCCCTTTAAACCCAGCATGCATTCATGTAGGACCTCGAATTGACATTGGAAAATCATTCTAATAAATCATTTTGAGGTCAATTGATCACCAATTTTCAAGGTATGAGATATTCAACGCCGAATTGTGTCCTCAGTTCGCCTTGTTGCCATTTTGGGCTATTACCTTGAAAACCCCTTTGTTTGGATTTCTATCCTTTTATTTCAATCATTTTTATTTGATCCATATTGGCTACAGCACGTCCACATTGGCTGGTAACCGCTCTCCAACGGTGAAGCTTACAAGTTTGTGACCTGGGGTACTTCTTGTTGCATCCCTACGGTTTTGATGATGTCTCACACTATAAATCAATCTGCTTCTATCTCTAGATCAATGCATGCTTCATCTATTAAGTCTAAACATTGTCTCGCACACACACACATAGTCTGCACATCATGTCTGTACAGCCCCTGGTCAAGTCTGTACATCGTCTCCTGCATGCATTACTTCAAGTGTGTACAGCCAGTGCATTCCCTCATAGCAAGTCTAGACATTTTGCCTTCCTTCATATCAAGTCTAGACATTGCATACTACAAGTCTGCACATCCTGTTTGCACTAAGTCTGTACATTGTCTGTGCTTTCACTGCATGAGTCATTGAAGTCTATTCATCACCTTGGCGCTCATCAAGTCTATACATTGCAGTGGTGGCAAGTCTATACATTGCCCTGTTTCAGGCACGCAGAGTCTGTACAAAGTTTGCACAGTCTGCATCTTCCAAAGTCTATACATCCATAGCAAGTCTGTACATTCCTAGTCTTTAACTACGTTCAGAACCCCAAGTCTGTACATCGCCTGAAGCCTGTACATCGGTAAAGTCTGCACATTGTGCTTTGAAGCTGCATCAAGTCTATAAATTGTCCACAGCACACACGTTCAAAGTCTTTACATTGAAGTCTGTACAGCCTTGGCATATGCATTTATAAAGTCTATACATTAACAAGCACACACACGTCCAAGTCTGTACATCCGACCGTCTCATTCAGCGTCTCACGCTATCTGAGTCTGTACAACGTTAGGCTACAGTGAATCGTCTCACAAAGTCTGTACATCGTGCGTCTGTCCAAGGCATTCATCAAGTCTATACACTCTTTAACTCAGTTCGCAGTTGAGTCTGAAGTCTGTACAGCCTTTGCATTGTGCATACTTTGAAGTCTATACATTGCTTGTGTAACTCCAGCCTTTACTTCAAAGTCTATACATTGGATATGCTTGTGCATCACAAAGTCTGTACACTGCTGTCTCGTGCATTCTAAGTCCATACACTGCTTTGGGCATTGTTCTTCACAGCATGTCTGTACACTGCATTTGGGCATTGTTCTTCACAACATGTCTGTACACTGCTTTCACATGCACGCAATCAAAGTGTGTACAGCCTATGCTCGCAGCGGGTAAGTCTATACATTTTGCTGTCGCTTGTTCTTGCATCCCCCTCAAGTCTGTACATTGAGGTCGCTTGAAGGGCTTCAAGTCTACACACTCTCACATTGTACACACTTGCCTATTTACTACATCTAAAGTCTATACACGCTGTGTTAAAAACCTGAACTAACTAGTTACATTCCTTTCTTCTCTGCCTGCAGATGATTCAGGCTGATGATTGGGCACGTGATCCGAGGATGATGCTTGGCACGTGATCCGAGGATGCTCTGGAAAAGGAGGGAACGAGCCTCACTCCCGCCACTCGTGTGAAAGTCATGGAATTCAGGTCGGATGCCATATAAAAGGGTGTCTTCTGCGATGAACAGAACCTGAACTGGAGGAAAAAGCTGAGAAGAAGAATACCTGAGCAGAAGAAGAAAAGAGAGAGCCTCCACGTTCCAGAGAGAAGACAGAGAGAAATGATTTGAGAGAATTGTTCTGAGAGAAAAGTCTATGTGAGGGAGAAGTGTCTGATTTGCTTCTTCGGAAGCTACATTATTTTAGTTTTCAGAAACGATTGTCTTCATCGATTGTCTTATTTTTCTGTTTCTTTCTTCATATTTCTGATTCCGTATTGTTACCCTCCAGTGTTTGGAGGAAGGGAGAGATACTCCGGTTTCCCTCTGGGTTGCAGAGGAAGAGAGATCTGTGATCTCTGGTTTTGCTAGTGATGGGCTGTCACTAGCAGGTTGCCTCCGGGTATGAGGAAGAGAGATTCGTCTCCGGTTCTGGTCTTGCGGGTAGCAGGTCTAGGTGTCAAGCTCTATGGGTGCCAAAGTTTGAGTTGAGGGATTTGTTTCCCTTGGTTTGGCAAGCTGTTTAGCAGCATATGTTCGCAGACTGAGTCTGCTGTTTCTAGCCGTGGCTAGTGGAAGCCTCACTCTAGTTGGAGTGAGGGGTGGATGTAGATTGTGGACTACAATCGAACCACCTTAAAAATTCTTGTCTCTTCTGTGGTTTGCTGTTATCGTTTGTGCTCTCCATCCGTTTGGCATTTTGTTTGACTGTGAACAGCCCTTTCAATCGCACTTACTTATTCTGTCTTGGTTATTGACTGCGTTAGCAATACTCTTTCGCTGTATCTGAAGGGTTGAGAAACCGTAGAACTGATTTTCCGCTGAAGTTTTTAAATCGGGAGTGACCTATTCATCCCCCCTTCTATATCACTCTTTGCTGCGCATAACATTTGGTATCAGAGCAGGTTTGCATCATGTGGACCAACGGTCAGGGTAATCCTAATGGTCCTCGAAGTTTCATGCCTGAGGGTCAATCCATTAGTCGCCCTCCGTTCTTTGATGGTAATAACTATCTCTTCTGGAAAAACAAGATGGAGGTGTTCATCAGGGCACAGAGCCACAAGCTGTGGAGGGTAATCACTACTGGGCCATATGATCTACCACTGAACGAGGACGCGTGGACAGATGATCATGTCAAGCTATCTTCACTGAACTGGACAGCCCTGAACATCATCCAGTATGCTGTTCACCCAGATGAATATGCCCGCATATCAGCCTACAAGACGGCCAAGCGAATGTGGGATGAGCTGCAACTAATCTACGAAGGTACAACTCAAGTTAAAGCCTCAAAGGTAAATCTCTTCACCTCTGAGTATGAATTGTTTAAGATGAAACCAGAGGAGTCTATTACTGAAATGTATGCCAGGTTGTCTTTGATCACGAACACTCTTAAGGGGCTAGGGAAAGAGATGGCTGAGGCAGATGTAGTCAGGAAGATACTTAGATCTCTTACCTCAGCATGGCACACTAAGGCCATCGTGATAGAAGACTCAAAGGATTTGACGACTATGACAGTGACTGAACTCATAGGATCCCTCATGACCTATGAGATGAACTTTAAAAGGGGTGGTGAAGGAAGTGACAGGAAGGGCAAGAATGTTGCTCTCAAGGCATCCCGCAACAAGGGTAGCAGTAGCAGCAGCAGCAGTAGCTGTGAGTCCGATGGTTTTGATCTCGACCAGGAGGAGGAGGCAATGCTCACTCGACAGTTCAGTAAATTTTTAAGGAATAAGGGGAAGATCTTTAGGAGGAAGAAGCCATACTCCTTTAGTAAGAACGTTGAATCTAGCAATAATAAGAACAAAAATACTAAGAGAGTGATTTGTTTTCATTGCAACAAACAGGGACACATGAAAGGGGACTGCCCAGATCTCCAGAAGAAGGGTCCCTACCTTCAGAAGAAGAGCTCAAAGGTGCAGAAAAAGAAGAAGACACAGGCAATGGTCTACACGTGGAGCGATGAGGATGAAGATCCTGAAGACACTTCCTCAGAGGAGTATGAAGAAGGGATTTGCCTAATGGCAAACAGCGAAGAGGAGGTAACAAATATCTTTGAGAATTTTTCTATTGATGACTGGGAAGATGCCTATGCTGAATTATTAGATAAGTTCAATTCACTTAGTAAAGAGCCTAGGGTTCTGAAGAGAAAATCTAATACCAATATTGAAGAACAAACCCAATTCTGTGAAGAAAATCAGAAACTAAAAGAAGAACTTGAAGAAATGACTTCCCTAATAAAAGAAAATGAAAAGCTCAAGGAAGAAAATTAGGAGAGTCACACCCAGCTTAACGAAATCAAAATCAAAATTGAAGAAAGCCTGAATGAAAATATAGTGAACTCAGAGAAATATGAAGCTGTTAAGAAAGTGAATGCTCAACTTCTAAAAAGTTCTGAGTCACTTCAAAAAGAGCTGGAAGATAAACAGAAGGTCTTGGAAAAATTTGTCCAAGGAAAAACTAGTCTGGATGCTATACTAGGGACAAGGGTTAACTTCAATAGGGAGGGTCTAGGCTATGACCCAACTAACAAGAGACCTTTTCAATTTAAAACCACCACCTTCTGCCCAGAGAAGGGAAAGGAAAAGCTGGACACACCATCCAGCTCAAATAGCAGTCAAGGAGCTCAATGTCCGAAAGGAAGTTCAACAAACAATGCTGGTCGACCATTTAAAATAGGAATGAATTTTGTAAAGAACTTCACTAAGCCCACTCACCAGAACATAAATGGTAGATGGACCAAGCAAGTGGTTCTGAACAAAAGCTGGAATTACTACCAACAAAAGGGTCCAAACAGGATGTACTGGAGAAATAACTATCATCCTCAAAAATCTGCTAATCAACAAGCTCACAGAAGATATCCCAGGAATGGGAAGCCTAATGACTGGAATAGAGCTTACTTCTCCAGACCAGCTGGACATAACCCCGGCTATAATTTCAATAAACCAGAAGTAAAGGTGCCAGAGAAAACCATGTTGAAGCAAATCTGGATTCCTAAACATTTGCTTAGAGATTTGAATAATGTCTTTGGACCCAACTCATCTTGGGTTCCAAATCACCTTGCTTGATTTTGTTTGTGTAGGTCTGCCTGGCAGCTGAAAACAACAAGTGGTACCTCGACAGTGGCTGCTCCAGGCACATGACAGGAGACCGATCCAAGTTCACCAAGATAGAGATGAAGGTAGGGGGTCTGGTTAAATTTGGAGGAAAGGACAGAGGTAGGATCATTGGAGTTGGCACAGTAGGTAAGTCTTCCACAAACTCCATTGAAAATGTTCAACTTGTGGAAGGTCTTCAACACAACCTGATTAGCATTAGTCAATTATGTGACAAGGGTCACAGGGTTGTGTTTGATGATAACTCATGTAAGATTTTTGAAATAAATTCTGATGTGGTTAAATTTGTAGCCAACAGGGTGAATAATGTCTACATGATAGACTTAGATGCTGAATCTGAACCTAACCTTTGTTTATCTGCTAATTCTGAAAATGATGCTTTTGAATGGCATAGACGTGTAGGCCATGCTAGTTTCTCTACTTTACATAAATTGGTCAAGCATGATTTAGTTAGAGGCATGCCTAGAATTAAGTTCAATTCTATTTCAAAATCATGTGATGCTTGTGCTCTAGGCAAATAGACCAGGAATTCTTTCAAGCTAAGATATGAGCCATTGTCCTCTAGACCAATGGAACTTCTCCATATGGACCTCTTTGGTCCTACTAGGACTAAGAGTCTTAATGGGAATAGGTTTGGCTATGTGATCATTGATGACCATTCTGTTGTGACTCCTATGTGTTGATGGTGTTGACATGTAACTTTACTTCATATGGCAACACATTATTTTGATTGATTGGCAACACTGTTTATGTTTTGATGAAATTACTTTATCAGATTGTCTGTGTGTTATATGCATTTTATCTTGTTTTTACACTGAACACACACTCAAAGTCTCCAAGTCTATACATCGCTGATTGGGCATCAAAGTCTGCACATTAGCATCAGGTACATCGCTGTTGGGCATCAAAGTCTGCACATGAGCATCAGGCAGCAAGTGTGTACAACGCCCTGTGTAGGCACGACAAGTCCATACACTGGTTGCACATTGCACAACATGCGAAGTCACCAAGTGTGTACATTGCATAGCATGCAGGCGTCAAAGTCCATACATCCACAATGCATTGGCCAAGTCTATACACTGTCCGTCTCACTTAGAGTCTAAGGCGAAGTCTGTACATTGAGCGTCTCAATGAGCGTCTCATTCAGGTCCACACATTGGCCTTCAGGCTTGAAAGTATGTACATTGGACTGCGTCAACTCATTGCAATGACATATACTGTAGCGTCAACTCATTGCATTGGCTAAGTATATACACTGTCCGTCTCATTTAGAGTCTAAGGCAAAGTCTGTACATTGAGCGTCTCAATGAGTGTCTCATGTAAGTCCATACATTGGACTGTAGCATGCATCTGTCAATGGCATCTAAGTCTGTACAATGACCGTCTTCCTTAGCGTCTTGATCTTCCAAGTCTATACAGGCTTCTTTTTTACAAAGTCTATACATTGGTCTCAGACTCCAAAGTCTATACACTTGTCGGTGCTAAGTATATATAGTGAGCGTCTCATGAAGTTTGTACACCACTGTAGATGCACCGTCACACCCACCGTCTCATTCAGCGTCTTAGGCTTGCAAAGTCTACACATTGGTCGGTGGAAAGTCTATACATTCATTCACTGTAGCTCGCACGAGGTAAAGTCTGTACATTGGCCTCCATGCTTCAAGTCTATACATTGGACTGTTCGGCCAAGTCTGTACATCGCTGTTTGCCAAAGTCTGTACATTGGCATCTGTTCCTTCGTTGCAATTCAAAGTCTGCACATTGGGTTATTTGCCTACGTTCAGCTTCGAAGTCTATACATCGATGCCGTTGCCTACGTTGCAATTCAAAGTCTATACAGTCGATGTTTTTTCCATTGCTTCAAGTCTATACAGATGTTCTTCTAGAAAGTCCATACATCGTCTGTCTTCAATTGAGTCTCACTGAAGTCTACACATTGCATCTTCTCATCGAAGTCTACATATTGCATCTTCATTCATGAAGTCTACACATTGCATTGATCTTCACTTAGTCTATACATTGACAGTCTTCATATCACCTAAGTCTGTACAGCGGTTGCTTCATACAGCAAGTCTGTACATAGCTTTCACTTATATGAAGTCTATACAACGCAATTCTTCTGATAAGTCTATACAGAGTTGTTATTTAATCTGATCATCCGATACTCTGTCTGACAGGGATTCTCTACTGAGATTGCTGACATGGCTCGTGATCCCAGGAGGACGAGGTGACCAGATGCTGCCACGTGGATGGAAGCACCTCGAATCTGGAGAATTCCTTGGGCGGGAAAACGTGGAAGCCACGCGCCCTTATCCACCTGCTGCTGTTATATATATCAGTCTTCATCTTCTGTAAAGGCTGATCGAAGTTGGCGAAGTCTATACATCCAGTCTGAAACAGCAGCCACCGAGATCCACTGTGAGAGAAGAAAAGCAGAGAAGAAGAAAAGGAGAGAAGAAGAGAGATGAGTTGAGAGAGTTATTGTGAGAGCTTGTGAATCAGTCTCTTGGTCCAGTTACCAGAGCTGATATTGCTCAACTTTGAGCTACAGTCGTTTTGGTTTTCTTCCATTCGATTGTGTGTTTTGTTTGTTTTCAGTCTTGCTATTTTCTCTTTGAAAACTCTTGTTCTATCAAGCTGTTAGTCAGCGGTTTCAAGCTGTGAGGCAGCGGGTTGCAGAGGTGTTCCTCTGGTCGGCTAAGCTGTAGTGCCCAGCAGAGCAAGCTGTGATGCTCAGCTGTTGCAGAGGGTGCTCCTCTGGTCGGGATAAGCTGTAAGCCCCAGCCGTTGTTGGCAAGCTGTAGAGCCCAGCAGATTGAAGCTGTGTATCAGCAGTAATCCACATTCGAGTTGAATGTGGGGTGGACGTAGGTCGGATTGACCGAACCACCTAAAAGCCTTGTGCCTCTCGTGTGTTTGATTGCTTGTTCAGCAGATCTTGTGTGTTTCATTCGGTGCATTGGCTGTGTTCGTTTAGTGTTCTTCTAATTCAGCATTTGATTCTAGGCCTAATTTTTAAATAGCCAGTTGATCTATTCACCCCCCCCTCTAGATCCACATCCTGTGGTGATAGAGCCTTCCATCTAACTTCAACACTTGGTATCAGAGCTAGACTCTTCTACAGGGACTTACCGCCCGAAGAGGATAAGCACAGATGGACGGAAGAGGGATGATAGCTGAAGGACACTCCACATCCAAGCCCCCGTACTTCGATGGAACCAACTACGCATACTGGAAGCACCGTATGCAGGTATTCTTGAGGGCTAAAGATTATGAAATTTGGAAGGTGGTTAGCAAGGGACCTTTCGAGCTGTCCCCAAATGAAGATGTATGGACCAAGGAAGAAATTAGAAGGTCCACGCTCAACTGGAGTGCAATCAATGCAATCCAGTGCTCTCTGCATCCCACCGAGTTCTCACGAATATCTGCCTGCTCCTCAGCGAAGGAAATGTGGGATGCACTTGAAGTCATCTATGAGGGGACTTCACAAGTCAGAGAGACTAAGACTAATCTACTGGTTTCAGAATACGAAGCCTTCAAGATGAAGCCTAATGAGACGATCAAAGAAATGTATGCTCGGCTGACTATTATCACAAATGGTCTCAGAGGCTTCGGGAAAAAATATTCTGAGTATGATGTAGTCAGGAAGATCTTGCGATCCTTGACTCCAATTTGGCACACCAAGGCCACAGTTATGGAAGAGTCAAGAGATCTGCACAATACTAAGGCAGATGAGCTGATCGGATCTCTAATGGCTTATGAGATGAATATGCCGAAGATAGAGGAGGCTGACAGAAAGAGGAAGCCTATAGCTCTGAAGGCTGGTGCTAGCAGATCCAGTCGATCCAGCCCCAACGGATCATCAACTGAAGAGAGCTTGTCTGAAGAAGAAGTGGCAAATGCTGATATTGCCATGATTACTAGGGAATTCCGGAGATTTCTCAAGAAGGAAGGAAGAAGATTCAGCCGAAGAAATCCCAACAGTGGCCGCCGAGACACAAGGTATAAATCAAACCCTGTAAAGAAAGCTGAAACTAATGTTTGCTATCAATGCAGGAAGGCGGGTCACTTTAAAGCTGAATGTCCGACAAATCAGAACCTCAAGGATAAGTCCAAGAAGAAGAACACAAAAGGGAAAGCTATGGTGAGTACCTGGAGTGATGAGGATGAGGGATCTTTGAGCGTCACTTCGGACAGTGAAGTTGAAGCTGAGAAGCCAATCTGTCTCATGGCAACCAGCTCAGAAGATAGAGAGGAAGAATCTAATGAGGTATCCTCTCGCTATGAAAATTTTACTATTACTGATTGGATGGTTGCTTATGATGAACTTACTGATAGAGTAGATGAGGTCAGAAAAGAAAACAGGCATCTACGAAGAAAAATTAAAATCATGCAAAATGATACTTCATTGTCTGATAAAATTGCCTGCTTAGAAACTGAGAACAGTAATCTGAAACTCACATGTTCTGAATTTGAAGAAATCAATAAAGAACTGAAAATTTCTAAGGAAGAAAATGTGAGATTAGACAATGAAATTGATGCATGGAAACTGAAAATTCAGAATTATGAAAATGAGATAAAAATTGTTTCTGAAAAATATGAAGCTGTCCTCAATGTGAATAATGAGTTGAAAAAATCTATTGATGAAGTTCAGAAAGATAATGAGGATAAGCTAAAAACAATTGAGAAAATGACCCAAGGATCTGAAAATTTAGATGCATTATTGGGGTCAAAGGTAAATTTCAGAAGAGAGGGCCTAGGATTCAACTCTAGTGCAACTAAAAGCTTTGGAATGAAAACTATTTCCTTTGTTGCACAAAAGGAGAAAGGACCTCTGATCAACATGAATTCTAATAATGCTGTAAAGACAAATTTGAATCTGAAAAGGCTAAATGCAGAGGAGAAGGGCAAACAGAAAGTAGGTGAGCCTAGTAGAATTGGGACTTCCAAACCTAGCTCTAGTGCTCAACCCAAGGTTAGGGGTCAGCCTGCTCAGGTAAACAAACCCATGTCAATGCCAAAAAGTCTTCACCACCATCATCACAGAAAAGGACCCAACCAAAACCTATGAATAGGTCAGCAGGGTCAAGGGTGCAGGGAAGACAAAATATTTTCAGAAGTCAGCCCAACAAATTCAATCCACCTAGAGTTCAGTCCTACTACCCCACACAGCCAATCTATCCTAATGGGTGTGGGTGGACTAGAACTCAAGGGATGCATACAGGGTATGTTCATCAACCTACACACTTTTACAGACCCTATGTCAGAAATTGGGAAAATGGGTATGGTAGTCGGATGCCTAGGAATTACCAACATTTCCACAGCCAGCCCAAGGAACTACTATGGCCAAAACTTTATGAATGCAACCTGGCCGAAGCATTGGCACAATAACAACAATTCTGTGAATAACTCTGTTGGTGCAAATAAGAAGAAAGTCAACAAGAAAAAGCAAAACAAAAAGAAATCTGGAAAATCCACTGAACAGAACTGCTTCAAACAAATGTGGATTCCCAAAACCATGCTCTCTTTCTTTACTTGCACTTCATCTGCATTGGAGCCCAATCAGACTTGGGTTCCAAACTCTTTGCCCTAATTGTGTGTGCAGGTATGCCTGGCAGCCAAGAGCAACTTGTGGTACTTGGACAGTGGCTGCTCCAGGCATATGACAGGAGATAAGGCCAAGTTTTGCATGCTAACTGAAAAGCTAGGAGGCCTTGTCACCTTTGGAAGCAACACAAAGGGTAGGATCATTGGATCAGGTAAGGTAGGTAAGTGTTCTACCTGCTGCATTGATGATGTTATGCTGGTTGAAGGGTTAGCTTACAATTTACTTAGTATCAGCCAGTTGTGTGATAAGGGTCATAAGGTTTTATTTGATTCTCAATGCTGCAAGGTTTTTGAACCTGATTCAGAAATTATAAAATTCTCTGGAAAAAGAATAAATAACACATACATGATAGATCTAGATGATATTCAGCATTCTAACCTATGTCTTACTGCCAATAGAGAAGATTTAGCATTTTTATGGCATCGTAGGTTAGGCCATGCTAGTTATACCATTTTGCATAAACTAAACAAGTATAGCATGGTTAGAGGACTTCCTGAAGTTTCCTTCAAGAAAGAAAATAAAATCTGTGATGCATGCACTCAATCAAAGATAACTAGAAAGTCATTTAAGTCTAGAACTGAAAATCTGTCTTCCAAACCTTATGAGCTGATACACATGGACCTTTTTGGGCCAACCAGATCTGTCAGCTTATCAGGGAGGAGGTATGGGTTTGTTATGGTAGATGATTTTTCTAGGTATACTTGGGTTTATTTCTTATCTAATAAGAGTGATGCATTCTCAGAATTTCAGGAGTTCTGTATAAGAATAAATCAGAAAATTGAAAATATTTTGACTGATCATGGAGGTGAGTTTGAAAACTCACACTTTGAAGAATTTTGCAGGTCAAGTGGGATTCATCATAAGTTCTCCTCACCCAGGACACCTGAGCATAATGGTGTTGTCGAAAGGAGGAACAGAACTCTAGTAGAAATGGGCCGAACTCTCTTAGTTGAAGGTCAACTGCCAAGAAAATTCTGGGCTGAAGCAGTCAACACAGCCTGTTATGTAATTAACAGGGCAATGGTAAGACCTTCCACCCAGAAAACCCCTTATGAGATTTTGAGAGGTAAGAAACCTTCAATCGCCCACTTCAAGGTCTTTGGTTGTAAATGTTTTATACATATAAATGACAAGAGGGACCTTGATAAATTTGAGCCAAAAGGTGAACCAGGAATCTTCCTCGGTTATTCTGAAAACACCTGGGCTTATAGAGTGTTCAATTTAAACTCAAAAATTGTTGAAGAATCTCCACACATTATCTTTGATGAAACCTTGATGGAAACCAACCATGGTTATTGCAGGAACAAAGATGGGAACATTTTGAAAGATGAAAACTCTGCAGACCAGTCTGATGGTGAGGAAGATAAAGAAGAGCAAAATGAAGAAGAACCTGAAGTTCAGGGGGAGGTAAGTGAAATTCCTGAAACTCAGATTGTTAATATTAGATATCTTAAAGATCACCCTGTGAATAATGTCATTGGCAATCTGAATGATCCCCCTAGAACTAGAGGTCACTTTAGAATTCAGGATGAATTAAATGCATATGCTCTTGTCTCTCAAATTGAACCCAAGTCCATTGACTGTGCCCTCAAGGATATGCATTGGATTAATGCCATGCATGAGGAGCTTAATCAGTTCGACAGGAACAAGGTGTGGCACTTGGTCCCACCTCCTGATCATGGAACAGTCATAGGGACTAGGTGGGTTTTCAGGAATAAATCTGATGAATTAGGGAATATTGTTAAAAATAAAGCCAGACTTGTTGCTCAGGGGTACAACCAGGAGTTTGGTATTGACTTTGAAGAGTCATTTGCCCCTGTAGCCAGATTAGAAGCTGTTAGAATTTTATTAGCTTATGCATGTTCCCTAGGTATAATCCTCCAGCAGATGGATGTAAAATCTGCATTCTTGAATGGGGAAATTAATGAGGATGTCTATGTTAGACAGCCCCCTGGGTTTGAATGTCTAGATTTCCCTAATCATGTTTACAAATTAAATAAAGCTCTCTATGGTCTTAAGCAAGCTCCCAGAGCTTGGTACGACAGGTTGAGCAAGTTCTCACTGATCAAAATTTCACTAGAGGAGTAGTTGATCAGACCTTGTTTACAAAGGTGAGTCATTCTGAAATTCTTATTGTACAGATTTATGTGGATGATATCATTTTTGGGTCAACTAACCCCAAATTGTGTGAGGAATTTTCTAAAACAATGACTAATGAGTTTGAAATGAGCTCAATGGGTGAGCTCAAATTGTTTCTTGGACTGCAGGTTACACAAACAAAGGATGGAATGTTTATCACTCAGTCCAAGTACACAAGGGATCTACTCAAGAAATACAAGATGGATAACCTTAAAGAGATAGCTTCTCCAATGGGTACCTCTACAAGCTTGGATGAAGACACTAAAGGTAACCCATTTGACCAGAAGTTATACAGAGGTATGATCGGATCCCTTCTCTACTTAACAGCATCTAGGCCTGATATTCAATTCGCTGTAGGATTATGTGCTAGGTTTCAGGCCAGTCCTAAAGAAAATCATTTTAAAGCAGTGAAAAGGATTTTTAGATATCTGCTAGGCACCCAAGAGCTAGGATTATGGTATCCTGCTAGGTGTGAGTTAGAGCTTCTAGCTTACACTGATGCTGATTATGCTGGGTGTCGAGTAGATAGAAAAAGCACTAGTGGCTACTGTCAATTCCTTGGTGGATGTCTAGTATCTTGGGCATCTAAGAAGCAACACACTGTAGCCTTGTCTACAGCTGAGGCTGAATATGTTGCAGCAGGTAATTGTGCTGCCCAAGTACTTTGGATTAAGCACCAACTAGATGATTATCAGATAAAACTGGAATGTATTCCAATTCTATGTGATAATACTAGTGCCATATGCCTTGCTAAAAATCATGTTCATCATTCTAGGACTAAGCACATAGATTTAAAACATCATTTTCTAAGAGATGCTGTGAACAAAAAGGAAATTGAACTAGACTTCATTGAAACAGACAAACAAGTTGCTGATATCTTTACTAAGCCACTTGGAAATGAAAATTTTAAATTTTTTAGAAGAGAACTTGGCTTGTGTAAATTTCAGCATAATGAATGAACTCTTTGTTGACTTGAATAAAACTTTTGAGCTGCTTTGAATAAACTTCTGATTTGGACTTGCTGTTGATAGATTGAATAAACATTGTGCAACAGACTTATGATAATGCATGACTCTCATATTTTTATTGCACTCATGATCATCATTGCATATATATGTCTAGATGCATGATATGTCTATATTTCTGCATGATTGTATTGCACTGCATTTCTCTGCATAATATAGCATAATAGGTCTGAATAAGCATGAATTTCAAAATCATTTGTTCAGTCACTATTCGCAAAACCACATGCACATAGACAGGGGGAGTATTGCATATGTTTCAGAGTTGAGTCTGACAGTATGGCAATCTTTTAGTCAGTTCTAATATTAAGCAATAGAAAATAGATTTCTTCTTTCATAAGAACTTTAATTGCTTAAAGACTGACTTAATGGTTTAAAATTTATAATCTTTAGAGTTGAAAGACTACAATCAGTAAATAAGGATGTTGAAAATTGATAAAGCTCTCAACCTTATCTTATTTCATGTTAGACAAAGCTAATTATATCTGAAATCTGAAAACTCATCTGAAATCATGTTAGAGAAGCTATGTTTGTGTATTGTCCTTAAACAAGTCATTCTGAAACAACTAAAGGGCAGCTAAGAAAGATATTGAAAAACATTGAAAATTATTTGAAAAATAGCATTGACAGAGCAATGACTGGTAAATCACTGAGAAACTGAGTGATCCATCAAAGAAGTGGACACCACTCATGTCATGAGGTGTATCAGCTATCTCTGTATAAAATGATCAAAACAGTAGGTTGTTTTCACTGAGTACCTGGGGGTAACTGGCGTCTAATAAACGTGTACCCTCACACAAAAAGGTGTCAATCAATTCTATTGAGTTTGATCATAGGCAAGATGGTCCATCATGTTGAGTATCTAGGGGTATTGGCGTCTGATAAACGTATACCCTTACGCAAAAAGACTTTTGGTACCTGAATGCCCTAAATGAAATAATATTGAAAATGCTGTTCCTTCAAAGAAATTTCATGGATGTCAATTGTTTAATTTCAATACATGACCTGGTTTCTCTTAACACATTTTACTGAGTCTATGAAAGTAAGATATTCTGAAACTGAATCTCTCATGTAAATATGACTCTGGTTTATTGTTTTATCATGCACATCTACCTTATCCAATGAATGTAGTGCATGAACTCTCATTTTTATAACCTTTAAACCAGAATTTCAATTTCTAAGCCGTTTCTCAGTTCATATGACTGAAGGTTCTGTGCTTTAGTTGCTTAATTTCTGAACTACTTACTAAGAATGCTAGTCAGCTGAACTTTCTTTCTCCTTCACTTGCACTCACTTTCCCTCCTATTTGTTGATGGCAAAGGGGGAGAATATTGTCTGAATTCATTCTTTCTGTTCAGGGGGAGAATTCTGAATTGAGAATTCTGCATTCAGGGGGAGTGTATGCATCTGCATCATGGTATGACAAAAGGGGGAAATTTTGTTAGCAGGGAGTTGCTTACATTTTGTAGCATGCAGCATGTCATTCATAGCATCTACATGTATCTGCATAACAATCTGAATAACAAATCATGTCATTCATCAAAAAATGCATCTGTATGACAGGATGTTGCTACTCTACATGATAGGGGGTTGCCATCATCAAAAAGGGGGAGATTGTTGTGACTCCTATGTGTTGATGGTGTTGACATGTAACTTTACTTCATATGGAAACACATTGTTTTGATTGATTGGCAACACTGTTTATGTTTTGATGAAATTACTTTATCAGATTGTCTGTGTGTTATATGCATTTTATCTTGTTTTTACACTGAACACACACTCAAAGTCTCCAAGTCTATACATCGCTGATTGGGCATCAAAGTCTGCACATTAGCATCAGGTACATCGCTGTTGGGCATCAAAGTCTGCACACGAGCATCAGGCAGCAAGTGTGTACAACGCCCTGTGTAGGCACGACAAGTCCATACACTGGTTGCACATTGCACAACATGCGAAGTCACCAAGTGTGTACATTGCATAGCATTCAGGCGTCAAAGTCCATACATCCACAATGCATTGGCCAAGTCTATACACTATTCGTCTCACTTAGAGTCTAAGGCGAAGTCTGTACATTGAGCGTCTCAATGAGCATCTCATTCAAGTCCACACATTGGCCTTCAGGCTTGAAAGTATGTACATTGGACTGCGTCAACTCATTGCATTGACATATACTGTAGCGTCAACTCATTGCATTGGCTAAGTATATACATTGTCTGTCTCATTTAGAGTCTAGGGCAAAGTCTGTACATTGAGCGTCTCAATGAGCGTCTCATGTAAGTCCATACATTGGACTATAGCATGCATCTGTCAATGGCATCTAAGTCTGTACAATGACCATCTTCCTTAGCGTCTTGATCTTCCAAGTCTATACAGGCTTCTGTTTTACAAAGTCTGTACATTGGTCTCAGACTCCAAAGTCTATACACTTGTCGGTGCTAAGTATATACAGTGAGTGTCTCATGAAGTTTGTACACCACTGTAGCTGCACCGTCTCACCCACCGTCTCATTCAGCGTCTTAGGCTTGCAAAGTCTACACATTGGTCGGTGGAAAGTCTATACATTCATTCACTGTAGCTCGCACGAGGTAAAGTCTGTACATTGGCCTCCATGCTTCAAGTCTATACATTGGACTGTTCGGCCAAGTCTGTACATCGCTGTTTGCCAAAGTCTGTACATTGGCATCTGTTCCTTCGTTGCAATTCAAAGTCTGCACATTGGGTTATTTGCCTACGTTCAGCTTTGAAGTCTATACATCGATGCCGTTGCCTACGTTGCAATTCAAAGTCTATATAGTCGATGTTTTTTCCATTGCTTCAAGTCTATACAGATGTTCTTCTAGAAAGTCCATACATCGTCTGTCTTCAATTGAGTCTCACTGAAGTCTACACATTGCATCTTCTCATCGAAGTCTACACATTGCATCTTCATTCATGAAGTCTACACATTGCATTGATCTTCACTTAGTCTATACATTGGCAATCTTCATATCACCTAAGTCTGTACAGCGGTTGCTTCATACAGCAAGTCTGTACATAGCTTTCACTTATATGAAGTCTATACAACGCAGTTCTTCTAATAAGTCTATACAGAGTTGTTATTTAATCTGATCATCCGATACTCTGTCTGACAGGGATTCTCTACTGAGATTGCTGACATGGCTCGTGATCCCAGGAGGATGAGGTGACCAGATGCTGCCACGTGGATGGAAGCACCTCGAATCTGGAGAATTCCTTGGGCGGGAAAATGTGGAAGCCACGCGCCCTTATCCACCTGCTACTGTTATATATATTAGTCTTCATCTTCTGTAAAGGCTGATCGAAGTTGGCGAAGTCTACACATCCAGTCTGAAACATCAGCCACCGAGATCCACTGTGAGAGAAGAAAAGCAGAGAAGAAGAAAAGGAGAGAAGAAGAAAGAGAGAAGAGATGAGTTGAGAGAGTTATTGTGAGAGCTTGTGAATCAGTCTCTTGGTCCAGTTACCAGAGCTGATATTGCTCAACTTTGAGCTACAGTCGTTTTGGTTTTCTTCCATTCGATTGTGTGTTTTGTTTGTTTTCAGTCTTGCTATTTTCTCTTTGAAAACTCTTGTTCTATCAAGCTGTTAGTCAGCGGTTTCAAGCTGTGAGGCAGCGGGTTGCAGAGGTGTTCCTCTGGTCGGCTAAGCTGTAGTGCCCAACAGAGCAAGCTGTGATGCTCAGCTGTTGCAGAGGGTGCTCCTATGGTCGGGATAAGCTGTAAGCCCCAGCCGTTGTTGGCAAGCTGTAGAGCCCAGCAGATTGAAGCTGTGTATCAGCAGTAATCCACATTCGAGTTGAATGTGGGGTGGACGTAGGTCGGATTGACCGAACCACCTAAAAGCCTTGTGTCTCTCGTGTGTTTGATTGCTTGTTCAGCAGATCTTGTGTGTTTCATTCGGTGCATTGACTGTGTTCGTTTAGTATTCTTCTAATTCCGCATTTGATTCTAGGCCTATTTTTTAAATAGCCAGTTGATCTATTCACCCCCCCTCTAGATCCACATCCTGTGGTGATAGAGCCTTCCATCTAACTTCAACACATTCTAGATTTTCATGGATCTTTTTCTTAGCCAATAAAAGTGAAGCTTTTCAAAAGTTTAACCAGTTTTTCAATAAGGTCAAACAAGAAGGAAAATACAATATTTGTACAATTCAATCTAACCATGGAGGTGAATTTGAAAATTCCATGTTTTATGATCTTTGTGAAAGGGAGGGACTAACACACAGGTTTTCTTCTCCCAGGACACCTGAATAGAATGGAATTGTGGAGAGAAGAAATAGAACTATTGTGGAGATGGCCCAAACCATGCTGATTGAGAGTCAATTACCAAGGAAATTCTGGGCAGAGGCGGCCAATACAGCAACTTACATAATCAACAGGGCCATGGTAAGACCCATTCACAAGAAAACACCCTGTGAGCTACTAAAAGGTAAGAAACCAAACTTGGTTCATTTCAGAATTTTTGGAGCTAAATGCTTTATTCATAACATTGACAAGAAAGATTTAGATAAGTTTGAAGCTAAAAGCTCCCCTGGAATATTTTTAGGATACTCTGAAGTGTCAAGGGCATATAGGGTCTTTAACATAATAGACCAGAAAGTTGAAGAGTCTCCACACATCCTTTTTAGTGAAAAGAAAGGTGTTACTAACATTGGAAATTTTGATAGGGATTCCAATCACGATGGGGAATTCCTAGAAGACCAAGAAGAAGAGAAGACTCAGCCGAGTGGAACATCAAATCCTCCCAACCAGGAAGGGCCAGAAGAGACAGGTGAGTCTTCAATAAATGTTAGATTTCTTAAAGATCATCCGATAGATAATGTCATAGGCAACCCTGAAGATCCTCTTCGGACTAGGTCTCATTTTAGAAATGTTAATAATCAAGACCTAATTGCTTTAGTCTCACAAATTGAACAAAAATCAGTAGAAGAGGCCTTGGCTGATCAAGCTTGGGTCAATGCTATGTGTGAGGAATTAGGTCAGTTCGAAAGAAATAATGTCTGGGAGCTTATTCCAAGACCAGAAAGTGTTAATATCATAGGAACTAAGTGGGTGTTTAAAAATAAAATGTATGAAGATGGAATCATTTCTAGGAATAAGGCCAGACTAGTAGCCAAAGGCTACTATCAGGAATTTGGTGTTGATTTCGATGAATCCTATGCACCTGTTGCTAGGATGGAAGCAATAAGAATTTTGCTAGCTTTTTCATGTTCCAAGAATATAAAACTCCAACAAATGGATGTTAAAAGTGCCTTCTTAAATGGAGTTATTAAGGAAGAGATTTTTGTTGAACAACCCCCTGGATTTCAATTCTCTCCTCAACCTAACCAAGTTTTCAGGTTAAACAAAGCCCTGTATGGTCTAAAGCAAGCTCCTCGAGCATGCTATGAAAGATTGACTGAATTTCTGATCAGCAAGGGCTACAATAGAGGTAAGGTTGATCAAACTTTAATTACCAAGGGTACAAATAAAGATCTCATCATAGTTCAGGTATATGTAGATGACATTGTGTTTGGATCAACTAGCTGTGAACTATGTGATGAATTCTCTAAAATGATGTCTGCTGAGTTTGAAATGAGTTTGGTCGGTGAACTAAAGTACTTTCTTGGCTTGCAGGTACAACAGTCAGAGGATGGATGCTTCATCAACCAGACCAAATACACAATGGAACTATTCAAGAGGTTTGGTATGAATAACCTGAAGCACATTACAACACCCATGGGTACCAATACCTCACTGGATGCAGATGAGACAGGTAAAGAGGAAGATGCCAAGCTCTATCGAGGTATGATTGGATCTCTACTTTACTTGACAGCCTCTAGACCAGATATACAGTTCAGTGTAGGAATGTGTGCTAGATATAAGTCTAGACCCACTGAAATACATCTAGCTGCAGTGAAAAGAATTTTCAGATATTTGTCAGCTACACATTCTCTTGGTTTATGGTTTCCTGCATCACACACACTTAATTTAGTTGCATACACAGATGCAGATTATGCAGGGTGTAAACTAGACAGGAAAAGCACTAGTGGTCACTGTGAATTTTTGGGTGGGTGTTTAGTGTCTTGGGGTTCTAAGAAACAACATTCTGTGGCCCTCTCCACTGCAGAGGCTGAATATGTGGCTGCAGGGAGTTGTGGTACACAAGTCATTTGGATTAAACACCAGCTTCAGGACTACCAAGTAGACCTGGGGTGCACACCTATCTATTGTGATAATACCAGTGCCATTAATCTTGCGAAGAATCATGTTTTGCATTCCCGCACCAAACACATATAGATAAGGCATCATTTCATAAGAGATGAGGTTTCTAAGAACAATTTTGAACTGATTCATGTAGGCACTGATAATCAGATTGCTGACATCTTCACTAAACCTCTGGATAATGAAAAATTCACTACACTGAGAAGAGAATTAGGCTTATTCAAGTTGTCTTAATTGTAAGTCTGTTCATATTGTAAGGGGGAGCTCTGTGTGTCTGATGGTTAGCTTTCAGTAAGGCTATGTTTAAGGGGGAGCTGGTTGAGCTGTGAGAGGGAGAGTTCTTTGACAGATTCAAAAAGACTGACCAGATGTGTGTCTTTGCTGGTTCTCATGACTGATCTAGTGTGGTTCTCTCAGACAGTAGAATCTCACTCATCTCTTAAGTCTATAAGTCTGTGATACTAAAGTCCAGCTAGAATCTTTCCTCTGGTAGTCTTTCAGAGATCTGGATTAATTGTATAAAGTATATCTTCCTACATTGTCAGTGATTCTTGTTCAGGCCAAAACCTGTATGTCTTGATATCTGACCCAAACAACTTGAAATCTAGACTTCAAGATACACTTCAAGAAATACTCCTTTGGGTATTGTTTTCAATCATTCCATCTTCTCAACACAAGGGATAAATTGAATTAACAAAGGTCTTGATTTGTTCACTGAGAAACTGGGAGCTTCATCAATGAAATGAAGTTTTCTCCTATGTCATGAGGTGTCAAATGCTTAACAAAAAAAATATGACATTAATATTCTGACCATCACAAAGCAATGGTGGCTTGCTGGTGAGTAACTGAGGACTCTGGCCTCTAATCAAGGTGTTTCCTCATGTCAAAAGTCATAGTTACTAACTATGTTCCTAAAAAAAAAAAGGAGGAGGTAATGAGGTACTCACACTGAGTAACTGGGGATTCAGGCCTCTAATCAAGGTGTCTCCCTAATGTCAAAAGTGTGAATTACCAACTTACTCATTGGTTTTCTTGCAAATCACCTCAAAATCCCTTGTCTTTATGTAATTTAATGGATTGCTTGTCCTCAATACCTTGAGAACACCTTCTCTGACTTTGTCTCTTGTTGTCTTCTGGGATAGTTGCTTGTTCAGCTAAGTCATGCCATACTTGTTAACTCCTATTCTAAATCATATCCTATGTATGTTGATAAACTTTTCTATCATTCTATTTCTCTATTGTTTACTGGAGTTCAAGAATCTTCACTTGAGTTTAGCACCTCACTTATTCTCTTAAGACTTGTTCGTGCCTTTCTGCACTAAGATGTTACTGTACTTCTTCCTCATGTCTCCAGCACTTTCATATTTTCTGCATTTCCTTTTGCTGATGTCAAAGGGGGAGAGAGGTTTTGAAATATCAGTAGATCATTTGTTGTCATGAGTTGTGGGGGAGAATAGTTTGTCATGGCAATATCTGAGAGTGAGATGTGGGGGAGCTGAGAGTGAGTTGTTGGGGGAGTGGTTTTGGAGAAAGAAGTGTTTCAGCAGTAGTGTTTATTTTGGCTCAGCATGCACTTGCTTTGAATTTACCTTGATTGTTAAAGCTGCTGTTGATTTCTTTTTAAGCATTGATATTGCTTGATTCATAGTGTTGCCATCATCAAAAAGGGGAGATTGTTGCATCCCTACGGTTTTGATGATGTCTCACACTATAAATCAATCTGCTTCTATCTCAAGATCAATGCATGCTTCATCTATTAAGTCTAAACATTGTCTCGCACACACACACATAGTCTGCACATCATGTCTGTACAGCCCCTGGTCGCAAGACCAAGTCTGTACATCGTCTCCTGCATGCATTACTTTAAGTGTGTACAGCCAGTGCATTCCCTCATAGCAAGTCTAGATATTTTGCATTCCTTCATATCAAGTCTAGACATTGCATACTACAAGTCTACACATCCTGTTTGCACTAAGTCTGTACATTGTATGTGCTTTCACTGCATGAGTCATTGAAGTCTATTCATCGCCTTGGCGCTCATCAAGTCTATACATTGCAGTGGTGGCAAGTATATACATTGCCCTATTTCAGGCACGCAGAGTCTGTACAGAGTTTGCACAGTCTGCATCTTCCAAAGTCTATACATCCATAGCAAGTCTGTACATTCCTAGTCTTTACCTACGTTCAGAACCCCAAGTCTGTACATCACGTGAAGCCTGTACATCGGTAAAGTCTGCACAATGTGCTTTGAAGCTGCATCAAGTCTATACATTGTCCACAGCACACACGTTCAAAGTCTTTACATTGAAGTCTGTACAGCCTTGGCATATGCATTCATAAAGTCTATACATTAACAAGCACACACACGTCCAAGTCTGTACATCCGACCGTCTCATTCAGCGTCTCACGCTATCTGAGTCTGTACAGCGTTAGGCTACAGTGCATCGTCTCACAAAGTTTGTACATCGTGCGTCTGTCCAAGGAATTCATCAAGTCTATACACTCTTTAACTCAGTTCGCATCTTAGTCTGAAGTCTGTACAGCCTTTGCATTGTGCATACTTTGAAGTCTATACATTGCTTGTGTAACTCCAGCCTTTACTTCAAAGTCTATACATTGGATATGCTTGTGCATCACAAAGTCTGTACAGTGCTGTCTCGTGCATTCTAAGTACATACACTGCTTTGGGCATTATTCTTCACAGCATATCTGTACACTGCATTTGGGCATTGTTCTTCACAACATGTCTGTACACTGCTTTCACATGCGCAATCAAAGTGTGTACAGCCTATGCTCGCAGCGGTTAAGTCTATACATTTTGCTGTCGCTTGTTCTTGCATCCCCCGCAAGTCTGTACATTGAGGTCGCTTGAAGGGCTTCAAGTCTACACACTCTCACATTGTACACACTTGCCTATTTACTGCATCTAAAGTCTATACACGCTGTGTTAAAAACCTGAACTAACTAGTTACATTCCTTTCTTCTCTGCCTGCAGATGATTCAGGCTGATGATTGGACACGTGATCTGAGGATGATGCTTGGCACGTGATCCGAGGATGCTTTGGAAATGGAGGGAATGAGCCTCACTCCCACCACTCGTGTGAAAGTCATGGAATTCAGGTCGGATGCCATATAAAAGGGTGTCTTCTGCGATCAACAGAACCTGAACTGGAGGAAAAAGCTGAGAAGAAGAATCCCTGAGCAGAAAAAGAAAAGAGAGAGCCTCCACGTTCCAGAGAGAAGACAGAGAGAAATGATTTGAGAGAATTGTTCTGAGAGAAAAGTCTGTGTGAGGGAGAAGTGTCTGATTTGCTTCTTCGGAAGCTACATTGTTTTGGTTTTCAGAAACGATTGTCTTCATCGATTGTCTTATTTTTCTGTTTCTTTCTTCATATTTCTGATTCCGTATTGTTACCCTCCAGTGTTTGGAGGAAGAGAGAGATACTCCGGTTTCCCTCTGGGTTGCAGAGGAAGAGAGATTTGTGATCTCTGGTTTTGCCAGTGACGGGCTGTCACTAGCAGGTTCCCTCTGGGTAGGAGGAAGGGAGATTCGTCTCCGGTTCTGGTCTTGCGGGGAGCAAGTCCAGGTGTCAAGCTCTGTGGGTGGCAGAGTTTGAGTTGAGGGATTTGTTTCCCTTGGTTTGGCAAGCTATTTGGCAGCATATGTTCACAGACTGAGTCTGCTGTTTCTAGCCGTGGCTAGTGGAAGCCTCACTCTAGTTGGAGTGAGGGGTGGATGTAGATTGTGGACTACAATCGAACCACCTTAAAAATTCTTGTCTCTTCTGTGGTTTGCTGTTATCGTTTGTGCTCTCCATCCGCTTGGCATTTTGTTTGACTGTGAATAGCCCTTTCAATCGCACTTACTTATTCTATCTTGGTTATTGACTGCGTTAGCAATACTCTTTCGCTATATCTGAAGGGTTGAGAAACCGTAGAACTGATTTTCCGCTAAAGTTTTTAAATCGGGAGTGATCTATTCATCCCCCCCTTCTATATCACTCTTCGCTGCGGATAACACTTCCACTGGGCTGGAAGTTGATCGCTCTTTTATCTCCTTTGTGCCCGCGTGCACACTCTTTCTTTATCTAAACAACTGTTCCTTTCATTGAATTTCCCCAAGATTACATCATCTCGAGCTTTTGATCCAATTCTTATCAAGTGATGTTGATCGCATGTCTCATCACACCTTGGCATCTACTATTCAGTCCGCTCTCACTCCGTTTCATTACATTCCATGCCGTTTCACTTCATTCCATTCTGTTCCACTTCGTCTCGCTCCCTTACAAAGCAGACGCCAAGGTGGGGCAGCTGTAGACACGCCAAAATTGACATCATTTTGAGCATATCTCCTATCACATTGTGATGCCCCAATTTGACCCATAAATCGACTTATTTGAGTGGTTTTCCTCATTTTTCTTGAATCTCAAGCTTTCCTAAGGTTTTCCACATGTTTTCCTATTTTTCCAAATTTTTATGAGATGTTTATCCATTTTTTCAGGCATTAAATCAATTAATGACACCCACCCCGTCGCCATTTAATGGGCGTCCCTGAACAAGGTGCCCATTACATTAAATGGAGCCCAAAACCTAGGTGCCCATTCCAATTGGCACCCAGGTCATGGGCGCCCATTCCTGCTCTGTGATTTTTGACGACTTTTTCGAAATTGTTGAATTAGAGACGCTATGGAAAGTCGCCAATTCTTAAATAGAGACCGTTCGGAAGGTCGTCAATTCTTTTCTTCATATTTTGAGCCGAATTCAGATTATTTTTGATTCCACGACTGTTCGGAAGGACGCTAATTCATAAATAGGCACCTGTACAACAAGTCACCAATTTCCTTGCCATATTTTTAAGCTTTTAACTCCGTCCAAAATTTGTATTAATTCCTAATTGGAGACCGCCTCATGGATGCTAATTCTTTTCAAATTTTGGAAACTTCTAATCCATCTCGAATTAAAGCCTCAGAATTGGTGATGCTTCGAGCGGGCGCTCTTTTAATTAGCGACCACTGTGGTGGTCGCCAATTCTTGCAGAATTCCAAAACCGAGCAGAACTTCCTTCTTTCTCTGTTTTGAGCTTATTTTCCACTTGGGAAAGGATCCTAATGGTTTCTAAGGTTGAGGGAACACATGGCCATGATATATCTTCTTCCAAATACAACTTAAACATGTTTTCTTATTTTCCTTGAATTAAACTCTAAATTTTGGCCCTATAAATAGGATCCCTCTCTCCCTTTTTTTAATTATCAAATCATCTAATGGAACGAAGAGAGAGTGCACCCCCTTTCCAGAGGAAGGGAATGTTCTCACTCCACCTTCGGGCCACTATATGTAATTTTATTGCTTAGAAAAATGAATAAGAGTTCAGAAGGGGCCAGGCCCCTAGAATACAAAGAAAAAATGTGAAAAATAGAGAAGCTATACACGCCGGAGACGTATATTAGGGATGCGGCAAGCATCAGCCATAGCATATCCTTTAGCCATAAGAGGCAGCTCACTTGTAGATAAGAACTCTGTGTTATAACCCGTTGAGATGGCATGATTAACCAGGGCATCAGCAAGTTGATTCGCTTCCCTGTATGTGTGACTAATAGGGCAGTGAAATGAAATAAAAATTTTCTGTAAGATTCTCCACCACGGGAGAAGAGACCAAGGAGGGATTATGTCATGAATCAACATATAAACCAATGCCAAAGAATCTATGAAAATAATTGAAACTGGAATAGAATGCAACTGGGCCAATCGAAGACCATCAAGAAGCGTCTGTCCTTCTGTGACCATATTGAAGCCATAACCGTAATAATTAGAAAACCCAGTAACATTTTCCCTTGAGAATTTCCGAAGCAGCCACCACCCCCTGAAGAGCCGGGGGTACCTTTACTAGCGCCATCCACATTGAGTGAGAAATCAGATTTTGGGGCAAGCCAACGAACGGCGATGCAGGACAGGAGCTTCTGCTTAATAGAGATGCCAAATGCCTGGAGGTTATGGTGGAAGAAAGAGCCGACACCTTGTTTGAAAGTGATCTGCTGCATAATCTGAGCAGCCTCATCTTGTATCTGATCCGAGAGCCGAAGGAAGCTGGTCCGAAGACCTTCGAACCGAATACGACATCAATATTTCCAAATTTCCCATACAATCATCATAGCTACCAGCATGGTAATAAAGCCCTGCGGACTGTGTATGGCTGCCCCATTAAGTATTTTCTGAAGCCTGCTGGTGATAGTGCTAGTTTCCAAGCAAGAGTTATCAAGTAGGGGAGTGAATTTACTCCACATAAAATTAGCCAATTCGCTGTTAAGAAAGAGGTGATCTACATCTTTAGTGGCATGAGAGGATGAACAACATACACAACAAGATGCTATGTGGACTCCACTATTTTGAATCCGACTGTCAACTGGCACCGCATGGTTCTTCTTTTGTGCATTTAGTTCATGTTCATGCATCATACTTTTCTTTTATTATTCTTTCCATCATCTCAACCACGTTGAGACCTCCTTTGTGCAACACTTGCACCCTCCCTTATTTTCTTCATCACATCATTTTTATCCACACTTTGCATAGGGGTTTAAAAGCCAAACACCAACAAGGTGTGTTCTATTCCATGCTTCCCATGTTTATGTTCATATTTGGGATTTGATGCTACACTCACCTTGGTTCTAATCCATATCTTTTATTGGTGTTTTCTTTGTTTTGCAAGGGTAATCAAATAAGAAGAACTCTCTTCATCGGTCGGTCGATAGAAAGAGAAGGTGCACCAATGATCTCTTCCGCACTTCAAGGTATTTATTCGTGATCCCGCCATGGTTCTTATTGTTATATTATTTTGAGGTAACCCCTTTGGCGATCACACTCCCCTTAGCATCCACGCATGCTCTTTTGCTCCCTATTTCTCTCTCTTTTCCCCTCTTTTCCTAGCTTACTATCTTATTGTTCTTTTAGTGGATTTTCCATAGATCTACAAGCGTGTTGAAAAGCCTTGAAAGCCCCACATCGGGATGTGAAAAGGTATTCAGAGCCGTATCGGTCACATGTTGACCATTTCCTTATTGTTCCGTGCCCCCCTCAAACTCATGTGTTGTGAATTTATAGACACATCTATAATGAATTTTCGGGAGCTAGGTCTCCTCGCGGGGAATGCCACGTGGAAGCACTCAGGGTAATAATAAAATATCATTATAGCTTTTATTAGTTTTACTCACGATAGGGCGTGCTAGTCACGTGTGTGACAATGTGTTCCGGTTCCATGACTGGTATGGTCTGGACTAACCGAAGGTGTGCTCCTTCCTATCACTAAGCAAACGATGGTGGGCATCAGGTCGGGACTGGAGACCCGCCGTGCCATAAAGGTCGATCACGACGATAAGAGGGGAAAACATTTGATTAATCTCCAAGCAATGGGGCTGCATGGCTGATAAGTTGATTCCTATAAAAAGAAGAGAGAGCGTGTTAAAAAGCCTTGAAAGCCCCACAATGGGGTGCGAAAAGGTATTCAGAGCCGTATCGGTCACATGTTGACCATTTCCTTAATGTTCCATGCCCCCTCAAACTCGTGTATTGTGATTTTACCAACACGTCTATAATGATTTTTCGGGAGCTAGGGCTCCTCGCGGGGAATGCCACGTGGAAGCACTCGGATCTTGTGCCAACCTCCTTGAGCCACATGCACATCATTCGAGGCAGGTGTGGCCGTCCCTACCGAATCGGCCGTCATTTGGTTAACTATTCTACCGTTTGAACGGGTTTCTTCGGGTTAGAATCTCAGCTTCAGCGTAAGGTTTCCATAAATTATTTTAATATAACTTATTCAAAAAATTAAATGAAAGCACGATAGAACTCTGTTTCGAACCCGACACCTCACCATTAACAGTGATACACTTAACGAACTTAGTCAAGTCCCCCGCTCGAACGTCTCATGTGCTGAGCCATTATTCACCCTTGCGAACCCATTTTTTACCCTTAACAGATATTTGTCAGACTTAACATCTATTTGTCACCCTTACAGCTGATAGTCGTTGCCTTAGCATTTTCCCTATTACACTAAAGCTGTCGCGCTAACTCATTTTTCACCCTTAGCGACTTATTTGTCGCCGTAGCCTTGAAAATTTTTACCGTTGTTTCCACATTTGTCACCCTTATGCCGCTAATTGTGTTGTCTTGTTGCAGTTGTTCATCATGATTGGATAGATAGGACGATGCACCTATCTGATGCATCGACCCATCTAAATAGTTTCATATATTCATTCACACCTTTTTGCTTGTCTTCATGAATATGCATGAGTCTGCATTCCTTGAGTATCTATTGCAATATCTCATGAAGCTTATTTTATAAGAGTTTTGAAGGTTAACTCTTTAGGAAGGACATTTTGGTAATTTACCCTATTAAATTGGTAAATAAAGCGGACCATGATTTCTTGACTATGTCTCACTTCTAAGCTTTTATTGTCTACTTCTTTCAACCTCGGCCAAGCTCTCTCTGTCTCGGTGCATCATCGTACTTCTCCATAACTCCCTAAAAACCCTAAGACTGAGCATCACCTTCATACATCGATGCACTAGAGGTTTCCCTCCATGTTTCCATCATCCTGTTAAAGTCAAAAACCCACCTCTCCTTGTTTACTGTTACCCTATCTTCTACAGTATCTCTCTCCGGCCTCTCCTCTACTTCAATGTCTTCGCCAACTACAAGAAGCAGAGGGAAGTAGACAGTCTCTGGGAAACAGCCTGTAGCTGATGTATCGGGATGAAAGGAACCTCGGTCCAAGCAATCTCATGACCGAGATGCATCTGCTAGTGGATCTCATCAGCCGGAGTTAACAAATGCGACAAAAAGGAATGACCGAGAGTCAGATTCACCTGTCAAAAAAATAGGGGCAACTCATAAAAGAGTTAATAAGAGTTTAATAAGGATAGAGCTCAGAGATGAACGTGATGAACCAAATGAAGTAGTGAGAATTTTGTTTCCAAGGTACATTGATATACATGACCACCAACTACTTGAAAATTTTCTTGAATTAATGGAGATGATTGAATTTCAAGGATGGAAGAAGTTTGTCAGTAAGCATAAAATCTAGTATCCCAAGTTGGTGACTGAATTATATGGAAACCTGACATATGATGCTTGCATTCCAAAGTTTTGGACTCATGTTAGAGGAGTTGAAATTGAGATCACCAAGCATCTATTGCATGAAGCTCTTAGAATTCTAGAGGGTGGAGCTGAAGAAGTTGGTTTTATCTATGATAAATTTGAAGCATATTCAATTATGACTGGTTTACCCAGCAATGCTCAGGATGAAAATCAGACCTACATCACCAGCTTCAACACCAATCGGTTTCCTCCCCTACAAAGGCTGCTACACCACATTTTTACTACAATCATAACACCTCAAGGTGGTGGTCGGGGTCGGCTAACTGTGACCCAAAGATTCCTATTCTACTGCATGTTCAAGAACATCAAGGTCTATTTGTCAGACCTGATGATTCAGATAATGGGTTTCTATAAGAATGCTGGAAGACATTTACCATATGCAGCGCAGTTGACTGCTGTCTTCAAGAGAATAAAGATTCCGTTGAAAAATGAAAAATTCAAGGAAATCCACATGTCAAATATCTTATACAATGGATTTTGTTGAAATGTATATGAAATTTAAAAGGGTCGGAGGTAAGAATTTAATGCAATTACCAAGGGATAATCCACCACAAGTGGTTGAGCAGTCCCAACATCAGCCTGAGCAGCCAGAACAACAACTTGATCAACCTGAAGACCAAGCTCAACAGATGGAGCCGTGTGTTGAGTAAATGCAACAGCAGCAGCAAGAACAAGAACAGCAACAGCAAGCAGAACAGTAGTAGCAATTAGAGTTTCCACTACAATAACAAGCGCTAGAACAGCAACAGCAGCAGCTAGAGCAGCAGCAGCGAGAATAGGAGCAGCAACAAGAAATTTAATAAGAAATGGCTGAGGTTCAACTGGATCATCAAGAACCTCAAGCATCACCAGAACACCAACCGCAGAACATCTCTACTGTGAGACAAGCTGTAGCTGTAGATCCTCAAACCTCTCGAGCTTCTACATCATCTGTTCAAGAGACATGCACTCTCTTTCGTTTCATATCTGCACAATTTGGGATGCTACATTCTACATTGAAAAAATAGTCAAACTACTTTGAGCATCAGATGATTCAGTTTAGAGGAGAAGTAAACTTTGGAATGAGAGAAATGTCAAAAAACATTGATCAGAAATTGACTCGTCTTAGGATGGAAGTGAACAACATAATTGCTGAAATCAACAAAGACAGGACACGTGCCAATAGGAATTTTTGAAAACTAGTCCAAGATATTCAAGGAGTCCTTAGAGTTGCTGGAAATCAGATTGGCAGGTTGACTGGGAGATTCAACCATCACGATGACAAGTTATTCACCGCTATAGAATATTTTCATGAAACCATAGAACAACAAAATCGCCTTGTTAGGAATTATGATCATATGACAGACAAATTACAGATGATTATAGATGCCATTAAATACATGGTTGAAGTATTCAAGGATCATTACCCTCAGCCAGCTTTTGAAGACCAAGGAGACAGATGGTCACCTGGTATGGCTCCAGAGTCATCCTCTCAACTTCCTATTGAGGCTACTCAGTTTGATGCATAGCTAACCCATATTACTGATATGATCCATCATCATACAACTATGCTCAGCGCTAAAATGGAGTTGTTTCATGAAGATCTACTTGAAAGGCATTTCTCCACTGACAAAAACCTCAGAACCGTTGCTCAAAGGGTCAATCAGAATGCAGAAGAACTATTGGCCTCACTTCAGCATGCTACACTCCCTCCTCACGGTGCTTCTACACAAGATGCGTCCACTCAGACTGATGACACACTTGGAGAGTGATAATCAGGGATGTTGTCACAGAACCCCTCATTGTTTTTGCTGATGGCAAAGGGGGAGAAGAAAATGAGTCAGAGTCATACAGAGTCAAAGAGGAAGTCAAAGAAAAAGTCAAAGTTGTCAGACCTGAAACAGTCAAAGAGGCAGAATCAGACAACCGTCAATCATAGGAGTTTGTAGTCAAGAGTCATGCATGTCATGTAGTTATGTAGTTATGCAAAGTCATGCATAGTATTTTGTTAGGACATAAACATTACCACATAGTTCTAATTCTAGAGCGAAGCAAGTAGAACACACACTTGTAGCTATTTCTCACCATATCGAGATATTATTCAGGCCAAATGCATATTTTACACTGTTAGAGACACAATTGTCACCCTTATTCACAACCAGCCATTGCCTCAAACTTCTCGTGTGAGAACTTTGGACAAGAGTGCTTCTTTCATTACCGTTGAGCATTTCTCACCCTTAATGTTCTATTTTTTGGCCTTAACTCATATTTGTCAGTCCTATGAAGATATTTGTTTACCTTATTTGCTGAAGCCGTCACCTTCGACTCTTTTCACACTCAAAGCTGGAACCGTCGCCTTAAATCCATTTGTCACCCTTATATATCTCTTTGTCACCGCTGAAGCTTCGTTTGTCACCCTTAGGAGAGTATTTGTTACCTTTAGTCTTCTTCTGTTGTTCTTCCTCTTTTGTCATTTTCTGTGTCCATTGTCGCTGGCCGAAGCTTGACCGGGCTTTGACTGGACTTCAGAAGTTGTAAAAGCTTGACTTTGACTATTGACTTTACTTGGAGTATTGGTGCATTCGGTCAACATAAAGTTGAAGTTGACTAGAGCCTTCCTTGTCTGGGTGTTGACTTTGACGACTGTGGTTAGCCCTCGCTTGTTCTTCATATTGCTTTAGAGCCCTTGGAATCACTGTTCACATTTGTCTTCTTGTGAGCACTATAGGTCCTTTGTCTTCTAGTGAGCGCGTCTCTCTCTCCTCTAGTTCCTCTTTCTTCTGTCGTTCTTCACCTTCAGCTTCCTTCTTATTTGTTACCAATGTGAAGTTATTTGTTACTCCAATTGAGCATTTGTCACCCATACTCACCTAATTGTCACCACTAAAGTCGCCCTTACTCCTACACTACCTTGAAAGCCGTGCGTCGGGTTGGTCTGTATTTAGCCCTATTTGTCACCGTTAGCATGGTATTTTTTACCCTTGCTAACCCATTTGTCATTTATGTAGACACATTTGTCGCCCTTAAGCTCCAATTGGTCCACGTGGAAAATGGGACACGTCGGCCACGCGTGGGCGTTGTTTGTGTATTGCCACCGATGCAACGCCGCAGTCCACATCAACAGAAATGATGACGCCAAATTGGACCTCGAAATTAAAAATTCCCATTTCTTTATTTACCCTTCCCGCCATGTCTTGGCTCTTAACAAACCTACCAAAAGGCGGTTCATCTCTCCATCGTGCTCAGCGTCTCCTCTTCCTCGCGGTGATATTCGACTCCCCTACAAGCCATTTGCGAGCTCTTCGTCATTTTCTGTGCGATCACCCTCAATTGTCACTACTCTTTCATCACTGACAGCCATGGAGCCGAAGGAGACACACATCTAGTACTTCATCTGTCGTAAACTGGATGTCCCACCTGCATCTCAGGAAGCTACGGTTCCTACGGCCGAAGAAGAAATTTCTGAGGAACCTAGGGTTTCTAAGGGCTCCACTTCAGGATGACAAGTTACAGGTAGGGGGGTTCCTTATCTCCCTTACATGGCTATTTGCCCCCCTTATCGACCTATTTATTTGTCACGCTTATCTACCTATTTGTCACTCTTAAAGACCTACATGTCACCGAATTTCATACATTTGTCACCCTTAAGCACCTATTTGCCACACCTAAACTCCCTTTTCTATACATTTGTCACCCTTAAGCACCTATTTGCCACACCTAAACTCCCTTGTCTATACATTTGTCACCCTTATCTTAATCTTAATATTTTTTGTATTTCTTGATTAGTCAATTAACTGAATATCTTGTTTATATATATTTTTGAATCTAGTGAACACAAAGGTCGTCATCTCGGCCCGGTGTTCTATGGACATTTACATGAAGGATAGGGATCAGATGGCATTTCAGGAATGCCACAAGTCATTGAGGAGGACCACACCGTTTGGTCGATATGTTGATAATGCTTCTCCCATCACCTTCACCATGACAATATTGGAGGAGATTATTTGCGCCCATAGTGGAGGAAATTACTTCCGTATGGGTAGTAAGGAGGTCGCATTCAATGTGCAAGATGTGGCCATAATTTTAGGATTACCTTGCTCCGGTCAGCCGGTTCAACATTATGGATCTATAAAACAGAAGTCCAAGTTGCAGCATCGATTTGGGTTTGCAGCAACATTTGACCAGAAGAAAGTGTGCTCTCTCATCCAGCAAATTGTTGGGTCCGATGAAGAGCAGGATGTGGCTGACACTGTTAGGCTGTGGATTGTACTCCTATTGTCCATTTTCGTTTGCCCATGGTGGATGAATTCTTGTCCATAATAGATGCTGTCATGCTTAGATGACATTGAGAGAGTTTCATATTATAATTGGGCAGCCGCCGTGCAACAGGTAATGTTGCACAAGTTTGAGCAATTAGTGTCAGCAGTCCAGAAACAACAGTCAAGTATAATTGGCCATGCTAAGAGAAGAGCCGGGGATGCATCCCAGGCCCATACATTTATATTTGGTTGTTCTTCCGCACTTGCTATAAGTTTTTTTATTTTTGCTGTGTAATAATGTGTCAATCATTAATTCTACTGCATTGTAAAATAACTTGATGTATTGCATATTACATGTCTGGTTTTTGGAGCACACGCGGGTGCGGCCGCACTAAGGCAGGTGGCATTTCCCTGACTATTTAGGTGGGGGCCATTTCTTGATAGGAAATTAAAATTCTCCATTGGATCCCTGCGAGACCAACAGGTATTATGAGTACTAAAACCTTCTTCTTTGTCATTCAACATTAATGAATAGTCAAAGTGATGTGGTTTGAAATGCAAGTGACCGAAGAGCTCCTTGTTGAGCCAAGTGAAAGGGACATGGTGTACGGTGGTCAGATGATGACCCGACCCCATGATGAGGAGACGTCCTCATCAGCTCCATACATGTTTGTGCTACAGGATATTGACGCTACATTGAAGATCTAGCAGCGGCTACTTGAGGAAATGAGGGCCTTCTTTCTGACTAGGGTGGAAGGGGCTCACAATGTTGCGGAACATATGCATCCTAGTTTGCAAAATATTGCCGTTGATGCAGCACCTCCTAGGCCAGTCGAACAGTTGACGGGCGATGCCATGCCACCTCAGGAAGTCCTAGAGAGGAAGTGCAAGGGGATGAAAATGTTGAGCAAAGTATCTATCAAACTTTGGTGGACATTGCTGCCAATGTCCCACCTCCAAGGCCCCTTCAACAAAGTACGGATGATACTGTGCCATCTAAGGCAGCCCCTGAAGAGGATGTGTAAGGCGATATCCAAGTTCAGGTGGAGGCGATCAATAAACATGGTAACCATCGTCCAGGTGTCTTTTCTTAGTCCCTTCATCAACAGGACGAGAAACCCATAGGAGACCAACCTGCAAAGAAAATAGGACGGGGGAAGAAGAAGGTGAGTCTACGTTGTTCCTACTTACAATATAGAATCTAAGATTGGTATATTGGCATAAATATAGAAGGGAGATGAAGCCGACAAGATCAAAAAGCTCCTACAGAGTACTGATTGGATCTGCAAAGGCTGGCTGAAGCTGACAGATAACAAGATTGTGAATGAATTCATTGATGCTTGTGCCTCGGGAGATATTGAGTAAGTTATCCTCTTATAGTTTCTGTAATTATCCTGATTCGCCTTACTCTGACTACCATGAAAATTTTTATCCAATATAGTGGCCCCATATTTGAATTATAGAACAGGATTGTTTTGAAATGTCGTCATGTCATTGATCTATTATACAGCAAGATGATAGATGATACGGTACTTTCTTTCATTGATTATGCAATTTTATGCCTCGCCCTACCCTGAACTTGTGTTTCTACTGCTAATACAATCCTGATTGTTTATAGGTGATCGACGCCATGATGTACCTCCTCCACACAAGATGTAATGAATATGGCATCTTTCATCGGTGGATTTGTTTTCCCATCATTCTAGTGAATCACATCAACGGCAAGACAGTGGCCAATGACGCAAAAACCATGGAATTGTTGCAGTGCTCCTACGAGAATGTTGAATTATCACAACTACAGCAGAACAAATATTTATTCTTTGTGTTACACTCAAGTAATCACTGGCATCTATTTGCTGTTGACACGGAGAATCACCGCTTTGTCTCATACAATTCCATGAGAGACATGGCCATCCATGAAGCCACTACAAGAAAATGGGTACTTTTTCTTATCCATGTACCAATATTAAAGATATTTATAATGTATCTATTAACTATTCCTTAATAATGTCAAATATTTCATTTGCAGGCTACAGTTGTACGGGGGTTACTGAAGGAATATGAGACATTCAAGGGAGTTGAGGAATGGGAACTTGTGTTCAACAACGAATGTCCCCAACAGACAGATGGAAGCCTCAACTGTGCCATTTATGTACTAAAATATGTTGATGAATTGTCAAGGAAGAGGGAGACATCATGGACATTTACTCAGGGTAATTGTAATATGATTAGAGCCCGGTTTGGGGCCGAACTAATTACCTTTGGAAATACAAGATCTTAAATAATTTCATGTCTCAAACCTCGAAATGTGACATGCTTGTCTTGATTGATATTTCTTTTGTCGGACATTTTGATCTTAAAAGTTTCATATGTTTTAATGTTGTTAATGTGTACTTGATAATGTTAATTCATGAATATCAATGAGTTTTCTGAAGACAGATTCAAGTTTGGTAAAGGAACTGGGCTGAAGTGTAAAAAGATGAAGGCTTTCCTTGCACAAGTGTCGACTAGAGTATACCTTGGAGCCAACTCCAGTTTAGACTGTGGAAGAGAAAAACCCAAGTCACCCGCTGGATGAAAAGGGCTTTGGCTATGCTTTAAGGGTGACAAATAGGTGGCCAATGGTGAAAAATAGGCCTTACGGGTGTAAAAGAGGTGACAAAGGGTGAATTATAGATGATCAGGGTGAAATATGGAAATATCCATGTCCCATGAGAGAGAATATACCTCTGACAGGGTAGCCTCGGATTATGTGCAAAGCCTGGCCTTCGAGTTGAGCGTGTTCCAGACACACCGAACCTGTGATTCACCCTTTCAGCTCATTCGTCAGCCTTACTGGCTATTTTACACACTTATCATCCATTTGTCAGTCATACAGGCTATTTGTCACCCTTAGGTTCAATAGCCATCACCTTAGCCATTTGTCACCGTAGTGCCTTGGCCGTCGCCTTAGCCATTTGTCACCGCTAGGTGTGCATTTGTTACCACTAAAGTGGCATTTCTCACCCTTACTGCATGTTTATCACTCTTACCATATGACCAGTCGTTGCCTTCTTTTCTCTCCATTAGCTGCTTGGCTTTGACCTGGATCACTATAGCTGACTAGTCTATTCATTAACTTTGACTTTGATTGGGACTTCATGACTGTAGTCAATAAAAAGTTAAGCTTGGCTGGAGTCTTCTTTGACTGGCGTTGACCTTGACCAGTCAACATTGACTATCTTGGCATTGACCAAGTCCCTTCGTTGTTCTTCTGATTGTTGTAGAAACTCTTGATACACTGTTCATATTTTTGTCCTCTTATGAACTTGACTCTTCCTTTCAGCTCCTTCTGCTTTTCATTTGTTAGCTCTAGGATCTATTTTTCACCCTTACCAGTGTATTTTGGTCCTCTTATGAACTTGACTCCTCCTTTCAGCTCCTATCAGTGGTGACTCCTCCTTGACTCCTCCTTTCAGCTACTTCCTCGATGCAGATCTAGTTGTCACCATTGATAGGTATTTTTCACACTTATCCACTACCTTTGCTTCATGCATCGACATTCCTTCTTAGGTTTTCACAATTTTAGCATTTCAAGCTATTTTTCAGACTTAGGCAACTATTTCTCACTACTATCGGGCATTTGTCAGCACTAGGCAACTATTTGTCACCCTTATACTCCACTAGCCGTCGCCACTGACCTTCTGTCGTCAAACCGGGGTATAAACCGGGGTACCCCATGTGGGTTACGTAACACTGGTTTTCCCATGAATATGCAGAAAAGGATTTCTAAGCCCCGAAGCCATCGCAAGGTTTAGCAATTGTAGTCGTCCTCCTTTCTCCACTCACGAAACCCCTGACACCGTGCTCCGCCCTCGCACTCTTGCTGCCGCTTCCCCTTTTTTTGTTGCCATCGTGACCTTCACTGCACCAATCTTGGTGTAGCTTGTTGCCTTCACCGTCACAGTAGATGTGCGTTACTAGGGACAACGTCTCGAGGGAGAGTTGGCTCGTCAACGGCGACTGTCGTGGTAGATTGCAAGGTCAGAAGGGTGGTTGGGGAACCTAATTAAGCCTACACCCTCTCTTGTCCAATCACCTCTGTAATATGCTCCGATCGAGTGACGATCGTTCGGCTAGGGTTCCCCACGTTCCCCTTTTTTCTACTCCAGAGAGGCTGTGTTACTACCTCCATTGCAGCGATGTGTTAAATCGACACATCGATCCCGCTCGTGACCCTACAGTGACACCCACTCTTCTATTTTAAGTTCTTAAGGCTCCTCCGCAATGTCATCCCCTTCATCAGTGCGCGTAGTGGTGGCTTCTCTAGCAGAAGAGCCTGTCTCCTCTGCGTCCTTCTCGGTCCCTTGTCGTCACTGGTTCCTGCTGTAGATGCCCTCTTCCTTATTTTTAATCCTCTTCCATGTTTATGCATTTTATAGGCCTTTCATATGTTCGTATATGATATGCTCTGGGTAGTTTCATTTGTGGCCGATGCAGTGGTTGTTTTGTTCTTAACCTCTGCACATGTATTATTTTTCCCAAACATTTCGTTAGACCTCTACCATGCTTTGTGTATGCTGTGTACATTGTATTGGGCCTAACATCTACCTTGCTTTGATACGAGCACACGAAAATGGACTTCCATATTATTATTACTTGCTAGGAAAGCATGTAAATATGTTTAAATTTTATTCCACCACATTATCGCATACTATTGCTTACAATTTAATAAAAAACTTGTAAATTTTACCATCTTCATTTTTTCCCATATATCAGAAAAGTTTTATATGTATCAAACCTCGGATATGCACTATACATTGTAGAATGCAAATTATGGAACTACATGTTTGGCTTATTATTACCGATTTTCTACATTGTTAAACGATCTTTGCATGCTTATTTAGTGTGTAACATTGGAATGTCTAATGTACATTACTTTTTTTAATGAGATCTGGGTAAGGTTGTTATGCAAATGAACATTATATTTTTATTAATCTTGCCAACCAAATTGTCATTATTTTATTCTGAAAATGCATGTTTTATCCCATGAGTTACTGCTATGACTGTGTATCATCTCTGCCTATAGTCTGCTGTACAACCTACCTTTTGTTACCTCTAGTGGTATTAACTACATTTCTTTGTAATTTCCCCTTCACATCCCAAGCAATATATGCCTGCGCATATAGCCTGTTGTAATACCATGACCCGCCTCTTGCTGCCTTCATTTTCTGCATCCAAATTTTGGATTCAATAGATGCTATAATGCAGCCATGAGTATGATCCATTCTGTCATTTCTATTTTCCTTGTGTTGTAGTAGATTTGATTGAGTTATATTTCTTTCCTCTTGTCTTGTTTCAAGTATGGATTCATTAGCTTGAAAAGGAAGAGGGGAATAACCATGTCTGCCTCTAGTAAGTCCTATCATCAACCGTATACCTTGGGCATTAAATTGTACCGAGTCATGTTTATGCATCTTGTTCTCATCCACCTTATAATATGAGGTTATCATTTGGAGTCTAAAGTCTTATTTATTATTAATTTACTAATATCAGGGACAATTCACAATGAGTCAAGTTCTGGTAGAGGTAAGGCTTGTGTGCAAAACTGGAATCACTCTCAAGATAAGGTTCTCCTTGACTTGTTGACAGAGCAATATGACAAGAGTAATCACATTACGGGAATGTTCAGACCTCATTGTTGGAATGAGATAGTCCCGATGTTTAATAGCTCATGTCCTTTGAATTATGACCGCCACCAATTAAACAATCGTTGGAAGAGAATCAGGAAAATGCATGGCCATATGGATGAGTTACGCAATAAAAGTGGATGGGAGTGGGACCATGTCAACAATGTGCCTATTCCTAGATATGAAGGGGCATGGGATGAGATAATTTAGGTATTGTATGACATGTGTATCTATGTACAAACTTTAAAATTACTCGACTACTTCATTTTACAAATTGAATATTTCTTACATTTAGTCAGAGTCGACTGGACTTTAGGTTGATTAGAGGTAAACCATTTCTCTTCCTACATGAGATGGACTATCTTTGTGGCAAAAGTACTGGACGGGGGAAAGACGTTGAAGCCACATGGGTTCGACAAACAATGCAACCTACCCAAGAGCACGTAAAAGAGACATTTGTTGCTTTAGGTGATGAGGTTACTACTGGTGGGTTTCAGGACGTTAGTGACGCCATGAATGTCTCTCAGTTTGCACAACCTTCAATCATCGTGAACACCTAAACTATGAGTAGGGGTCTGGAGGCTGAAGGTACTTCTACACCGCCCAAGCACACACCTAACTCTGGGAGGAGGAGTCGTCAAAAGAGGATCGGGGATGAGGCATTGAACAATGTTGCAGGGGCTTCTCGGGAGAGAAATGAATTGTTGAGGCTCTTACGAGGCCAGTGTACAACTCCCCTCCACATGGCCGATGACACTCCTTCCATGCATGCGTGCATTGACATACTCAAGTCAGCTTCAAATCTCGATCGTGACATGTATCTTACAGCGCGCATTGGATTTATTCGAAGATCCAATAAATAGAAAACTATTCATGGAGGTGCCTGAAGAAGACAGGGTTGATTGGGTGTTAATTCACATGACATAAACCTTGTTCATGCACTTGAACTAGCAGACTTAAATCCCCTACCCCACTATATCATGTAGTGTAACCTTAAACCTACATACTTTCTGATCTACAAACTTGATCTTATGGATTAGACTTCATATTAACTTTGCTGCAATTATTATGTCTGTCATACCTATTGTCTTTTATAACACCTTACATGTAGGGAATTGAGGTTCAGAAAATGGGAAGGTATAAATGCTATGTAGTGTGGGTCGATCGTGAACCCGGTGTATATTATAGTTGACCCAAATGCTTTGTCCAAGTGAATGGATATCCTGGAGCTCATTATAAGGGTTTTCACTCGGTAGAGGAAGCAGATGCTGCAATAAATGGGGTTGGCAATAGCAACCATATGTATGTTGATCATCCTCATCTACAGGAAAGGCCCATGCCTACATATCATGCAAGTCCCGGGCCTGACTATGATTCAATGAACCAGACACTACGCTAGCATACTACACAACTGTCAAATGTGCCTTGTATTGTTGTTGTTCTAGCTGTTATGTACTCTAGTAGTGTTGCTCCTCTTCATATTAGTTGCTTTGTTATTATTGTTGTTGTAGGTAAGGAAGTATACTACGCTTGGTCTGCATAGGGAAATAATATACTGGACATTTTACTCATTGTCAACGACTTGGTTATTTCATCTTTGATGTCTTGGTGATGGACGTGCTTTGTGTGATGTGTAGACTTTGATCGGATTGTAATGGAATTCGTAATGGAGGATGATGAAATGTTCAACGACATTGAGGAGGCTATTTTAGACCAACTGGAAGATGAGGAGATGGCACCACCTATCCAGAGACGGATGCACTTATCAAAGTACACAGGTCATATGTGGGTGACATCAATTGTCAATGGACATGAAGAGAGATGTTACAAAGTCTTCAGAATGCACCCTACTATGTTTACAAGGTTGAGGGACATGTTGGTAGGTCGTGGGTTATTAAAGGATTCCAAATATGTGATTGCTGCTGAACAATTGGGTATGTTCTTATATGCCGTTGGGCATTGGGTGTCTAGTGGTGCTTTGTGTGAGCACTTCCAACATTTTTCTCAAATAATTAGTAAATATGTGAATCAAGCCATCCTTGCCTTGGCTTCATTGAAGGAAGAGTACATTCAACTACCCACAGCTGCACAAGTGCACGAATGTCACCCGTACATTCGTGGCAAAGAACGATTCTACCCTCACTTTAAGGTGAGTTCTATTGCCTTAGTAGTTATTGTTCACATCGTTAGTACCTTAACTCATGTTCCATGTCTTACTTTAGGATGTGATTGGTCCCATTGATGGGACACACATTCCTGTAAATGTACCAATATCGGAGCATGATCAATTTCACAACCATAAGCAGTGCATTACCCAAAATGTGATGGCTGTAGTTTCGTTTGATATGCTCTTCCAGTATGTGTGTGTAGGATGGGAAGGATCTGCTTCTGATATGAGGGTGTTGAGGTGGGCCTTAGACGAAGGAGGGTTCTATGTACCGCAGGGGAAGTATTATCTGGATGATTCGAGATACATCTATACTTCATCTTTCTTGGCCCCATATAGGGGAGTTAAGTATCATCTTGCTCAATTTCGTGGTTCGTGGTAATGTGCCCTATGAAAATAAGAAGAAAAAATACAATCATCGCCATGCCCAGTTGTGAAATTTTGTGGAGCGTACATTTGGCATCTTGAAGATGCGTTTTCAAACATTGCATGAGGGAAACATGTATCATTGGCCCACACAGCAGAAGATAGTCATTGCATGTTGTGTGGTGCAGAATTTCATTTGTCGAGAAGAAGGGTTTGATTGGTACTTCAATAGAGTTCATGAGGATGATGTGCAAGGTGATATTGCTGGTGATGAGGAGGTGGCTGCTGGACTTCACATCGCCCACCTTGAGGTTGCTGTTGGGGAGCACCGTAGGAATGAAATTGCTAATAGTATTTAGGGGTGAAACTGGACTATGATATGTGCTACACATTATTATGTGTTTCGTGAACTTGCTTAATTTCTTACCTTGTTATAATGTAGTGTGTCTATTGTATTTGGACTACGTTGTATCCACCGACTTGTGTTGTGACCGACTTTCCTTCATTCGTGACTTTTGTCATGTTTACGTAATCACCTTGTGGTATTGTCCATTTCGCAGGGGCATACCCTCACATCCCTTGATTTTCATTATCTATTTAGAGAGTTGGATGGCAACATCGCAACCCTTGGTTTTCAGTTTTTATGGTTTTTTATCATTTTTGTATTTATTTTATTATAATTATTCTATTATATTTCTTAATTATCATTGTTAATGGACTTGAAATGTGGAGGCCCTATGGAAGTTCTATTTCTGAGCTCATTTATACATGCATTGACACAATTAGAAAGGAGAGCGGCGCTAGGTCTCCGGTGTTGAGTGCAGCGTTGTCGCCGATCATGGCTGCCCCAGGGGGGCCTTCTGTGCCCCCCTCGGCCCCTTCCCCATGGGCCTCTTCCTCCTTGCCCAACCTTTCACTGCTGGTTAAGTCTCATGCCCTAAGCAGATCGTTTACAGAGGTCTTGTCTTAGTCCATGGCGCCACCGGTGGTTCCTGGATCTGTGCACGAATTCACATTGACTGATAATGGAGAACCTGCCATTTTCTTCAGCACGGAAGAGATTACACTTTCTCTGCATCCCTTCTCCTTCTCCCTTGTTGCTCGCACCCCGCATGGCCGGCCTCCTTTCCAGGACATCCGATCGCATCTCTCCAATAGGTGTGGTTTCAAGGAAGACTTCATGATTAGTGCTCTCAATTCTCGACACCTCTTGCTTCGATTCCGAATTATGATGACTATCTCTAGCTCCTACTTCGGGAATCTCTGTATGTCCATGGCAGGTTGTTCATGTTCTTTAAGTGGATAATGGATTTTTCTCCATTTGCTGATTCACCTATTGTTCTTGTCTAGATTGCTTTTCTGGGCCTGCCTGTCAATTTCTTCCTCAAGCCGATGCTTCGTTCAATAGCTGGTAACATTGGTCGGGTCTTAAAGATTGATCCTTTGACTCTTAATCTATCAAACACCATGGTTTCTCGTGTCTACATTGAACTGGACGTCTCGAAGCCCCATCCATCTAGGGTGTGGATTGGTTTCTCGGGAGGTAGAGCTTAGCAAGAGGTATATTTTCTTGATCTCTCAGCCTTTTGCTCCTCTTGTTCTCGGCTCGGTCATAATGTGGATGACTACAAAGTGAAAAGGAACATTGCCTAGGCTAATAAAGTGTCTGATACTGCTGTGCGGCCGCAGCCTACTCCAAACCCCAAGCCCAAATCTTTCTGGTAGCCAGTCATCTCTAAGAAGATTGCAATTGACACATGCAATGCAGCTAAAGACAATCCTCCTTTTGCTTGAAATCTTCTTGTGTCAACCAATTCGGATTTGGTTACCATTGTTGAATTGCAGTCTGGGCATCAGTGTATGCCATCCTCCCCTGCTCGTGAGGGGGGTTCTCTGACTCCTATCACGGAGGGTAATGCTCTGAATCTGGAATTTTCCTCCTTCGTGCCCAATCAAGTGATTCTTACTTCAGCCCACATGAAGTCAAATTTTAACCCTCAGGATGCGTCTCTGGTGTCAGCTGAGCCTCTGTCGAATTCTATTCCTCAGGAAAATTCTAAACTGGAGCTTCCTTCATTCCAAAGGTCTGATTACATTCACTGGTGCAATTGTCCCTGTCCCACAGCTTACTTCAGTCCATATGAAGACAAATATTAACCTTCAGGATGCATCTCTGGTGTCGGCTGAGCCTCTGTCGAATTCTATTCCTCATGAAAATTCTCAATTGCAGCCTTCTTCATTCCAAAGGTCTGATCGCACGGGTGCCATTGTCCCTGTCCCAGAGCTTGCTGTGGTTGATCATAACCACCTCTTGCCTGAGCTTGAAGCTAACTCCATTTCCATCAAGGATCCCCCACTACAAGAGGATATTCTTATTCTTCGAAAGAAGATTGCTACTACTACTGGTATTAATAATGTGCGGGTAATGCATAATGGTCGTTCTGGTGTTCTTACTAGGTCCATGAAGAGGTCTGGGTCAGCGGGTAATATTCTTGAAACCTATCATTGCTGATGTCTTTAATCATTTGGAATATAAGAGGAATTGGGAATGACATCTCCCAAGGTCGTGTCAAATTTCTTATTAGATCGCATAAAGTTGATTGTATAGTCTTGTTGAAGCCTAAATTAAATGTCTGTAATCTGGATAGAATCTGTAAAAAATTGGGCATAGATAGAGCGATGGCTAATAATGATTCTTCTACTCACATTTGGGTCTTCTGGAAAGAATCTCTGGATTTCTCGGTTATCTGCCGGGATGAGCAGCAGATATCACTTATGCAAATCAATACAAATATGCTAATCTTCTATATATCTTTTGTTTATGTCAAATGTTCAGTTCCTAAAAGAAGAAATCTATGGGCTGCTATGAACAATGTTCACTCTCAGATCAATGGCCCTTGGCTTGTGGTTGGTGATTTTAACTGTGTCATGGATGTAGATGAAAAGCTTGGGGGTAACCCCCCAAATCTGATGTCTATTTCAGAATTTAAGACTTGCCTTTCAAACTGTGCTCTTATTGATGCTGGCTTTATTGGCTCTAAATTCACATGGCATAACAATCAAAGTGAAGACAAAGCAATCTGGGCAAGATTGGATAGGGTTCTCTTTAACTCTGATTGGATGAATCTTCTCCCTATTTTTGTTGATCATCTCTCCAGGGAAGCTTCGGACCATGCTCCACTTCTTGTTAAATCAGTAGCTCGGGGCAGGTTTAAGAGCAGATTCTATTTTCAAAAAATGTGGACATTACATGACCAGTTCCTTGTGGATGTTGAGTCTTATTGGGGCAACAGTCCTCTAGCTTCTTCTCCTATTGCTACACTCTATTTGAAATTGAAGCACATGAGAAAATGGTTTGGGGGTGTGGAATAAGCAAGTGTTTGGCAATGTTCATATGAATCTTATGGCTGCTGAAGACGTTGTTTTAAAGGCTGAATACATCTATGATATTAATCCCTCTGAGACAAACTCTGATAATTTGGATAAGGCTAAATCTACTCTATCTGACCGTCTACTTCAACAAGAATGTTTCTGGAGACAAAAGTCCAGAGCTCGTTGGCTTCTTGAAGGGGACAGAAATACAAAGTTCTTCCATATGACCATTGTGGCCCGTAGGAAGAAATGTTTTATTGCCCAGCTCAGAAATTCAGCAGGTATTCTCACTTCTGATCATGAGGAAATGAAGGACATTGATGCTGCCCACTTTCAAAAAGCTTTCTCTTCCCAGGATCACTACATTGAAGATAGCATCCTGAACTGTATTCCGCAATTAGTTTCTTTTGATGAAAATGAGCTTCTTTGTGATGTTCCCAGTGAGTCTGACATCCGTGAAGTGGTTTTTTCCATGTCTACTGATAGTGCCCCTGGTCCTGATGGCTTCACGGGTGCTTTTTACCAAAAAGCCTGGCCTATTATTGCTGGTATAGTGGTTAATGCTACTCAGGAATTTTTCTTACATCGCCAAGCTCTTCCCAAAAGTGTAACCTCTACCCTTATTGCTCTTATTCCAAAACAGAATAATGTGTCTGATATCTCAGATTACCGGCCAATTAGTCTCTGTAGTTTTTCTACAAGATTATCTCCACCATTATTAACAACAGACTAGCCTCTATCTTACCAAAAATCATATCTTTGGCACAATCGGCTTTTGTGAAAGGGAGACAAATTGTGGAAAACATAGCTCTTGCTCAAGAAATGGTTAATGAGCTTGGCAGGAAAACCAGAGGTTGCAATGTTATGTTCAAGTTGGATATGGCCAAGGCCTATGATAGACTTGAATGGGATTTTCTATTTTCTACTTGAAAAGGTTTGGTTCAGTCTCCAATTTATTAGCCTAATTGAAAACATGGTAAACAACTGTTAGTTTTCAGTTCTTCTGAATGGTGATCCAGCTGGTTTTTTTAAATCTTCAAGAGGTGTTCGACAAGGTGATCCCATTGCCCCCTCTCTATTTATTGTTGCTGAAGAAGCTTTGAGTATATCTTTGTGGAATGCTTTCTCTAATAGTCGAGTTGAATGGTTTGCTGGTCCCAGGGGCTGTCCTAACATTTCCCATTTAATGTTTGCTGATGATATTGTAATTTTCAGCAAGGCCTTGGCCATCTCCGTAACAAATCTGCTCAAGGTGCTTAGAGATTATGAAAGAGCTTCTGGGCAGCTTATAAATGTGGGGGAAAGTGGTTTTTTCCTTCACCCAAAAGCTAATGCTGCTGCAGCCAAACAAATTGAAGAGATCTCTGCCTTCTTTCGTTACTCTTTCCCCCACAGATATTTGGGCTTCCCTTTGGTTCTTGGTAGAAGAAAGAAAGTCCACTTTGCAGGTATTATCACCTCCATTCAGAAGCGTATTGAGGGTTGGCATGCTACTTTGCTCTCTCAAGGAGCTAAATTGATATTAATTAAACATGTTCTCACCTCTATTCCTATTTATACTTTGACCTCTTCACCTCTCCACGGTGGTGTTCATAAATTGCTAGAGAAGTCTTTTGCTAATTTCTTCTAGGGCTCTTCCAATCAAGGCAACAGACGACACTGGAAGTCTTGGCAAGCTATCTGTAAGCCAATTTCTCAGGGTTGCTTAGGCATCATGTCACTTAGACATATGGAGCTTGCTCTCTGGGTCAAGATGCTTTGGAGAGCTTTACATTCAGATTCCCTTTGGGCTAATTATTTTAGGGCCAAATATATCAGAGATTGTCATCTTACTGATGTTCTATTCAGAAACATGAAAGGTCATGCTAAAAGGTGCTGGGTTCAAGCTAAGAACCTCATCCTGCAGCATAAAAGAGTTATTATTGGAGATGGAAAGTCCACAAATTTTGGCATGACACTTGGTTGGGTAACCATTGTTTGGCCTCATTTGTTCCTGCTGAGCTCATTTCTAACAATAAGGTGATGGTAAGAGATTGTGTCATGCAACCTTCAGATGAAGAAAGAACTATGTTTAACAGGTTCTTCCCCCCTGACATTTACCTTGCTCTCAAGCATGTCACTCTATATCCTACTTCTGATAAGGAGGTATGAAGCCTGTCCTCCTCTGGAGACTGTTTGGTCTCATCCATTTACAAAGCTTCCTATAGCTCTTCTCAATTTCAGAATTCTCTGCCCCGGGCTCATCTTTAGTCGAATTGGCTGCCAACTAAAGTTTCAGTGCATTTGTGGAAAATTGTTAATAACTGCCTCCCTACTGATGCAAATGTAAAGTTATTGGGTATTCCTCTTTGCTCAAAGTTATTCTGCTGTAAGGACCCCCACGAGGAAGATATAAATCACTTATTTATAACCAGCGAGAATGCTGCATATATCTGGTCTTCTGTCCGAACCTCAGGTTTGTAAATTGAGGGTACCCAAGCCAGAGCTCTAATTCTTAACTCCATGCTTCATTTACAGCCCAAATCCTTGTATGGATTTTTTACTCTTACTGTCATTGGTTTTGGTATGTGGAAATTGTGGAATGCTAGAAATACAGCAAAATATGAAGGAAAGTTATTCTCCAGACAGTGTATTCTTCACAAATTCTTAGCGCAGGTTAAACAGATCTGTGATATTGCTGACTTATGGGAAGATAACCATAGCAGGAGGAGAATTCTGGAAAACTTTGGGCTTAAGATTGCTGGTACCAATAGACCTCTTGTTAAAATCATCAAGTGGGTGTCTCCCCCATGGCCTTTCCTCAAGCTCAATACTGATGGAGCATGTAAGCAATCGGGCAATTCAGGTGGTGGTGGGGTCATTAGAGACTCTGATGGACATGTTCTTCTTGCCTTTTCACAATTCTATGGTCACTCCAACAATATCATAGCTGAAGCTAGAGCCCTTTTGGATGGTATTAAATACCTCCGTACAGTCAATAGCAGTCCAGCTTTCATTGAATGTGACTATAAAGTCCTTGTGCAGATTATTAACAAACAAGCTCACTGTCCTTGGGTGATTCTTATTTATGTCAGAGAAATATGGAGTATCCTATCTCACTTGAATACCATTACTCACATATTCAGAGAAGCTAACTGTGTTGCTGATTCTTTAACTTCTTTAGCTTGCATCACCAAGTGTAATTCTTTTTTTCCCATAATGAGCTGCCTAAAAATACTAAGGGTGCTGCTCACTTGGATAAGCTAGGTATGCCTAGCATTCAGTTGATGTAATTTTAATTCTTTTCTTTCTATTAATAATATTCACTTCCTAGTGGTGCGATGGTGGAGTGGCTACTCTGCACTCTCCCATCTTACCCTAGGTAGGGTTTTCCAAAAAAAAAATTATCACTGTTAGACAAAAAGAAGAACAAGTTTTGAAGTTTTGGAGCCAATAAGTCAAATAAATCAAAATCAAGCGTGACAGTTAACACCGCATAGTGGTGACAAATAGTCATCAGTGGTGACAAATAAGCTTCAAGGCTGAAAAATGTACGTAGATGTCTTGTAAAAGAAGTGAAGATCGAGTTAGAAAAACAAGTCGAGGTTAATCAGTGTAGTTTGATGATTAGGAAAGCATCAGATCCGTGTTGGTAGAGTTAGGAATCCTATACATGGTTAAATCCTTCAAACGAACTTGAGCTTCTTCAAGTTTCACTGCCATGAGCTATTTGTCACCGTTACAGAGCTCTTGGTCACTGCTAACGGCTATTTGTCATTCACAACGAGCTATTTGTCACCCTTATCGCTCGCTTGTCGTTGCCTTTGTTTCGCTTCATAACATATTGTGACTTCTGTTATCCATTTATCACCCTTAAGAGATATTTGTCAGCCTTGAAGCCTATTTATCACCATTGATGACTATTTGTCACCACTATGCGGTGTTAGCCATTGCAATATATCTCTTTGACCTCTCGTCTACTTCAATGTCTTCGCCAACTAGAAGAAGTAGAGGAAAGCAGACAGTCTCATAGAAACAGCCTGCGGCTGATGTATCCGGACGAAAGGAACCTCGGTCCAAGTGATCTCATGACCAAGATGCATCTGCCAGTGGATCTCATCAGCCGGGGTCAACAACGGTGACAAAAAGGAAGGACCGAGAGTCAGATTCACCAGTCAGAGAAAGAGGGAAAACTCAGAAAAGTTGGGCGAGATAGAACGTGATGGATGGATCTTGAGACCGAAGTCCCATCGAAGGGTGTGAGAGGGCACGATCTTCGCGGTCCCATCGCTTCGATTTCCACAAAGTTGGGGAGGCACGAAGACTCTTTTGCCCCTTCTGGGGGTTTTGTCTCATTCCTATAAATAGAGACTCTGTGGGGAACCCTAAGGACATCCTGAGTTCCTTTGGCCGTCAAGGACACTCTCGTGAAGATGTCATCTGAGAGGTCAGATTCTTCGTCAGATGAGGTTTCTCTTAAATAGCTGTGCTTCCGAAAGGAAGCCCTGCCGGTGTCGGACCAGCCATCCGGGGAAAGCAGCGGTGGCGACATTTCAAAGGAATACAAGCAGGGGTACCTGCAAGGGTGACAGGATGCCTTGGCAAAGGTGAACCACCGGTTTTGTAACAAGGGGGTGTTGAGCCTCCAACCTGACAGGTTTCATCCCAAAGAGGATGAGTAACCGCTTGTACCCTCTTCCCCTATCAATAAAATTTCTTTTTCTACAACCTTTCTTTACATGATGGATGCTTGATCTTTGTGTGATGTGGTTTCCGTTAATGGATCCATACATTCCCTTGATGTGTGAGTCAAATGAAGGATGCCATCCATCGCAGGTAGGGGTTACCTTTACGAAGGGGAGTTCTTCCCCTACAAGTAGCAGGGTTTGTCGATGGTTCTAATATTAGTAGGGCTTATCTTCATGCTCATAGTTCATCATTAGGATCCCTTTGTTTGTTTTAATGAAACATGAATTATAATTTGGTATCAATGTGTTTGATCAATAACTTTAGGTTTGATGGGCAATACATGCTCTCATTATTCCTCCTTTTATTCAAAATAGCTGCACAGATGCATCAAGCATGAAGTAAGAATTTGAATTCTGTGCTTCAATGCATCTATGAAGTGCATCGATGCACTCAGCTCGGATCCCTTCATGAAGCTAACAAGGTCAAAGTAGCTAACAGATGACCCGACGCGAGAGGATATGAACCACATCCTGCTACACACTGCCTCAACCTGGCAACATTGTGCCTCGACCTCATCCATTCAGACACAAAGCTCAGTGGCCGATTGAAATCCCCTCGATGTCATGCATCATCATTGTCTTGCTTATGCTATGTGTCTTTATGTTATTTCTAATATTAGTAGGGCTTATCTTCATGCTCATAATTCACTTATTACTTTAAGGACAATGGGATTGTTTCTCAGTGGACTCTACCCTATACACCACAGCATAATGGTGTATCCGAGAGGAGAAACATGACCTTGTTAGACATGGTCAGATCAATGATGTCCATGTCGGGACTACCCTTATCTCTCTGGGGCTATGCCTTAGAGACTGTAGCCTATTTACTAAATAGGATCTCAAGTAAATCTGTTCCTTCTATACCACATGAGATATGGAAGGGCAGGAAGCTAAAGTTTAATCACATGAAAATTTGGGGGTGTCCTGCCCATGTAAATAGGAACGATTGTGATAAGCTTAAGTCTAGAACCGATAAGTGTAGATTTGTGGGATATCCAAAGGAGACCTTTGGATATTATTTCTATCACCCCGCTGAGCAAAGTGTCTTAGTGTCACGCCCCGAGCCTTTATGACAGCGGAAGACTCGCTCGAGAAACGTGAATAGCCGACATGGTAAGTCTCTTGCAAGCAAGAATGATCAGAGCGCAAGACAATCACACACATAAATGTAATTGCACAATATTTTCATCAAACTCCAACTTATTTCATAATAATCAAATATTCAAATACAATAACTTTCAACTTCTTCCAATCTATCAGACTCAAGAAATAGGAAAATTACATAGACTCAATCTAAATAGTATAGACTTTCCTAAGTCTTCACTCTCATCTTTGACAACACTTTCATTCGCTCTCGGACCCGCTACTTGTATAACCCGAATCCTAATTCGAATCACTTTCATTTCCTGAAATGAATGGAAATAGGTAATGAGCACACTTGCCCTGTAGGTATCTTCGCATCAACATGAAGGCACTATTAAAGTAATTAACAATTTAGCTCTAAAGAAATAAGGTAAAATCATGCGAATGCGATCAATCATGCGAATACCCAAAGTAACAAGGATGCTCATTTAAGATATAATGGGAGCAAGTATGAACTAGCAAGAATGCAATAAGAACATGTTATGGCCTTTCAAGAACAAGAATGTAACGAGAATGTACTAGCAAGTCACATAATCATCACCCCAGTATCTTTTGCATATGAGCAAGTACTTCGTGAATTTTCGTGGAATATCAAGTCATGTACAAGAAAGTCATGTCGTGCCGTAGATCTTCACTTATTTATAGAGAAAGTACTCCCAGCGCAATGCGACGCCAGTAGCATCATACTGTGGACATGTAAAATTTCACTCCCATACGTCCCAACTAGTCTAGCATCAACAATGACTCCAAATAGAAAAACTACGGGGAAGATGGGCCATCCGGACTCTCCAAACGAACGCACACACTGTAGTGAATCCGTCTCCGGAGTTAGGACAGCGAAGAGAGATCAACTACCAAAATACACTCCAACCTGTGGGCCTCGAAGAAAATCGAATGGGCCACAACTCGCACTCTCAACGGGCTCAGAACTGTTCACGTCGCCCCTTCAGCGGCACGCCCTTGGCACCCTTCAGCGGCACGCTCTCAGGCCCCTTCAGTGGCACGCCCTTGGCTCCCTTCAGCTGCACGCTCTCAGGCCTCTTCAGCGTCACGCCTTGAAGCCTCCAGCGGTACGCCCCCAATGCCTCTCAGCGGCACACCCCCAAGGTTGCCCAACGGCAAACCCCCTGCTAGCCCTCAGGGGCACACGCAGCTTGGGTGTCTTCAGCGGTACGCCCCCTGGCCTGCCTTCCACGGCACACCCGGGTGGCCCTTCAGCGGCACACCCTGGCCTCCCGCTAAGGGGCATGCTCCCGCGCCCGTTCAGCGGCACGCCCACAAGCCGCTTCAGTGGCACGCCCCCTGCTGGCCCCTTCGCCGGCACACGCCTTCGTGCCCCTTCAACGGCAGGCCCCTAACGCCCCTTTAGCGGCATGCCCTTTGGGCTCTTCAGCGGCACGCTTCCTGTGTCTTCCAACGGCACGCTGTCCAGGCTCTTCAGCGGCACGCTCTGGCACGACGACGTGATGCCCACGCCCTATGGATCCTTGGCGCGCAGTGGGCTGTCCGAGGTGTCGGCCGGGGATTGGGCCACGTTGCCTATCCCCCCTACCACCAAGGACGACGGGTCAAATCCCCAATCAATGCCTCCGGTTTCCCGCCTCCGACTGCCGTGTTCGGACGCTCCCGCCGTGTGGGGTATAAAGACCCCTCTCCTTCGATACAGACAAGGAGGGAGAGAGGCAGACAGTGAAGAGGAGAAGAGAAGAAGAGAAGAAGAAGAAGAGAAGAAGGGGGAAGAGAGGAAGAAAGGGGAGAGGCTTCACCGCTCCACCCACCGCCGCCGTCTGTGCGAAGAGGGAAGAGAGGAAGAGAAGAAGAGGGAAGAGAGGAAGAGAGGGAAGAGAGGAAGAGGAGAAGAAGGGGAGGGGAGGATCTGCCTCCCCCCTCCGGCTGCTCCGTCCATCGCCGTCCGCGCGAAGAGAAGAAGAAGAAGAGGAAGAGAAAGAAGAGAAAAAGAAAAGGGGGGAGAGGGCCTGCTGCCCTTCCCCTCCCCGCTGCTACTCCGGCTTTCGGCGTCCGTGCGAAGAGAAGAGGAGAAGAAGAATGAGTGGAGAGAGGGAGTGAGGTCTGGGAGGGGAGGAGTCCACGCTCCGTTCCCCCCCCACTGTATTTTCTTTTCCTCTTTCTTTCCTTTCGTTTCTTATTTTACCGTCGTCGTGATGTATTAGCCCCCTTGGGGCACTCCTCTTATGAAAATAAAAGTAGAATGCTTGCAAAAGTCTCCTCGGACGTCTCCCCAATGTATGTCTTCCCTGTTTACATCCTTCGGTGTTTCACGCCCCCTTTCTTTTTTTTCCCTTCTTTAGGGTTTACTTCTTGCCTAGCGTTTTCGCTTTCGTTCACCCCTAGCCGTGCCTCCAACGGCACACCTTGATTGTGCCTCCAACGGCACGCCCAATCGTGCCTTCAGCAGCACACCCTAGCCTTCAGTGGCACGCCCTCTTTGAACCCTTCGCCAGCACGGCCTTGGCTGCCTTCCCCCGGCACGCCTATGATGGCCCTCGCCGGTACACCCCTTTGGGCCTTCCTCGGCACGGCCTTCATGGCCTTCACCGCCATACCCTTGGCCTCCTTGGCCCGGCACACTTGCCCCTTCTTCTTACCCGGTGCATCCCCCTTAGCCAGTCCTGGGATAGTCTTCCACTCACCGTTGCCTCCGAGTTTTCCGAAGTTTTATTAAAGGTGTTGCCGCTCTCGGGCGCCCACCTCCAGTTGTCGGGTTCCGCCACTCCATGTGGGCGCGTTCCCTATATCTCCCTTACTCTCGAGTCAAGGAGAGATGCTGCCAAATTTTCGTTAGAAATGATAACATATTAAAAAGATAAAAGAAAGCAACAAATAAATAAAAAAGAGAACAACGGTAAAACACTTTAACCAAGGCAAGGGAACCGTAATCAACATAAAGAGAGCCAAATCGAACGACAACTAAACAACTTGAACATTCGTCCTCATGGGAGAAAGAATGAAAATTGATCAAGAGAAGAAAAGAAGAAACCCATGCAAACTTAATAAAATCAGAAAATAAGAAAAGAAAAGCCTTAAAAGAAACGGAGGAGGAGTGGGCTCCCCACGCCCTTCGCCGGTACGCCCCTTCAGCCACCTTCGCCGGTACACCCTCTAGCCACCCTTGGCCGGCACGCCCTTCGCTGGCACACCTCACTGCGCCCTTCACCAGTGCACCCTATCCGCGCCTTCCCCGGCACACCCTCCAACGGCCCACTCTCTCTCCAGAAATATATATATATATACATGTAATAATAATAATAATAAATTAATAAAATTCTGATGAATAAATAAACTTGAATATATATATGAAACAAACAAAAAAATGTGAAATAATAATAATAATAGTAAACAAACAGGGAAAATCTAATAGTAATAATAATAAACAAAATAAAGAAATCATTCAGAACAAATATATAAAAGGGAAATAACCGATAAAATCCATATATGCAATTTGAAACCCAGATAAAAAAAATGGTAAAAGTCTATTTCGCAGCCCCGACTCTCCCGTGGCCCGGTGCTGAAGGAACAACAATGCCGCCATTCTAGGTTAGGTCTGAGTCTCGGGAATGATCCCGAACTGGCCATGACCTGACCTCGCATCGGGCCGACATTCTTATTAAACCGGACTCGTTTCTCAGGCCGGATCCCTTCCGAGCCACTACTAAAATTGCCGCACGTTCGGCAGACATTTGAACGGGTTCACCTCGATTTCTGCCGCGTTTCTATTACGGACCTGTGTCTGAACATGAAAAGACCCGTGAGCAACCAACATGGCCGACGGCTCCTTCCCCAACGTGGTCGTGACCCGGTATTGCTCTGGGCCGATAGCTCGCAAAATCAGATTCACCCTATCGGGATTCGTTCCCCCCTTTCATTGAAATTGCCACAAACTCGGCATACATTTGTACGGGGTTGTTTCTATCTACGTCGTACCTTCAATATGGACCCTCATCCGAATATCAAGTGGTCCGCAAGTGACCGACGGAAATCCGAATAGAATGAGATGGCTCCTGTCATCCCTGGACCCTTTGCATGGGAAGGTCAACAGGGCCCCCGTGGGCCATGCTTAGACCTCAGGCTTGTCCCAATTATGGTCATTGTATGACTCATATCCTCGGCCTATAGCTCGCTCCCTTCGAACACGTTTTCAATTTTTGGAATCTAGTCCCGGAACTCTTCCCCGTTACCCTCTTGCACCGGAATCATTAATGATGTCCACGCAAACCCCGTTTGGACCGCGGGAGGCGCCCCCGGTATGGTCCCGACTCGATCTCGCACCGGGCCAATAAATTCGCTAGTTTCCTGCTACACTAACCGAGATTTAACCAAATATTTTCAGTGTCTCGGAATAATGTATTTGCCGTATCACGGCATACATATGTTCCAGGTCCTCCTGCGACGATTATGATATTCTCAAGCTGGACACCCGTCCGAATATTAAACGGTCTCCCGAATGACCGACACGTTTCGAACTTCCGCTTCCCTAACACAGGGCTTTTCAGCCGATTCAAGGGATATTCCCTCGTTGCCCCTTGGCACTGGAAATATTAATGACGCTCATGCAAGTCTTGTTTCGACCGCGGGGGGGCCCACCGTAGTATGGTCGCAGCTTGCTCTTGCACCGGGCCAACAGATTTACTGGTTTTTGACCGCTCCAACCGAGGCTCAGCCGAACGTTTTCCGCTCTTCCGAACAATAAATTTGCCGTACCTCAGCACACATGCATTTCGGTTTTCCCGCGACAACCATGATTTTCTCGAGCCGGACATTCGTCCGAACATTAAATGGTCAGTACACGACCGACATGACCGCGAATGGTTTTCTTCTCGCCCTCGCATGAGGATTTCAATACCTCGTAATAGACCTTTCATGCAATTAATTTCTTGACCATGAGGCCCTGAATCCCGGCGATTAATCAAGGGTGTTCCCTCATATGGGGGATGTAAATGACGCCGTGACCTTTATGGCGCGGCGGGTTTTGGTCCCGACACGAACCACACAATCATCTGACCGAGTCAGATCGAGCGCACCATGGGCTCTTCGGAGCCCGAACAAATTGTCACTTCGGTGACTGGCACGCCCACACACTTAATAGACGAACTACTTGAATAAGTGAATTTTAGTGCGTCCACAAGTCTGGCACGCCCGGTGGGACGGAAACTACCCTTCATCTCTTCGCCGAGATTCAGGGCCTCATGGCCCCCTAATAAACGATGTTTGCCTGCTTTGATGAATTGCAGGTGCTGTCTTCGCCAGCCCTATGGAGAGAAAATCCAGACTCGATGCAGCTGCCTTCGCGGCCTCGAGGACGCTGCTTCGAAGCATATGCAGCTTCCAGGAATCATGGGGGCTGTTAAAAAAAGGGGGGAGAAGAGAAAGAGAAGAGAAGGGAGGGGAAATCAAGCCCCCCCGTTTCCCTCAAGAAGAAAGAGAAGAAAAGAAGAAGAGAGGAAAAGAAGAAAAAAAAAGAGAAAAGAAAGAAGCAAAAAAGAAGAAGAGAAAGAATTGGCAAGAGAGGGTTGTACGGCCACGTCCGTCGAGACCCGTGCTGAACAAAGATTACCACTGTGGGGTTGATACGGTGGAGCGAACCACTCATCCCCTCCCTGAGGGGGTGAGCGCTCTCCTGCACCTCCACCTTGGTCAATCATACAAAAAGAAGGGGAGAAATAAAGAAGAAAGGAAGAAAAGTTGGCCAGCATCGCCTACTGAAAGAGCAAGAAGAAACCCGGCATCCCGCCCGACTCTAGGAGGTCCCGAGTCCGCGGTGCAATGACCCCGCTCGTTCCTCCTTCCTGCTGCCTCCATCAGGCACAAAACGGCTCCCGAGTGGTTGTTAAAAGACCCAGCGAGCCACAATTGTAGCTTGGTGAATGGTTGCCCGCTGTGGGGAATGCTTTATAGCAATGAGGCCAAGCACGGCCACCACTCCCGAAGAGAGCATGCACATACCCCGCCATGGGGGATGAGAAGAAGATATATACCCTGCTACGGGGGCATAGGAGGCAAAAAAAGAAATACACCCCATTCCCAGGGGCACATGAAGAGAATCGCCCCGACTGAGGGGCACACAAAGCAAAAGCTACACCCCAGCTTCGGGGCATTTGAAGAAGAATCCACCCCGACCTGGGGACGTAAGAAGAAATAGAGCTGCACCCCGGCTTAGGGGCATTTGAAGAGGAAATACACCCTGATATGGGGGCACCTGAAGCAAAAGACAAACCCCGCCATGGGGGCATAAGAAGAAAAGAATTCACCTCGGTCTGGGGACACACAAAAGAGAAACTCACCCTGGCTTAGGGGTATATGAAGAAGGAACGTACCCCGGCCTGGGGGCATAAGAAACAAAAGCACACCCCATGCTAGGGGCATATGGAAGGAATGTAGCTCGTCCTGAGGGGCGCAAAAAGTATAAGAACACACCCTGGCTTAGGGGCATTTCAAGAAGAAACATACCCCGCCAGGGGGCATAGAAGTCATGAAGAATACGCCCCGGCTTAAGGGCATTTGAAGAAGTCACATCCTGCCTCGGGAGCATGAGAAGCAGCAAGAATACACCCCCGCCTAGGGGTATTTGAAGAAGAAATATACCCCGCCTGGGGGCATAGAAGCCGTAAAGAACACGCCTCGGTTCAGGGGCATTTGAAGAAGCTACATCCTACCTTGGGAGTATAAGAAGAAAAGTGTCCACCCTATCTTAGGGGTATTTGAAGAAGAAACACACCCCGCTATGGGGGCATAGAAGCCATAAAGAATACGTCCCGGCTTAGGGGTATTTGAAGAAGAAGGATACCCCGCCTCTGGGGACATTGCAAGCAGCGATACACCCTGCTAGGGCGCACATGAAGCAAACCACACCCCACTCCTGGGGACACATAAAGACAGTACACCCCGCCATGGGGGCACATGAAGAGAATCCACCCCGACTCGGGGGTACATGAAGCAACAAAGAATACACCCCGCCATGGGGGCACATGAAGAGAATCCACCCCGACTCGGGGGTACATGAAGCAAAGAATACACCTCGCCTTAGGGGAGTCTGAAGAAAAAGTATACACCCCACATTGGGGGCACAAGAAGCAAACATTCCCCAGCGTGTCGAGGCAGAAGAAGAAGAATTCCCCCCTCGGGGGCATATAAAAAAAAAGAAAAGCAAAGATACACCCGGTGCCCGGCGCACATGAAGAGAAAGGCACCTCCCTTTGGGGGCACAACAAGCAACAAAGATACATCCCGATTGAGGGGCACAATAAGAGAAATACACCCCTAGGCCAGGGGCATATGAGATAAAAGTATACCCCGATTTAGGGGCATTTGAAGCAAAGACTTCACCCCGCCTCAAGGGGGTGGGCATAAGAAGCAAAAGATATACCCCACCCCGGGGGCAAAAGAAGAAAACACACCCCACCTTGGGGGCATAAGAAGCCAAGAGATATGCCCCGCCACGGGGCAGTAGAAGCAAAATGCATTCCCCCCGGGGGGCACATGAAGCAACATACCCCTCTCCTCGGCAGCATATGAGGCCAAGAGGCTACATCCTGGCTCGGGAGCATAAGAAACAAAAGATATATCCCACGTCGGGGGCATATGAAGTTAGGAATCACACCCCCGTCTTAGGGGTATTTGAAGAAGAAGCATACCTCGCCTCGAGGGCCTAGAAGCTATAAAGAGCACGCCCCGACTCAGGGGCATATGAAGAGAAGTCCACCCCGGCCTAAGGGTATTTGAAGAAGAAACATACCCCGCCAGGGGGCATAGAAGCCATAAAGAACACGCCCTGGCTTAGGGGTATTTGAAGAAGATACATCCCGCCTCGGGAGCATAAGAAAGAGAAGAATACATCCCGTCTTAGGGATATTTGAATAAGAAATATACCCCGCCAGGGGGCATAGAAGCCATAAAGAATGTGCGCCGACTCAGGGGCATTTGAAGAATGAACATACCCCGCCTGGGGGACGCAGAAGCAAAGAGACATAGTACACCTCCACCCGGGGGCACCGAAGCAAAGAGGCATCCATCCCGACCTGGGAGCACATGAAGAAAGAATATACCCCGACCTAGGGGCGTCAGAAGAAGAAACATACGCCCCGATCCAGGGACATGAGAAGCAAGAGAATACGCCCTGTAAAAAGGGTATGAGAAACATGAAGAATGTACCCCAGCCTAGGGGCACAGAAAGAGACACACTCCACCCTTGGCGCATCAGAAGCAGAAGCACCTACCCCAGCCTGGGGGCACAAAAATACACTCCGCCCTTTGCGCATAAGAAGCAGAAGCACTTACCCCAGCCTGGGGGCACAAAAATACACTCCGCCCTTGGCACATAAGAGGCAGAAGCATCTACCCCGACCCGGGGCACAGAAACAAAGAGACATACATCCCGATCTGGGAGCATAAGAAGAAAGATATACTCCGCCCAAGCAGCATTTGAAAAAACAACATACCCTGCTTCGGGGGCACATAAGCCGTAAAGAGATACACCCCCGCCTCAGGGGGGCGTAAGAAGCAAAAGATACACCCCGGCCTCAGGGGGGCATAAGAAGCAAAAGATACACCCCCGTCCCGAGGGCATTTGAAGAGAGCTACACCACGTATCAGGGGCATATGAAGAAGAAACATACCCCGCCTGGGGGCATAGAAGCCGTGAAGAGTATACCCCGGCTTGGGGGCATTTGAAGAGAGCTACGCCCCGTATCAGGGGCATATGAAGAAGAAACATACCCCGCCTGGGGGCATATAAGCCGTGAAGAGTATACCCCGGCTTGGGGGCATTTGAAGAGAGCTACACCCCATACCAGGGGCATATAAAGAAGAAACATACCTCGCCTCGAGGGCCTAGAAGTTATAAAGAACACGCCCCGGCTCAGGGGCATATGAAGAGAAGTCCACCCTGGCATAGGGGTATTTGAAGAAGAAACATACCCCACCTGGGGGCATAGAAGCCGTGAAGAGTATACCCCCACCATGGGGGCATTTGAAGAGAGCAACACCCCGCCTCGAGGGCATTAAAAAAAACACACCCTGGTCTGGGGACATGGAAGCAAAAAAATACACCCCGCCTGGGGGCACAGAAGCGAAGAGGCAAAACACACCCCCTCAGGGGGGATGCATACCAAATGAAGCTACACCCCAACCTGGGAAGAAACATGTCCCCAGACCAGGGTGTGTTTTTTTTAATGCCCTCGAGGTGGGGTGTAGCTCTCTTCAAATGCCCCCATGGTGGGGGTATACTCTTCACGGCTTCTATGCCCCCGGTGGGGTATGTTTCTTCTTCAAATACCCCTAAACCAGGGTGGACTTCTCTTCATATGCCCCAGCGTGGAAGCATTAATGAGAAAAGAAGAGTAGAATAAAGAAAAAGACACGCACGAGGCAGACGTGGTCTTCGAGCCCGCCTCATCACACAAAAGAAAAGAAGGAAAGAAAGAATACACATGAGGCAGACGTGGTCTTCGAGCCCGCCTCATCACACAAAAGAAAAGAAGAAAAGGAAGAAAAGACACATGAGGCAGACGTGGTCCTCGAGCCCGCCTCATCACACAAAAGAAGAGAAGAAAAGGAAAAGAAGACACATGAGGCAGACGTGATCTTCGAACCCGCCTCATCACGCAAAAGAAGAGAAGAAAAGGAAGAAGAGACACATGAGGCAGAAGTGGTCCCTGAACCCGTCTCTTCACATAAAAGAAGAAGAGCAGAACCAAAAGAATACACATGAGGCAGACGTGGTCTTCGAGCCCGCCTCATCACACAAAAGAAGAGAAGGAAAGAAAGAATGCACATGAGGCGAACACGGTCTCTACACCTGCCTCTCTACAAAAGAAGAAAAAAAAGAGAAAGAGTCACGAGGCGAATATGGTCTCTGCACCTGCCTCTCTACAAAAGAAGAAGAGAAGAAAAAAAAGAGAGTCACGAGGTAGACGCGGTCTTTGCACCCGCTTCTCCATAAAAGAAGAAGAGAAGAAGAGAAAGAATAATCACGGGGTGAACACGGTCTCTGCACCCGCCTCTCCATAAAAGAAGAAGAGAAGAAGAGACAGAACAATCATGGGGCGAACATGGTCCTTGCACCTGCCTCTCCATAAAAGAAGAAGAGAAGAAGAGAAAGAACAATCACGGGGCAAACATGGTCTCTACACCTGCCTCTCTACAAAAGAAGAAGAGAAGAAAAAAAAAGAGAGTTACGAGGCAGACGCGGTCTTTGCACATGCATGTCCATAAAAGAAGAAGAGAAGAAGAGAAAGAACAGCCATCGGGGCGTTAAACCGAAAAATATTCAGCCATCGGGGCCTCAAGCCGATCGATATTCTGCCGACGGGGCGTCAAACTGGAAAATATTCCGCCGACGGGGCGTTAAACCAAAGAATATTCAGCCATCGGGGCTTCAAGCCGACAGATACTCAGCCATCGGGGCTTCAATCCGACAGATATTTAGCCATCGGGGCTTCAACCCGATAGATATTCAGCCATCGGGGCTTTAAGCTGACAGATATTCAGCCATCGAGGCTTCAAGCCGATAGATATTAAGCCATCGGGGCTTCAATCCGATAGATATTCAGCCATTGGGGCTTCAAGCCGATAGATATTCAGCCATCGGGGCTTCAAGCCGATAGATATTCAGCCATCGAGGCTTCAATCCGATAGATATTCAGCCATCGGGGCTTCAAGCCGATAAATATTCAGCCATCGGGGCTTCATGCCGATAGATATTCAGGCTTCGGGGCTTCACGTCGATAGATATTCTACCATCGGGGCCTCAAGCCGACAAATATTCAGCCATCGGGGCTTCATGCCGACAGATATTCCGCCGACGGGGCGTTAAACCGACTAAACCTTCCACCGACGGGGCGTTAAACCGACTAAACCACCTGCCGACGGGGCGTTAAACCGACTAAACCTTCCGCCGGCGGGGCGTTAAACCGACTAAACCTTCCGCCGGCGGGGCGTTAAACTGACTAAACCTTCCGCCGACGGGGCGTTAAACCGACTAAACCTTCCACCGACGGGGCGTTAAACCGACTAGACCTTCTGCCAACGGGGCGCTAAACCGACCAACTCTCAGCCATCGGGGCTTCAAGCCGACAACTACCCCTTCATTGGCCTTCGGGTCGACAACTACCTCATCATCGGCCTTCGGGTCGACAGTTATATAATCATCGGCTCCTAGCTGACAGCTACCTCATCATCGGCTCCTAGCCGACCGCTACCTCATCATCGGCTCCTAGTCGACAGCTACCTCATCATCGGCTCCTAGCCGACAGCTATCTCATCATTGGCACCCCAGCCGACAGCTTCCCAGTTAAAAAATAGACCTCTCGCTTTGGTTCAGATCCTTCCCCAGCCAGAGAACAAAAGAATAAACCTTCCATTTTGGTCCAGATCCTTCCCTGGCCAGAGAACAAAAGAGACCCTTCTCTTCGACTCTCACGTCCCGCTAACAACAAAACAAAAAACAACAAAACAAAAAAAAACAAAAAAAAGAGAATGCATGATTGCCCTGCTTGCATGGTTGCTTAATATAGAATAATTCACCTGCTTGAAAATTTCTAGGACCGTGTTTCCTTGCTAAATAATATCACCCCGATTCCGGATGCACGGGCGTCATGGCACGTGCTCGAAGGGAACCCAATTATGACGGGTGCACACATCAAGGGGAAGAGTCATGGCTGAATCGCTAATCCCAACTCATAAAATAAACCTGAGGCAACGCTCCCACACTTAGCACTTAATGTGTTCAATAGCCTTCGACTATAGGGATTGCCCGAATTTCTTCTTAGCACTCTATGGAGACTTGAATTCCTGCACTCGCGTGAAAGGTAATCGTGAGGAAAAAGCTTCCTACCCCCACTGTAAGAAAAAAAAGAGGAAAAAAATGAGAGGAAAAAAAAAGAGAGAGACATGTGAATCCGAGTAGCCGGGAATCCCCATTGAGACACATGAGGAGACTTGCGCGAAATGGTGAAGCGAATTATAATAAGGACGAATCTTAGTAGCCGGGAATCCTCATTGAGACACATGAGGAGACTCGCGTCAAACGGTGGAATCCGTAATAAAATTACAATAAGGATGAGTCCTAGTAGTCGGGAATCCCCATTGAGACACATGAGGAGACTCGCGTCGAACGGTGAAATCCACTACCAAAATAAACAGACGGGGGGCTGTGTGAAGCTACCAAAATCGAGAGCCTGAAACTAATGTGCAGGCGCTAGAGTGATCCTCGAGTGTCACCAGGAAAACCTGCATATCCCTATGGTTAGGGCTCTTTGCTCACACATTTGCACTGCCACGCCACAGAGATTTACTTCGGGTGAAATGCGTGAATTTAGGCTATGCATGCAAGACATGCGATATCCTCTTGACGGGTGCACAACCCCTCAATTGTGCCTCGCGGCCCGCACCGCATCTACGAATTACGGGCGACGTCCCTATCCTATCCCCTATAGAGGGAGCTGCCTTACATATATTTATGTTATGCCTGCTAATGAATGCTTGCATGCTTAAAAAAAAAGAGAGAAGAAAAAGAAGGAAAATGATAAAAAAAAATAACATAAAAATAATAATATTGAAAAATAATAAAATAACAAGAATGTGCGTATGCAATAAACTCAATTTCGGCCATCGAAGCCTACTTTCCTAACTCCGGCTCGTAGAGCCCAATCTTGGCCCCCATGGCCTACCTCTTGCCATCGCGGCTCGTTAATCCCCAACTTCGGCTATTTAAGCCCGCTCCCAGCCTTGGCTGTTTTGACCTCCCTTATCGGCTCCTGAGCCGACAGCTTTTCAATCATCGGCCCCTCAGCCGACAGCTTTCTAATCATCGGCCTTCGGGTCGACAGCTTTTCAATCATCGGTCCCTGAGCCGACAGCTTTCAATTATCGGCCCCTAAGCCGACAGCTTTCAATCATCGGCCTTCGGGTCGACAGCTTTTCAATTATTGGCTCTCATGTCAACAGCTTCCAATTATCGGCCGCTGTGCCGGCAGCTCTTATATCATTGGCATCCACGCCAGCAGCCACCCGGAGTTCTTAAAAAAAAAAGAAAGAAAAAAAAAGGGAAGAATAGAAGAAGAGGGAAAGAGATAAGAAAAAAAACAAACAACAAAAAAAGAGAGAAGAAAGAAAAAAAGAGATAACAAAAAAGAGAAAAAAAGAGAAGAAGAGAAGAAGAGAAAGGAGAGAAGAAAAGAAAGAAAAGAGACAAAGAGACCAACAAGCCATGTCAGCTCCTGGCGCCCTATCAGCACTGGCGAAGAGACCAAGAGATCAACAAACCGTGTCAGCTCCCGACACCCCGTCGGCACTGATGAAGAGACAAAGAGACCAACATACTGCTTCAGTCCCCGGCACCCCGTCGGCACTGATGAAGAGACCAACATATTGCTTCAGTTCCCGACACCCCGTCAGCACTGATGAAGAGACAAAAATACCAACATGCTGCTTCAGTTCCCGGCATCCCGTCGGCACTGATGAAGAGACCAATATGCTGCTTCAGTTCCCGACGCCCCATCGGCACTGATGAAGAGACCAACACACTGCTTCAGTTCCCGGCACCCCATCGGCACTGGTGAAGAGACCAACGTGCTGCATCAGTTCCCGGCATCCCGTCGGCAATGATGAAGAAACCAATACATTGCTTCAGTTCCCGACACCCCGTCGGCACTGATGAAGAGACCAACATGCTGCTTCAGTGCCCGGCATCCCGTCGGCACTGATGAAGAGACCAACATGCTGCTTCAGTTCCCGACATCCCGTCGGCACTGATGAAGAGACCAATATGCTGCTTCAGTTCCTCACACCTCGTCGACACTGATGAAGAGACCAACATGCTGCTTCAGTTCCCGGCATCCCGTCGGCACTGATGAAGAGACCAATATGCTGCTTCAGTTCCCGACACCCCGTCGGCACTGATGAAGAGACAAACATACTGCTTCAGTTCCCGGCACCCCGCCGGCGCTGATGAAGAGACAAAAAGACCAACATGCCATGACAGTTCCTGACACCCCGTCGGCACTGACAAAGAGAAGAAGAGACCAACATGCTACGCCAGATCCCAACACCCTGTCGGCATCGACAAAGAGAAAAAGAGACAAGTACACCCACGGGCACCGCCCGGCTCATCCTTCGCCTGCGTTACTCATGGGTGGGGGGCATTTGTGGACATGCAAAATTCCACTCTCATACGTCCCAACTAGTCTAGCATCAACAACGACTCCAAATAGAAAAACTACGGGGAAGATGGGCCATCCGGACTCTCCAAACGAACGCACACACTGTAGTGAAGCCGTCTCCGGAGTTAGGACAACGAAGAGAGATCAACTACCAAAATACACTCCAACCTGTGGGCCTCGAAGAAAATCGAATGGGCCACAACTCGCACTCTCAATGGGCTCAGAATTGCCCACGTCGCCCCTTCAGCGGCACGCCTCAAGGCCCTTCAGCGGCACGCCCTTGGCGCCCTTCAGAGGCACGCTCTCAGGCCCCTTCAGCGGCACGCCCTTGGCGCCCTTCAGCGGCACGCTCTCAGGCCTCTTCAGCGTCACGCCTTGAAGCCGCCAGCGGTACGCCCCCAATGCCTCTCAGCGGCACACCCCCAGGGTTGCCCAACGGCAAACCCCCTGCTAGCCCTCAGTGGCAAGCTGTCTTCAGCGGTACACCCCCTGGCCTGCCTTCCATGGCACACCCAGGTGGCCCTTCAGCGGCACACCCTGGCCTCCCGCTAACCGGCATGCTCCCGCGCCCGTTCAGCGGCACGCCCATAAGCCGCTTCAACGGCACGCCCCCTGCTGGCCCCTTCGCCGGCACACGCCTTCGTGCCCCTTCAACGGCACGCCTTCGTGCCCCTTCAACGGCACGCCTTCGTGCCCCTTCAATGGCACGCCTTCGTGCCCCTTCAACGGCACGCCCCTAACGCCCCTTTAGCGGCACGCCCTTTGGGCTCTTCAGCGGCACGCTTCCTATGTCTTCCAATGGCACGCTGTCCAGGCTCTTCAGCGGCACGCTCCGGCAGGATGACGTGATGCCCACGCCCTATGGATCCTTGGCGTGCAGTGGGCTGTCCGAGGTGTCGGCCAGGTATTGGGCCACGTTGCCTATCCCCCCTGCCACCAAGGACGACGGGTCAAATCCCCAATCAATGCCTTCGGTTTCCCGCCTCCGACTGCCGTGTTCGGACGCTCCCGCCGTGTGGGGTATAAAGACCCCTCTCCTTCGATACAGACAAGGAGGGAGAGAGGAAGACAGTGAAGAGGAGAAGATAAGAAGGGGGAAGAGAGGGGAGAGGCTTCGCCGCTCCACCCACCACCGCCGTCTGTGCGAAGAGGGAAGAGAGGAAGAGAAGAAGAAGGGGAGGGGTGGCTCTGCCTCCCCCCTCTGGCTACTCCGTCCATCGCCGTCCGCGCGAAGAGAAGAAGAAGAAGAGGAAGAGAAAGAAGAGAAGAAGAAAAGGGGGGAGAGGGCTTGCTGCCCTTCCCCTCCCCGCTGCTACTCCGGCTTTCGGCGTCCGTGCGAAGTGAAGAGGAGAAGAAGAATGAGTGGAGAGAGGGAGTGAGGTCTGGGAGGGGAGGAGTCCACGCTCCATTCCCCCCCACTGTAGTTTCTTTTCCTCTTCCTTTCCTTTCGTTTCTTATTTTACCGTCGTCGCGATGTATTAGCCCCCTTGGGGCACTCCTCTTATGAGAATAAAAGTAGAAGGCTTGCTAACATCTCCTCGGATGTCTCCCTAATGTATGTCTTCCGTGTTTACATCCTTCGGTGTTTCACGCCCCCTTTCTTTTTTTTCCCTTCTTTAGGGTTTACTTCTTGCCGAGCATTTTCGCTTTCGTTCACCCCCAGCCGTGCCTCCAACGGCACACCCTGATTGTGCCTCCAACGGCACGCCCAGTCGAGCCTTCAGCAGCACACCCTAGCCTTCAGCGGCACGCCCTCTTTGAACCCTTCGCCGACGCGCCTGATCAGGCCTTCGCAGGCACACCCCCATCGGGCCTTCGCCAGTGCACTCTTCAACACCCTTCACCGGCACGGCCTTGGCTGCCTTCCCCCGGCACGCCTATGATGGCCCTCGCCGGTACGCCCCTTTGGGCCTTCCTCGGCAATGCCTTCATGGCCTTCACCGCCATGCCCTTGGCCTCCTTGGCCCGACACACTTGCCCCTTCTTCTTGCCCGGTGCATCCCCCTTTGCCAGTCCTGGGATAGTCTTTCACTCACCGTTGCCTCCGAGTTTTCTGAAGTTTTATTAAAGGTGTTGTCACTCTCGGGCGCCCACCTCCAGTTGTCGGGTTCCGCCACTCCATGTGGGCGCGTTCCCTGTATCTCCCTTACGCTTGGGTTAAGGGGAGATGCTGCCAAATTTTCGTTAGAAACGATACCATATTAAAAAGATAAAAGAAAGCAACAAACAAATAAAAAAGAGAACAACGGTAAAACGCTTTAACCAAGGCAAGGGAACCGTAATCAATATAAAGAGAGCCAAATCGAACGACAACTAAACAACTTGAACATTCATCCTCATGGGAGAAAGAATGGAAATTAATCAAGAGAAGAAAAGAAGAAACCCATGCAAACTTAATAAAATCAGAAAATAAGAAAAGAAAAGCCTTAAAAGAAACGGAGGAGGAGTGGGCTCCCCACGCCCTTCGCCGGTACGCCCCTTCAGCCACCTTCGCCGGTACACCCTCTAGCCACCCTTGGCCGGCACGCCCTTCGCCGGCACACCTCGCTGCGCCCTTCACCGGTGCACCCTATCCGCGCCTTCCCCGGCACACCCTCCAACGGCCCACTCTCTCTCCAGAAATATATATATATGTATATAACATAAAGTAATAATAATAATAATAAATTAATAAAATTCTGATGAATAAAAAAACCTGAATATATATATGAAACAAACAAAAAAATGTGAAATAATAATAGTAATATTAAACAAACAGGGAAAATCTAATAGTAATAATAATAAACAAAATAAAGAAATCATTCAGAACAAATATATAAAACGGAAATAACCGATAAAATCCATATATATAATTTGAAACCTAGATAAAAAAAATGGTAAAAATCTATATCGCAGCCCCGACTCTCCCGTGGCCCGGTGCTGAAGGAACAACAATGCCGCCCTTCTAGGTTTGGTCTGAGTCTCGGGAATGATCCCGAACTGGCTATGACCCGACCTCGTCTCGGGCCGACATTCCGATTAAACCAGACTCGTTTCTCAGGCCGGATCCCTTCCGAGCCACTACTAAAATTACCGCACGTTCGGCAGACATTTGAACGGGTTCACCTCGATTTCCTCCGCGTTTCTATTAGAGACCTGTGTCTGAACATGAAAAGACCCGTGAGCAACCAACATGGCCGACGGCTTCCTCCTCGACGTGGTCGTGACCCGGTATTGCTCTGGGCCGATAGCTCGCCAAATCGGATTCACCCTATCGGGATTCGTTCCCCCCTTTCATTGAAATTGCCGCAAACTCGGCATACATTTGTACGGGGTTGTTTCTATCTACGTCGTACCTTCAATATGGACCCTCATCCGAATATCAAGTGGTCCGCAAGTGACCGACGGAAATCCGAATTGAATGAGATGGCTCCTGTCATCCCTGGACCCTTTGCATGGAAAGGTCAACAGGGCCCCCGTGGGCCTTGCTTAGACCTCGGGCTTGTCCTGATTATGGTCATTGTATGACTCATATTCTCGGCCTATAGCTCACTCCCTTCGAACACATTTTCAATTTTTGGAATCTAGTCCCGAGAGTCTTCCCCGTTACCCTCTTGCACCGGAATCATTAATGATGCCCACGCAATCCCCGTTTGGACCACGGTAGGCGCCCCCGGTATGGTCCCGACTCGATCTCGCACCGGGCCAATAAATTCGCTAGTTTCCTGCTACACTAACCGGGATTTAACTGAATATTTTCAGTGTCTCGGAATAATGTATTTGCCGTATCATGGGATACATATGTTCCAGATCCTCCTGCGACGATTATGATATTCTCAAGCCGGACACCCGTCTCAATATTAAACGGTCTCCTGAATGACTGACACGTTTCGAACTTCCGCTTCCCTAGACACAGGGCTTTTCAGCCGATTCAAGGGATATTCCTTCGTTGCCCCTTGGCACCGGAAATATTAATGACGCTCATGCAAGTTTGTTTCGACCGCGGGGGGCCCACCGCAGTATGGTCGCAGCTTGCTCTTGCACTGAGCCAACAGATTTACTGGTTTTTGATCGCTCCAACCGAGGCTCAGCCGAACGTTTTCCGCTCTTTCGAACAATAAATTTGCCGTACCTCGGCATACATGCGTTTCGGTTTTCCCGCGACAACCGTGATTTTCTCGAGCCGGACATTCGTCCGAACATTAAATGGTCAGTACACGACCGACATGACCGCGAATGGTGTTCTTCTCGCCCTCGCGTGAGGATTTCAATTCCTTGTAATAGACCTTTCATGCAATTAATTTCTCGGCCATGAGGCCCTAAATCCTAGCGATTAATCAAGGGTGTTCCCTCGTATGGGGGATGTAAATGACGCTGTGACCTTTATGGCGCGGCGGGTTTTGGTCCCTGCACGAACCACACAATCGTCTGACCGAGTCAGATCGAGCGCACCATGGGCTCTTCGGAGCCCGAACAAATTGTCACTTCGGTGACTGGCACGCCCACGCACTTAATAGATGAACTACTTGAATAAGCAAATTTTAGCGCGTTCACACATACCCCATGGTTTATAATAGTATGTTTCTGACAATCAACCAAGGGGACTAGCATAGAGCCCTTGAACACAATCAGTGCTCGATCACATCTTCAAGTATAAATCAAGCTACTTCCACGCATGTAACAATAAAGTATAGCCAAGAATGTACAATTCAATAAGTTTCATGATAACACTATTCAACAAATGAACGCTTCAATTTAATAATGCGAGAGTCAAGAATGACTTAAACAAGGTTGTGCTTATGGAAATAAATCAGCAGCATAACGGTACATATCTTTAACTTTTATTTCATTATATTAAGCCTCTTTGGATAATATGGCAAGTTCTAGATCATCAATAATCCATCTAAAAACTTTAGAACATCAACCCTTGGGTCAAACCTCGGGTTAAGCACTCAAACAATGTGACGGTCAAGGACTGGGCCGTTACATGATGTGATGCTCCAGTATTCAGCCGTTACATTAGTCTGAATCCAGAAATAGTAAAATAGATTTAATGAAATGTGACGGTCTTATATTGGGCCGTTAGATGCTCCTGACGGTCCAGTATAGATCCGTTATATTGCTAGAACCAGAAACATCGATAGTGTAATGTACTAAATGGGCTTTAATGGTACAACCAACTCGACGTCCTAGTGGGAATCCCAGGCTCGTGGAGAATTACGGAGGCCTTGAAACAAGATTTCCTAGTCCATTGGAAGGAATATCCAATAGAGAGGTCCTCATGTCCAAGAATAATGTTCCTATAGTGCAAAGTGTGAACTAATGGACAATATACCGGAATATGTGCCATTTACTTAAAGAAAATGACTCTATTGATTAGAGAGAATGTGTAACAATATGAAATCATGATAAAACTTCGTCAATACATCATTTAAAATCATGGAGTTAATACAAACTATAGCGCTTTGGCATGAAATTGACATATCCTTAAAATAATTCAAGATGCTTTTAACATGCGATACTTATCATGAACCAATTAATAAATTTAAAGTCATATTAACAGGTGAAAACTTAAATAACTAGGCATATTTATAGGTTAATGTGACTGTTCTTCAATTCTGTCTACAGTTACTCTGACGGTCGAGAATGGGGGCGTCACAGTGATTGTGATGGTTTATCGTGGGACCGTTAAAGTGTTGTAACGCACTGAGTCTGGGCCGTCAGAGATAACAGAGAAATTTAAAAACAACAGAAGGTGTGACGGCTTGTCGTAAGGCCATTAGATCATTGTGATGGTCTTACCTTAATACGTCAGATCGTCTGCTGGCAGAAAAGATATTAAAAAATCTAAGGTTTCAACTTACATCATGTCTGAAAATCATATATAAACTTTCACATGATAGAATGAAGGCTAACCTACTAGTATGCATGGGTTTTCTGTGAATTTGACAAGAGAGTTCCTTTTTAACTTAGTTAGGGTTAAGAGTATATATATATGCATGTCCTACTAAAACATGAAATTCATGATCTATGATGCATAAAATCAATCAAAACCAGAGGGCTTTTATCTTTAACAAGATGTTTTTGCCAATCATGAGATGACCTACCTCTTAACTAGGCTTTAAGCTTCTAATTTGAGTCTGAAAACCGTGCCCTAGTTCTCCTTTTCCAATGATTTTCTAGCAATTTCCTACTGCTCTAACTCCACGATCTCTTGACCTAAAAATATAAAATTTTGAGGGTAAGAAGATGAAACTAAGATGAACAAAAAGTTCTAAAGGATTGAGCTCTAATTACCTCGTTTAGATGTCTTAATCTCTTGATCTTCAGAGGTCTTGCGTTCAGTTTCTTGAGTTATTATGGTCGAACCAGCAACTTTGGAAGCTTCAATCTCCTTGGTTGCTTGATCTCCTAACATGAAGTTTGGAGAACTATTAGTCTAAAGTATACTAAATAAAGTCTTCTAAAGAACTTATCCGAAATTATGACTCCTTACCTTGATTCTTCACGAGCCAAAAGTAAGGGTCGCTCAGTTCAGAACTAGGTCCTATTTACAGGGCTTTGGCTAGGGTTTGAAGATTAGATCCATTCTAGAGTCCTTAATTTACCAGAACCTAACCCCTAAGAGTCCTTAGTAATGTTATAAGCTCTTTCAAGTTGATCTCTTGCAGATAGGATCTCAAAGTTCCAATCTTTATGCTCGTTCTTCCATTCACGAAACTATCAGGATGTAACGCATCAAGACTGGTGCGTTACGTGCATGTGGCGGTCGCACGATAGACCGCTACTTCCAACGTGCACAGGATTCAACATAAATCAAACTCTTTTGTTAATTATCCATATTAAAATAGTATTTATCCTTAAAATATGTAAATAGACTAAATAACCTTCTAGAATATGGGCCAAACTTAATAGGCTTTACCCTTAAACCTTTTGAATTTTATTTAAATAGGCTAGGTTAATTATTTAACACAATTGGGCCTTATAATGACTTATTATTTTAATAATCCATTTATTAATCTATTTAGCCTTTATAAATTCCTAATAAATTCTAAAAAAAATTATAAATAATCCAGAAATTATTATATAAATTCTGGAAGACTACACTTTGTGGCTAAGAGAGCTATATTTATGGAAAGGGAATATCTACTCTAGAAAAATAGTGGGAGCTAGATAGAATTGGACGAGATCCAAGAACCAAAAACTAAGGACACTATCTCATTGGATGAGACAATATCGATTGATCCTACTCAAAGTGAAACACAGACACTATGGAGATCTGATAGAGTAGCATGAGAACCTAAGAGATATGTTGGACATGTCTCAGAGAGGTCCGCTAAGGTATGTATCAATGAGGATAAAGATCCTCAATCCTACTAGGAGGCAATCCGTAGTGCAGACTCTGAGAAATGGAAAGAGGCAATGGATTCAGAGATCCAGTCCATGTACACCAACAAAGTTTGAAACTTGGTTGATGTACCCGAAGGGAAAGTCCCTATCGGCTGCAAGTGGATATTCAAAAGGAAGATTGTTATAGATGGATACATTGACACATACAAAGCGAGCTTAGTGGTGAAGGGGTATCGTCAAAGACAAGGCATTAACTGTGACGAGGCATTTTCGCCAGTGGCTATGGTTAAGTCAATCAAAATCCTCATTGCCATTACTGCATACTTAGATTATGAGATTTGATAAATGGATGTTAAGATAACTTTTCTTAATGAAAATCTGTTAGAAGAGGTGTACATGGTACAACCTGAAGGATTCACCTCCATGTTTCATCCTAATAAGGTATGCAAACTTCAAAGGTCCATTTATCGATTGAAGCAAGCATCTCAGAGTTGGAATTTAAGATTTGATGAGACTATCAAATCTTTCAACTTTATTTGGAATGAAGATGAACCCTGTGTTTACAAGAAGGTCAGTGGGAGCTCTGTGGATGACATCTTACTCATTGGGAATGATATAGGGATGTTGACATCAAGTAAGACTTGGTTGTCCAAGACCTTCTCCATGAAGGATTTGGGAGAAGCATCCTATGTGCTGGGCATAAGGATCTATCGAGATAGATCTAATAGGATATTAGGATTATCCCAATCCATGTACATAGACACTATCCTGAGAAGGTTTCGAATGGAAAATTTCAAGAGAGGTCTCATTCCCAAGAGACATGGAATTTACCTATCCAAGGGGATGAGCCCTAACACATCTGAGGAGGTGGCACACATGAGTAAAGTGCCCTATTCATTGGCCAGAGGGTCAATCATGTATGCAATGATATGTCCATGGTCTACTGTTGCCGATGCTTTGAGCATTGTCAGTAGATATCAGGCAGATCCCGGCAAGGAGCACTGGAAGGTCGTAAAGTGCAACCTTAAGTACTTGCGAAGGACTAAGGATCTTTTTCTACTTTATGAAGGAGAGGATGTAGCAACCCTAATTTTTTTTAAATAATAGACTAAATTAATTAAATTTGTTCCTTAGATCAAATTTTGAATAACTTATAAAAATATAAAAAATATATATTCTTATAGAAGATGAAATGCTTAACAACATTGATAACTAGGCCAACTCCAAAAGAAATTTAACCAAGCCCGAAATGAGGGTTTTAGGCTAAACTCGGAGCTTTGGGTCAATCAAGCTTAACCGATCAAATTCGAACTCAAATCAAGCCCAAATGAGCTCAATCCTATCTCAAATCGAAGGCCCACGTTAGGAGCCCATTTTTGCTCAAGAATCTCGTGAAAACCCTAAACCTGGCAGCTCAATTTCGTGGAGGTGGCGGCGTGACCTGGTCAAGCACGAATATCGCACGCGTTCGACTCCACGGCTCTCTTCTATCCATATCTCATTCCTAGATTCGACCTTAGCTCTATAAAATGACGCCTAATGCTACCAAGAACCTTCATTTGCTGAGGCGGGCGTAGGCGTGCGCAATCGGGGATGGGAACATCGATTCTAGGTGAAGGTTTCATTTAGGGTTCCGGTGAGGTCGACTTCCTTTCTCGTGATTAAAGGGAGGTTTCTCTTAAGACAAATTTTAATTAAAGCATGGCATCTTGTTCCTCTTCGAATGCTCTTTCCAATAATACCAGTTTGCCTAAATTTCGTTCATTATTGGTCACAATCATCTTTTTAGTCAAGGTCTACCGGAGTTCGCCATGGGCGGTTCTCAGTTTTCAAAATGGTCATACCAGTGACCGCTTTCTGAAGAAATGGTCACGCGATAGACCGTCTTCCCCCCTAATTTTCAAAAAAAAAATATTATTTTAAGTGAATGCGTCCATCGATCCTTAAGACGCTTTCATATATATTTAATTAGTTAATATTTATGAGATAATATTAACGCGCCCTTGATCCATGACGCCTTCTCGTAGACACGTCCCGAATATTAGACGCGTTCATGCTTTAATTTCAATATATATATATAAATAATTTTACAGTAGCGGTCTTCCTGAGACCGTCTTATACTAGTTGCGGCATGCATATGACTGTCTTCTTCTCTCATTTTCCAGCATAAAACCGGCTCATTTTCCTACGTATTATACTTTGTTATGATGTCATATTGCATGCTACTAAGTTAAAAACACTACAGAACATGACCATTTTGGTTTCTGAATAACAAGCTCTAATTTGGATCATTACTTGTCTTTCTATTGTTGGAAAAAGTGTAGAATGAATGGTCAAAAATCATGGTTTAACTTGTAATTTTTTTGAGCTATCTTCTTAAATTGTTGTTCATTGCTTGTTACTTCTTAGGGTTGTTTGAGGGTCGTGCCAATCTGGTGGTTTCGACTTACCGCTACACTCATTTTTTGCTGATTTTAAGACCTTAATTCTTGGGCATCGAATACCTCTCCGTCGGATATTCCTTTCACCAGACTAGGTGTTCATGTTCCGAGGCCTCCGTAAGACTCCGCGAGCCTCGGATTCCCACTAGGACGCCGATCAGGTTGTACCACCAAGTCCTGAACCCACTGGAAGTCTATTTTCGTGGAACGAGGCCCTATCGAAGTTCTGTCGAAATTCTGTCAGATTTATGAAAATGGTCCTTCCAAGACCGCATATTGTTGGCTGTGGTCTTGCCCAGACCGACTTCTTCTTAGAGCCATATGGCCACTTTTTGGCGCATTCCGTGTCCCCGACGCCTTCATTTAAACACGTCCAGTTCCTCACACGCGTTCATGATTAAGACCTGACTCGGTTTAGCCAATTTGGTCTAACCCATCTTGGAAGCGGTCTCCCTGTGACCGTCTCTTTCTAGTGTTGGTCCATGGCCGACCGTCTCTTCTCCCAACAACCTGAATTTTCATGTTTCCGTGATTATTGTGTGTCAACCCAATCCAGCCTTTTCTGGCTGCCATGCCTCGAATTTTGGCCTCTCTTTAGGTCAATTATGGGAATTATATTTCCATAAGCCCCCTCTTAAAGTCATTTTTTTAAATGACTCATTCCTTCGGTTATGAGCTTATTATTGGAACTACCACAAGAAATCTATACTCCTACATGAAAATGCCTTGATTACATGGTTTGACCTTGGAACTCTTGGCCATTTATATAAGTGGATGTCTAGATTGGGATCTATGATCCAACCCTTCAATGCCAACGCATCATAAGGGCCCGGTCTGGTCCTGGGAGGAGCGCCCGAAAGTACTTGTGTCCCGGGGAGTTTATAATGACAAGGTGTGACATTGCACCAAAGTGCATGACTAGCGTGTTAATCAACGACATTCAACTCACTCAACTACTTGAAATTCCTGCGTGACTGTGAGGTGCGTGCTTGACATGGCCATTTCACATGAAAAATTTACATGAAACCTCGTGGAAGTTCTTGTTATACTTGCACTTGTCCGTTATTTGCAATCTATCATTTCCTTCTCCTATCTGTCATTTATCGCCTGTTTATATGTTATTATTGTTCTTTTTATCGCATTTTTCATACATGATGAAATGATTAATCACTTAAACTATGCCTGGTGATAGAGATATAAAATCCTACTGAGCTCTTGCTCACTCAGTTTTTCCCCACCTTTTAGGTAGCTCGGATGAGGAGACACAAACAGATGGGAACGGGCGAGAGTGAAGATGGGAGCGAGCCAGTTAGCGTCGGTCGTGTCCATCTTAGAGTTGATGTAGTCACTTCAGTAGTGGATGTATTGAGTCATAGAAGGACTTATGTTCCTCTCTTTTTATGCCAGTAGATGTAAGAGTTAGTAAAGTCCACAAGATGTCGGTTGTAATAAGCACTTTCCATTTTTAGTATCAATAAAGTTTTAGTTATTTGCATTTAATTGTTGGCATTTTGATGTATGGTCTCTTGTGGCAACGTATGCTCTGATTGACAAGAATGTTATAACTATTGTGTTCCGATTTTCCGCATCGGGGCGTGATAGTTTTGTGGTATCAGAACCTAGGCTTTCTTTAGACCCTAGGTTTTTAGAAGTGTCATAGAACCGTGGCTTCGATAAGAAGGTCTAGGACCTAACCAAGCGAGATGGGGTAGAGACTTGGGTTAAGTTAACTAATAAAGAACCCTAAAAGGAATTTGTTAATGAAACAACATTCTTATTTCTTTTTATGTTGTAGGACTCGTCTAAGCGATCGCTATGGCAGCAGAGCGTGCTCAGTGGCGTGAGATGTAGTGCACGGTGTAGGGCCTGACCCAGGCCTTACAGCAGGTGGCGCAGGGAGGTGCACATCATGGAGTCGGTGATCTTCACCGTAACTTCCGAGGAATGAACCTGCCCAGATTTAGTGGCTCCCCCGACCCGGACGAAGTGGAGCACTGGGTTAAGGGATGGATCGGATCTTCAGAGTCATGCAGTGTAGTGACCAGGAGCGAGTCCTCTTGGCAACATTTCAGCTGGAGCGTGATGCACGTGTTTGGTGGGAAGCCGTGGAAGCCAAGCGAGGAATAGGCGGGCAACATGGGAGGAGTTTAAGAGTACTTTAACAGCAAGTATTTCTTAGATCGTGGCAAGGAAAAGAAGGTGGCGGAGTTCGCTTCGCTAAAACAGAGGAATTTATCAGTTGCTAGAGTATGAGGCGCAGTTCGCCAGATTATCCTGCTATGCACTGCACTTGGTATCTATTGAGAAGATGAGGCCAAGTGATTTTTGAATGGGTTGAAGCTTCAGTATATTAACCAATGGAACCATTGGAGATCCACACCTATGCCGAGATTGTGAGAAAGGCCCAAGTTCTCGAAGGTACTATGGAGATGACAGACCGGATAAGAGGTCGAGACAAGAAGAGGGAGCAGACTACCAGCTCCTGAAATTTTAAAGCCCACTAATGGCAAGAAGAGGCCCAATGGCGGGCCGAGTTTTTCTAAAGACAAGAAGCCGAAGGAAGGTGATAAGAGGGCAGGATCGACTGCTCCGTCCAAGCAGTCTGCAAGTACTGTGACCGCCCAGGTCACAAGATGGAAGAGTGTTGGCGCAAGCTGGGCACCTATTTGAGATGTGGTAGTAGGGATCATCGAATCTCTGATTGTCCCCTCATTACTGATCAGGTAACATCTGACAAGCCACAAGGGAGTCAAAAGTGGCAGGGCAGGCTCCAAGCCCTCCAAGATGCAGAGACTAAAACTGAGGCTACCGAGAAGGAGGTATTGTCAAAGGTACCCTTACTATTCTTTCCAAGCCAGCATTTGTACTTTTCGACACTGGAGCTACTCATTCATTTATATCTCAGAAATTTGCTAAGACTTTATCTGTGAAACTAGTGTTATTGGATTCTCATCTTGTGATATCAACCCCTATTGGTTTGGGGTCAGAGATTAAATATTATTACCCCTCTAGCGAAGTTTTGATTAATGATTATAATTTGTCTGCTGATTTGGTATGCATGAAGATGAAAGATTATGATGTGATTCTAGGAGCAGATTGGTTAGCTAGACATGGAGCTAGTGTTCATTGTAAATCAGGAGTAGTGTCTTTCCCTAGACGCCCTGAGCTTTTCTTTTCTGGCTCTAGGCAATCTAAGTCGTGCCACTCATTTCGACACTCGAGCTGATAAGTTGTTAAGGAGAGGGTGTCAGGCATTCTTGGCCTTGGTCTCTTTGACCGATAAGAAGGAAGTGGAGTTGAAGGACATCCCTGTTGTCCAGATTTTCTGAAGTGTTTCCCGAAGATTTGCCAGGTCTTCCTCCTGAGAGGGAGGTGGTTTTCTCTATTGATTTAATTCCTGGCGCTTCACCTATTTCTAAAGCTCCGTATCGTATGTCCCCTACTGAGTTAAAGGAGTTGAAGGAGCAGTTGCTGGAATTGCTAGAAAAAGGGTTTATTCGTCCGAGCACATCCCTGTGGGGTGCTCCTGTACTTTTCGTAAGAAAGAAGGATGGTTCATTGAGGCTGTGCATTGATTATCACCAGTTGAACCAGCTCACCGTTAAGAACAAGTACCCGTTGCCAAGGATCGATGAGCTGTTTGATCAGATATCTGGAGCCCAGTATTTCTCAAAAATCGACCTCAGATCGAGGTATCACCAGTTAAGGATAAAGGATGAGGATATTTATAAGACGGCATTCCGTAGCAGGTATGGGCATTTTGAATTTGTTGTAATGCCATTTGGACTAACAAATGCTCCTGCAGCTTTCATGCAGCTGATGAACAGTGTGTTCCTGCCCTACTTAGATCAATGGGTATGGTATTTATTGATGATATTCTTATATACTCCAAGAGCAAGGAGGAGCATGAGGAGCACTTGAAGACGGCGTTGCAGATACTAAGGGATCATCAGTTATACGCCAAGTTCAGTAAGTGTGAGTTCTGCTGCAAGAAGTATCTTTTCTGGGGCATATTATTTCCAAAGATGGTATTGCGGTAGACCCTTCTAAAGTGGAGGCAGTACGTAATTGGGAAAGGCCTGTAAATGCAACTGAAATCAGAGTTTCTTAGGCCTAGCAGGTTACTATCGAGGTTCATTAAGGATTTCTCCAAGATTGCAGTACCCTTGACTAGATTAACTCGTAAGGAGAATCGATTCGAGTGGTCGGAAGATTGTGAGAAAAGTTTCCAAACTTTGAAGGAGTGCTTGACCACTGCCCCGGTGTTGGCCTTGCCATCAGGAGAGGGAGGTTTTGAAGTGTATACTGATGCATCAGGAATTGGCTTAGGCTATGTGTTGATGCAGCGAGGTAAAGTGATAGCTTATTCTTCTAGGTAGCTAAGGAAGCACGAGAGAATTACCCTGTTCATGACCTGGAGCTCGCTGCGGTTGTGTTTGCTCTGAAGATTTGGAGGCACTACCTATATGGAGAAACTTTCATAGTGTACTCTGATCATAAGAGCCTAAAATATTTATTTTCCAGAAGGAGCTGAATATGAGGCAGAGAAGGTGGCTCGAGTACTTAAAAGATTTTGATTTCTCTATTGAGTATCATCAGGAAAGGGGAATGTTGTGGCAGATGCTTTGAGCAGGAAGTCGATGGCAAGATTATCAAGCTTGATGCTTCAAGAATGGAAGTTGTTGGAGCAGCTGGCAAGCTTAGATCTCAATGTCGTAGAGAAGGAAGATCGGGTTGTGGTTGCTCATGTCTAGCTTCATTCAGAATTGTTGGCAGAGATTAAGCAACTACAGGATAATGACCCGTTGCTAGTGGAGATGAAAGAACAGATGGTTAGTCGACCCGATTTCGTGTTGGCCGATGATGGCAGATTGTTGTTCTGGGGAAGAACCTATGTTCTCGACTCCGCAGAAGTGAAGAATAAGATTCTCGAAGAAGCCCATAGGTCCAAGTATACAATTCATCCAAGAGCTATAAAGATGTATCGAGATTTGAAGAGGACCTTTTGGTGGCCAAACATGAAGAGAGAGGTGGCTGAATTTGCAAGCAAGTCAAGGCCGAACATTCTGGGCCTACTAGAAAGTTAAAGCCTCTCGAAATACCACAATGGAAGAGGGAGAGTGTCGGCATGGATTTTATCATGGGCTTACTAGAACTCGTAGCAGTTTCGATGCAATTTGGGTGGTTATTGATCGTTTGACTAAGTCACGCACTTTCTTGCCTATTAAATCTAAGTGGACTGTGGATGTTCTAGCTGCCCTGTACATGAAGGAAATAGTGAGGTTGCATGGCGTTCCTGTATCCATTATATCTGACAGAGACCCTAGGTTTACCTCTCACTTTTGGAAAGGTCTGCAAGCATCCTTGGGAACTCGTTTGAACTTCAGTACCGCTTTTCACCCTCAGACTGACGGCAGACTGAGAGGACTAATCAGATTGTTGAAGACATGTTGAGGGCTTGCATGATCTATTTTGGAGGTAGTTGGCATGAACATTTGCCTTTGATCGAATTTGCCTACAACAATAGTTACCAGTCCATCATTCAGATGGCACTATTTTAGGCTTTGTATGGAAGAAGCTGTAGGTCCCCTCTTGTTGGGAAGAGATCGGTGAGAAGTAATGGCTCAGACCAGATCTTATTCTGAGTTGTTCAAGAATATTCAAGTCATTAGAAACCCTTTGAAGATTGCTCAGTCCAGGTAGAAGAGCTATGCTGATAACAGAAGAAGGGATATGGAGTTTCAGGTTGGTGAGCATGTGTTTTTGAAGGTCTCACCTTAAACAGGAATTCAAAGATTTGGAATCCGAGGCAAGTTGAGCCCGAGGTTTGTTGGCCCCATTTGAAATCTTGGAGAGAGTGGGCGAAGTTGCCTATAGACTAGCATTACCACCTCAGTTATCAGGCGTCTATAATGTCTTCCACGTGTCTATGTTGCGAAAGTACGTATACGACCCATCGCATATCATTCAACATGAGGACTTAGAATTGAAGGAGGATTTATCCTACGAAGAGAAGCCTGTCAAGATTTTGGACTACAAACATCAGCAACTCAGGAATCGATCCATACCGATGGTCAAGGTTCAGTGGAGTCGGCGTGGAACTGAAGAAGCCACGTGGGAATCCGAAGAAGCGATTAGAAAGTATTATCCCGATTTGTTCTAAAGGTTGGTATCCGTTATCTTTGTTAGTCAAGTTCGATGAATTTGGAGGACCAAATTTCTTAAAGTGGGGGAGGGTGTAGCAACCCTGATTTTTAAACAATAGATTAAATTAATTAAATTTATTCCTTAGGTCAAATTTTGACTAATTTATAAAAATATAGAAAAATTATATTCTTATAGAAGATGAAATGCTTAACAACATTGATAACTGGGCCGACCCCAAAAGAAAATTTAACCAAGCCCAAATTGAGGGTTTTAGGCTAAACTCAGAGCTTTGGGTAGATCAAGCTTAACCTATCAAATTCGAACTCAAATCGAGCCCAAATGAGCTCAATCCTGTCCCAAATCGAAGGCTCATGTTAGGAGCCCATTTCCCCTCAAGAATCTCGTGAAAACTCTACACCTGGCGGCTCAATTTTGAGGAGGTGGTGGCACGACCCGGTCAAGCGTGAATATCGCGCGTGTTCGACTTCACGGCTCTCTTCTATCCATATCTCATTCCTAGATTCAACCCTAGCTGTATAAAATAAAGCCTAACACTACCAAGAACCCTCATTTGCTGAGGCGGCCGTAGGCGTGCGCGATCGATGAAGGGAACGTCGAGTCTATGTGAAGGTTTCATTTAGTGTTCCGGTGAGGTCGACTTCCTTTCTCACGATTAAAGGTAGGTTTCTCTCAGGCCAAATTTTAATTAAAGCATGTCATCTTGTTCCTCTTTGAATGCTCTTTCCAATGATACCAGTTTGCCTAAATTTTGTTTATTATATTGGTCGCAATCATCATTTTAGTCATGGTCTGTCGAAGTTCACCACGGGCGGTTCTCTATTTTTAAAACGGTCGTAACAGTGATCGTCTTATGAAGAGACGGCCACGCGATAGACCATCTTCTTCCCCCTGATTTTCAAATATATATATATATATATATATATAATTTTAGTGAACGCGTCCCATCCCTAAGACGCTTTCAGATATATTTAATTAGTTAATATTGATGAGATAATATTAGCGCACCCTTGTTCCATGACGCCTTCTCGTAGATGCGTCCCGAATATTAGATGCGTTCATGCTTTAATTTCAAAAAAATCTATAAATGGTTTTATAGTAGCGGTCTTCCTGAGACCGTCTTATACTAGTTGCGGCCTTCATATGACCATCTTCTTCTCTCATTTTCCAGCATGAAATTGGCTCATTTTCCAACGTATTATACTTTGTTATGCTATCATATTGCATGCTGCTAAAGTTAAAAACACTACAGAACATGACCATTTTGGTTTCTGAAATAACAAGCTCTAATTTGGATCTTTACTTGTCTTTCTATTGTTGGAAAAAGTGTAGAATGAATGGTCAAAAATCATGGTTTAACTTGTAAATTTTTGGTACTGTCCCTTTAATTGTTGTTCATAGCTTGTTACCTTCTTAAGATTGTTTGAGGGTCGTGCCACTCCGGTGGTTTCGACTTACCGCTACACTCATTTTTTGCTGATTTTAAGCCATTAAATCTTGGGCATTGAATACCTCTCTGTCGGATATTCCTTCCGCCGGACTAGGTGTTCATGTTCTGAGACCTCCGTAAGACTCCGCGAGCCTGGGATTCCCACTAGGACGTCGAGCAGGTTGTACCACCAAGTCCTGAACCCACTAGAAGTTTATTTTGGCCGAACGAGGCCCTGTTGAAGTTCTACCGAAATTCTATCAGATTTATGAAAATGGTCCTTCCAAGATCGCCTCGGGTTGGCTGCACTCTTGCCCAGACCGCCTTCTTCACGGAGCCATGTGGCCACTTTTTGACGCGTCCTGTGTCCCCGACTCCTTCATTTAAACACGTCCGGTTCCTCAGACGTGTTCATGATTAGGACCCGACTCGGTTTAGCGGATTTGGTCTAACCCATCCTGGAAGTGGTCTCCCTATGACGTCTCTTTCTGGTGGCGGTCCATGGCCGACCGTCTCTTCTCCAACAACCCGAATTTTCATGTTTCCATGATTATTGTGTGTCAGCCCAATCCAGCCTTTTCTGGCTGCCATACCTCGAAATTTGGCCTCTCTTTAGGTCAATTATGGGAATTATATTTCCATAAGCCCCCTCTTAAAGTCATTTTTTAAATGACTCATTCCTTCGATTATGAGCTTATTATTGGAACTCCCACAAGAAATCTATACTCCTACATGAAAATGCCTTGATTACATGGTTTGACCTTGGAACTCTTGGCCATTTATATAAGTGGATGTCTAGATTGGGATCTATTATCCAACCCTTCAATGCCAACGCATCATAAGGGCCCGTTCTGGTCCTAGGAGGAGCGCCCGAAAGTACTTGTGTCCCTGGGAGTTTATAATGACAAGGTGTGGCATTGCACCAAAGTGCATGACTAGCTTGTTAATCTACGACATTCTACTTCACTCAACTACTTGAAATTTCTTGCGTGACATGACGTGCGTGCTTGACATGGCCAATTCACATGAAAAATTTACATGAAACCTCGTGGAAGATTCTTGTTATACTCGCACTTGTTCTTAATTGAAATCTATCTTTTCCTTCTCCTATCTGTCATTTATCGCCTATTTATATGTTATTATTGTTCTTTTTATCACATTTTTCATACATGATGAAATGACTAATCACTTAAACTATGCCTGGTGATAGAGATATAAATTCCTACTGAGCTCTCGCTCACTCAGTTTTCCCCACCTTTTCAGGTAGCTCGGATGAGGAGACGCAAACAGATGGGAACGGGCAAGAGTGATGACGGGAGCGAGCCAGTTAGCGTCGGTCATGTCCATCTTAGAGTTGATGTAGTCACTTTAGTAGTGGTTGTATTGAGTCGTAGTAGGACTTATGTTCTCTTTCTTTTTATGTCAGTTGATGTAAGAGTTAGTAAAGTCCACAAGATGTCTGTTGTAATAAGCACTTTCCATTTCTATTATCAATAAAATTTTGGTTATTTGCATTTAATTGTTGGCATTTTGATGTATGGTCTCTTGTGGCAATGTATGCTCTGATTGACATGAATGTTATAACTGCTACGTTCTGATTTTTCACATCGGGGCGTGACAGAGGACCTACAACTTAAAGCTTACACAGACTCATGTTTTCAATCAGATCCAGATGACTGCAAATCCATGTCTGGATTTGTATTCATATTGAATAGAGGGGCGGTCAGTTGGAGAAACTCCAAGCAAGATATGACTGCAGACTCGACAACGGAGGCAGAATACATTGCTACAGCTGAAGCTGCTAAGGAAGTCATCTTGATGAAGAAATTCATCTTGGAACTCGGCGTAGTTCCCCAGATATCAGCTCCCATCCCATTATTTTGTAATAATAATGGGGTCATCATCCATGTGAAGGAACCAAGGTCTCACCAAAGGTCAAAGCACATTCTGAGGCACTTCCACCTTATTCAGGAGATTGTTGATCATGGAGATGTGGTGGTAGAGCATGTACCATCTAAAAACAACATAGAAGATCCACTGACTAAGCCTTTGACACAGATTATGTTTGAGCGCCATCGGGATAAGATGGGCCTCATAGTTGTGGACAATTGGTTGTAGTTCAAGTGGGAGATTGTTAGTATTGGGTGTCCTAGAAGCCAATCTCGAGTCAGGTAGGCCCGATAGTTGTACAATCTTGTTCATCATTAATAAAGTGGTATTTGAGCGTAAATTTGTAATTGTATATTACTCTACGATGTCCCTAGGATATGTGATTGCAAAGTCATCTCGAGATAGGATCTTGATCATGAGACTGACTTAACATGAACACATTCCTTAAAATTGTTCCTGGTTTGCGGGTAATCACTCGGGGACTTTGATTATCTATTAAACCAGTACACATGATGTGTGGGTGAGCAGTCTCATGGTCACTGGTGTGGGGCACCAATACATGTGTGTAGGTGTACGTCCTGGGAGGATGTAAACTGGACGGATCCGCCATTGGATCTTCAGATGGTTGATTATACCTAATGTCAACTGAAGATCCAATTATCTCAATAGCATCCATGATCCTTTGACTTGAGACATTGATCGGATCTTACATGAGGACTGGAATGGTTTGATACTTGACTAAGTGACTTTAACCATAAGTCATGAATTGCCAAGTCATTAAACATATCAGGATACGTGTGAAGATCATCAAAGGTCAAGAAGGGATCGCTCACTGTCGGGTATATATCAGACAGTTAATGGTTCAAGACACTGACGCTCCACAAAATCTCTGGCCAGGGTCATGTGAGTTCGTTTGGAACAGACGTCATACACTTTTAGGAGGTTGTGATCGAATGTCGCGATCATGGGGTTTGATAGTTACCATACCCTCGATCGAATAAGACTCATAGAAAGAGGGAGGGGTTATAGCGATGCGGCAACTGTAGACATACAGGTACCAGACATGGTGGTTTGAACCCGGACTCCTTTGGGATCACGCAGATTTGATTGACCTAACATGATCATAGGTTCGATATGAATTAAACTATTATTCGACTCTTGTAGAAATGAATAATGAGTTAAATTTACTTTTAATTGGGAATTAGAAGTTTATGGGCCTTAAACCTGAGTGACTATGGGCCTAGAGAATCACACACATAAATTCTCAAGTGACAGGATATTATTGTAAAGATATATATATTAAAAGTCTTGAATTCCTTGGGAATGGAATATAAAGAAGGGCTTAAGATATATATGTACAATAATATGGAGGATACATATACAATATTGGTGATTAAGGGTTCTTTTGGAAAGGACCCATCCCACCTTATGTATATCCTACGTAAGTGTGTTTTCTCCACAACCAAGCATCAAGGGAGAAGACACACCACCATTCTTTTCTCCTCCCCTCCCCTCTCTCTCTCCCTAATTGATCTCTCTCTCTTCCTCTCAAGGCAGAAAGATAGAAGGAAAAAACAGGAGGAGTTTTGAGGATCCATGTTCATGCACACGGGGGGGGGGGGGGGGGGGGGGGGGGGAGAACAGGTGGGCACCGTCATTCCACGAGAATTGGTGTGAATCTACTCTAGAGGCCAAACATCTGTGGGGCTCTGCGTTTGAGGAAATCTGCATCGGGCACTATGGACAGCGTCGTTCTGCACTAGGTAAAGATCTATAACCCTATTTCGGGGTTGGGTAACATTATTGCATCTATTACGGTACAGTTCTTGGATTCCAAAAGGGCCTAGGTTTGAGATTTAATTTTATTATCTGTTGTGCTACACGAACCAATCTATGTTAATCCTTACAATCTGTATCTTGCATTTCTCCTCCGACTTCCGCCATTGTATGAGGAACTCAAGATGCCCTTTGGTGTGCATGGTCCTTCGGCTGACATATCAAGGCCATGTTGGCCACTGTCTTAAAGTCGGGCATCTGATGAGGGCGCAGTGGATGCACCCTATACTCGCCCATTTGTAGTTCACCTTTCTTGATTAGGTCTTCGATGACATCCTTGAATATGTAACAATCTTCAATGGAATGCCCCAACCTTTCATGATAAAGGCAGAATTTAGGATCATCCCTTCTTTCGACATCGCTTGGTCCCTTCAGTTCTGGTAGCATAACTTTGCCATATTCTTGGTCCCACTTGAAGAGGCTCCGAGTTTTATCTTTTGGGAAGGAGTAGTGGTTTTTCATTTTATCCCTTAATGAGGGTCCTTGTTTGGCAGGCTTGGCGAAAGAAGCCTCGGTTGCCTCTTTTACTTTTTTCAATTGTAGCTCAAATGCCTTAAAATCTAAGATGTAGTGATGTGACACCACCTTGGGGGTGATAGCCACTAGACCGATGCACCTTCGACCTAGACTTATAAGGAATCAACCTTGAGCGGCGGACTCACTCTAGTAGACTGACTCGCGTAGCGATCACGGTTGCTCATAGGCAAACCGACGATGGTGGGAAGGGTCTGAGGTGGGACCTTGACATTCCGGGGTAAGGGTAGCTTAGGATGGACCCATAAGGGCTTGGGATGCCCAATTTCGGGGGCGGCCAGCACGCCAAGGGCGTGGGATGTAAGGGGTTGCTCTCGCCTCACTCCGCGGTCGTCACTCGATGTATAGAAAGTGGGAATGGGCACTCCCTCACCGCCGACAGAGCTAAGAAGCAATACTAATTAAGCAAGGAACGCCAGCAAAGAGAAGTGACCAGAAGCTCACCTGATCAGCGTGAATACACCGATCTTGGCCGGAGACGAGGGCGAGTGGGGAGGCGTGGGTACTCACCCGCACGCCGCGTCGGTGTCGCTTTGATCTGAAAATTGAAATGAATACAACACTACGCCTCGGACAGGAGGGGGTTCTCGGGGTGGGGGTTAAGTGAATTACAACCAAACACTACCTCCACGCAGGGAGGGGCTCTAAGCCGGCCAAGCGGGGAGGGGGAGTGAAGCTAGAAGCCGATGTGCCGAGCTCTGCTGGTGCTGCTAGCTTCTGGAATAGCCGGATAGACAGTCGAAGATGGCACCGCCACAGTCTCTGCTGAGCTCATAAAAGGTCGCAACTGGTGCCGAATCTTTCTGACTTGACCCAGGATGACGCTTAAATTTTTGTGGAATTTCCTGACGATGTCGCTGGCTAGGGCAGGGTCAAGAACAGGGCTGGACCGCTCTGGCTCTGGTTGCTCTCAAATTTCTGCTGCTGGAAGACGAAGGCACCACGAGCACTCCCGGGGTACGATTGATGCGTGACCAGAACCTCTGTGATCGTGGTCGAGTCTTCTCCGAACGGAGACCAACGGGACCATCGTTGGAGGTCAGAGCTGACGACGATGACTGGATCAATGGAAGGAGGTCGGACCACGTTTTGGGGAGCTGATCTTGCGCGTCTCGGGGAGAAAAATTGGAATTCTTGACTCCGAGCTCCAAATAGTGTTCTACTTTTGGAGATGTCAGGGGACTTGCAGGAGAAGCCCTCAGCCAAATGGCACCTCAAGAAGCCCAGGGTGCTGGTCGTGGGAGACTTTGAAAGTCGCTGCTGGCTGTCTGCCTGGGTGGAAATGCGCAGTCTGACAAAGATGACTCCTCCGAGCAGCTCCGAAGTCGAACAATGACGAGACCACCTTGCCTACGAAGTAGCCTCGCCAAGCTTTCCAGTAGTATAAGGTACACCACCTGAAAATGTGTGGTAAAGAGGTGGCAGCCTCTGTAACTCGACCCTTGACTATTGCCTACGAACTGGGATGAACAGGGTGGTGATAGGTGATGGGAAATGGGGTAGATGGGATGAGAAGTGGGGTGGATGGGTGTGGGGGCAACCCCTAGCTGTGAGGGGGTCTGGGAGGGGGAAAACCAAGGTGAGGGAGGGGGAGAATGGGGGCTGGAAGGGGGTCTAGCAGGTGGAGGGAGGGAGAGCTGCGAATTTGGGTTGGGAAGGAGAGAGGGAAGGAGAGATCTCTCTCAAGGTTGGAATGTGGCTTAATGGGGGTTGTTAATGGGGGGTCTTGGGGATGGGAAGGGTTGTGTTGGGGATGGGAAGGGGTGCTTGGGGAGTGGGGAATTCTCCCTTGGGGAATGAGAGAGGTACTTGGGGAAGGGGAGTGGGTGGTTGGTGGTTGGAGGGTGGCTTGGAGAGTGGTGGATTCTATCTTTGGACTAGGGGGGAGTAATGAGGTGTTGTGGGAAGTTGTGGTGGCTCTTAAATGAGGGGAGTGGAGAGAAGAAATTAGGTGGGAGGGGGAGGAGAGAGAATGGGGGCGCCCCCCTTTGAGAGAGAGAGATGAGAGAGAGAGAGAGAAGAGAGAGAGAGAAGCAAACTCCACAAAGGAATTATCTATTATATTGATCATCAAAGGTTAAAAATTAGAGAGGGGAGGAGACTATTTATAGACTCCAGACTTTTCACATGACCATACTAACCTTGGACAATTGACATAATGACAAGACAGACCAGGGAGGAGCGCCCATGGGCCTAGCCCATTGAATTGGGCCCATTATCCAGCCTAGACAATCTAATGACACTTAACTTATGTAAATAACTCTCAAACCTAGGTACCGGACTTAAATAAAGGAAACATTACATAGTTTATGACTCAAATAAAATATAAAAATTACATGACTAGACTCAGAAACACATGACGAACACAATGCCACATGTCGACGAACAATCCGAGCCTCGAAAAATGTGGAGGGGCAAGGGATGCCCCCATCATACCCCCGGGGTGGGGAAAACTCGACCCCGTCGAGTATGGGTCCACCGGGGTGGTGGTGCACCAAGGAAGCTCCGGGCGAACCACGATCTCCTGACTCATCCCGCGTCCATGGCCGGGGGATGGCGCTTCAGCTTCTTAAAGTGGCATGGACATACCCTCATGTTGGCGATGATACCTTGCTTGCCTAGTATTGCCTCCGTGTGCACATGTCGGGCTCTCAGGCTGATTTGTGGTGGCTCTCCAGGGGTGTCCCTCTCAAAGGAAGGTATAGGCTCAAGACACTCACTAGGTTCCACCGTGGTGCCCATATAGGGTGCCAGATCCGCCACGTGAGAAGTGGGATGAATCCCAAAACCCATCGGTAAGTCCAACCCATAAGCCGGGTTGCCAAAGCCACTCGGAACTTGGGAAGGTCCAAGTCCTCGTGCCCTTGATTTGGATATGACCCAAAAGTAGAGCCACTTGAATATCATCATCACCAATTTTGCATTCTTGGAGTGCCAAGTGGCGCTCACGAGCTTTTGCCCGCCTTTTGTAAATCTCACCGCTGTTGCTTGGTGCTTGCTTAGACGCTCATGCCATGTACTACGATGCGGTGTGGGGGTGAAATGTGTGGGATGCAAAGGTGGACCAGGACAACCATATGTAGACCAATTATGCTTTGATGCTATGAAGACTGTGATGGGCCTAGGTGGGCCGGGGCAGCCAAAGGTGGCCCTATCATGCATGGACTTTATAGCAAAGGTTGGAGGACTGGGGCATCAGTAGGTGAATATATCATAGATGGTGGTAGCAAATGTCGGGAGATCTAGACATCCGTGCATGCCCCTAACATGTATAAGACTAATGACAAATGATGGAGGACCATTACACCCAAATATGGACCACTCATGTTTCCTACTTGACATGTGGATGATGTGAATGAATGGACCCAACATAGTGTTCATGCCAAGTGGTGTTGTAAGCCTAGACACATGCATGCTTATCCCAAAGGTGACTTCCATGTCCATAGGTGTGGGACGACCTTTGAACTTCCATGTGAAAGGGTCGAAGGGATCTAGGAAGGTGGATATGTGGTGGGGCACTTCCTCGATCTCTAGGCGGGTGTTGCCTAAGGTCATGGTTCCTATGGTGTGACCTGGGTCATGGTTGAGGTGGGCTTGGCCCAACATGGTGGGTGTGGGTAGGAAAGGGTGGGTGGTGGGTGATGCGGGTGGGTCACATGGGTACCCGAGCTCCCAAAGGAAGGAGATGGGGACATCACCCATGATTCTCTTTGTCTCGGGACTTCACTTCCTCTAGGAGAGGGATGGGATCGAGCTCCATGACGAGCAGGGCCCCCACGACACTTAGATTATCTATATGGATCATTTTGATGTATTTCTCTATTTTGTTTGAGTCATTTTGATGTAATTTTCTTCTTTATTTGAGTCATTTTCCTAGGTCCTAAGTCATTTCTCTATGTTTGTGTCTTCATCTACCCCTTGGTTTGCTTTTTGGTCAGCTTGGTCATTATATGTAAAGCCAAGGGTAGTCTTGTCATGTAAAAGTTTGGGTCCCTATAAATAGGACCCCCAACCCCTCCTTGGAGAACTAATGAACAATTAGAGTTAAGCATTCCACAAAATCTTGTGAGAATCCTTCTCTCTCTCTCTCTAGCTCTCAATCTCTCTCTCATTCTCCCTCTCTCTCTAAAAGGGGTGACCCCCCCTCCTCTCTCTAGGGCGCACCATTCTCTCTATCCTCTCTTCTTGCCACCTCATCCTCCACATCAGCCCAACCCTCCATCTTCCCAAGGCCCCTTCAATCCCACCATTACTCTCACCAAGCCCCAAGCACCCTTTCACCTTCCAAAGCAACCTTCCCACTTCCCAAGCACCCATTCTTCTCCCCCAACCACCCATCCCTCTTCCCCAAGCATCCCTCCACATTCCCTAGGGAGATTTGAATCTCCCTCCCCCCCTCCTTTCTGCGCACCTCCTTTCTCCATCACCCCCCCTTCTCCCCTAATCTCCCCATTGTCACACCAACGCCCCATTGTCACACCAAGACCTCCCCACTCCCACTCCCATTCCCTTGCATTGTAGCCCCTCACCTCCATCGCACCTCCCATCCCCTGGCACCAGACCTTCACCAGCACCACTTCCACCTCCCCAAATCCATTAACCCTCAACCAAACAACCCCCTCATTTCACCCCTCATTCTACTAATATGTGTGCAGTTGCAGATTGGCGGAGTTCCTGTCAGTTGCAGCGCAGACCACCACTACTTTCGGAAGCTCCAGACAACAAACTCTACAATGCAGGAAAGCTCTGCCAGTCTGCTTCACAGGCGAGGTGATCTCGCCTCGATCCGAGGTTGAAGCCGTCCACGACGTCTGTTCTCGTCCGACTGCGCATTCGGCACCCGAGTAGAGACCAGAGCCTCAGTTCAGAAGCTTCAGCAACCACACCCCAGCTCCCCTTGGTGCTCCATTTTATCGGGATGGACCTCTACCAGTCTTCTGTCAAACGCAGCTAGCGGGACGTCGTCCGGAGTTTGGAGCACCCCGTTCCAATTATTCTCCCTCGGGTACGCAGGTCTGGCCAGTCAGAGTCAGTCCTGATACCCCCCCACTCTTCGGGCTGGTTCTCTCGACTCCGACCTCCTCTGGTGCCCTTCTTGGTTTCTGATCGAAGAAGACTCGACCACACTCGCGTCCATCCTAGTCTTGCATCGTTCAGATCTTGGGAGTGTTCATGGTGATTTGGACATCCTGCTGCAACGCCTTGGAACCAGTCCGAGCCAGAGCAGAACAGCCCAGTTCCAGCACCCGCCCCGGCCAGAGGCTTCGCCAAGAAATTCTACCAAAATTCAAGAGTCATCCCATGCCAATCAGTGAAGATTTGGCATTAGTTTTGATGACTTCTGAGCTCGGGAGAGTCCGTGGCAGTATCAGCAGAGAGTAGCTATCAGACTATCACAAAGGCGGGCAGAACCAGCAAGGGATCCATATGGCTTCTTCCTTAGCTACCCTCGCTTCCACGCCTGGCCGACTTAGCGCCCCTCCCTATGTGGAGGTAGTGTTTGTTTGTACCCTTAATCTCCCCACCCCGAGTTCCCCCTCCTGCGTGAGGAGTAGTGCATGTAAATATTTAAACAGGGTGAAGCTTCTTCGACGTAGTGTGCGGGGAACCCACACTTCCCCTCTCGCCCTCATCTTCGAACGGGGTTGGTTTCTTCAAACCAACCGGGTACGCTCTAGTCCTTGCTCACTTCAGTGTTTGTTTATTTAATATCCGTAAAATTGCTCCGCTAGACGGTGAGAGAGCGCCCGACCTCGGAGTTTCCAGCATGTGTGCGGTCACCGTGGGCTTGTGAGAGAGAGTGACCCGGTGCCCCTAGGCACCTAGCCAGCCCCTTGATTGTGGGCACCGTACCCTTGGGAGGGCAACCATAGTCCTGCTGGCCCTCTACCAGCAAGGGTCTTGTTCCACTACCTCCACTCGGCATCACCGAGTCACACCGGGGAGCGTGTGCGCACGGTGGTTCGGCATTTTACGTAAATCTCTACTCTTGTGCTTGTGTTTTCGTGATAGGTCCAAAGGATCACAACTTAGCTGCTGCATTCCCAATAGTTGTGTCACATCAGAAGGGGTCAAAGGGATCATGGAAGCTGTCACCTAGAGAGGGGGACTCCATGTCTTCTAGGTCCTCAAAAAGGGGTGGGTCATTCTTCTCCCAGGAAACATTTGGGCCGGAGTCTTTGGTGGGTTGGTCGGCCATGAGGGGATGGTTTGGCTTTCTACCCGATATAAGGAACTCTAATTTGAGGATATGGTCGGGCTCATCGGGTGTAGGGAGGAATAACAGGACGTCGCTAGTGTAGCAAGCCATAGTGTAAACCGAGGTGATAGACTCGACACTTAGGTGTAGGAGGTCAAGGCTCCTAGGTTGGTTGGCCACTGTGGTCAACATGCCGGTCAACTTCATTTGCCATGCTAAGCCCTTAATGAGATCCTCTAAAGTCTCCACTTGGTAGGATGATTGGATGGTGGTGTGATAGGAGAAGGGCACTATAGGGAGGTTTTGCTCCATAGGAGGGCAAACATGGGTCGTGATCTCTCTAATTGGGCTTTCCCTTAGCCAACTAACAAGGGGTTCCCCTAAGATGAGCTCGGCCCCATCTAGAGATGGTGGTGGAGGGTGGAGACCACCGTGTGAGGCTTCTCCTTCAACTTGGACATGGGTGATCTTCATGGTGGGGATAGGGTCTGGAGGGGCATTTGTCCCCACGTGGCCGAGTGTGTGGGCCACTTTTTCTAATGCCAATGGGGTAGGAGGATCTATCGTGGGTGGTTTGATGACAACTAGTGCAGAGCACACTCGGGGTGGTGAGCGAGGTCGGACTTGGGTTGGGGTTGGGAGTGGAAGTAGTGGAGGCCTAGGTTGGGGTAAGATTGGGGTTGGAAGTGGAAGGTGGGTTGGGTAAGGAGGTTTGGGTTGATTGGTTTTGGGAGGTGTGTCTCTTATGGGGGGCAATGGAGGGGTAGTGGTGGGGCCCAAGGGGGCTTGTGGGGTATGGGTTTGGTGAGGGATTTTGGGGTTGGGAGTGGTGGCTGTTATGGGCCTCGGTGGAGGGGTGGACACGGAGTCCACTTAGGCTTGTGGAGCTATGGTTGTGGTGAGGACTTGGAGGTAGGGTGTAGATGTAGTGGCCGGGGTAGGAGAGGTGGGAGGCGGTGGGGATTGGGTGATTGGGGTCTTGGGTTGGCCGGGTGGGGATGGAGGAGTTGAAGTGCTCCTTGGGCTATGGTGACCCGGGTATGAGGGGGAAACATATCTAGCCCTAAGTTGATCCTTCATGTCCCCCCATGTGGTGAGGGGAGCTTCCCTTCTAATTATCCATAAGCCTTCAATTTTCAACCAATAGGTTTGAGCCCTTTTGGTTAGTTGCATTGTGGCAAATCGAACCTTCCTATCCTCGGACATGGGATTCCACTCGAAATAATGGTCCATTGAAGCCTCCCAATATAAATAGTCATTAGGATGAGTTCCATCAAAGGTGGGAGGTGGGGGAGATGTTCTTCTATCCTTTGCCCTTGGGGCGGGCCTATTGTCTCCTAGTTGGTCGAGTCGACCCGATAGGCTATCAAGCCGGTCATTGGCATAGGTCAAGGCTCCCATTAGGTAGTTGACACAGCTGTGGAGGTCATGTGTGTTGGTGGTGGGTTTCTCGTGGAGGTTTGGACTCATGGAGAGGGCCGATGGGTAAGGTCGGTATGAGGCGGCCATGCTAGTGGACAAGAGCGATGCACTGGGAGACTCTGAATGCATATGCGCGCCCTAGGACCAACTTGTAGAGACATGTTGAGAACTTACTCTGATACCACTTGATGTGACACCACCCTGAGGGTGATAGCCACTAGACCGATGCACGTTGGACCTAGACTTACATGCAATCAACCTTGAGCGGTGGACTCACTATAGCGGACCGACTCGCGTAGCGATCACGGTTGCTCATAGGTAAACCGGTGATGGTGGGAAGGGTCCGAGGTGGGACCTTGACGTTCCGGGGTAAGTGTATCTTAGGATGGACCCCTAAGGGCCGGGGATGCCCAATTCCGTGGGTGGCCAGCACGTAAAGGGCTGGGATGTAAGGGGTTGCTATCGCCTCGCTGCGCGGTGGTCACTCGATGTATTGAAAGTGGGAACGGGCACTCCCTCACCGCCGATAGAGCTAAGAAGCAATACTAATTAAGCAAGGAATGCCAGGAAAGAGAAGTGACTAGAAGCTCACCTGATCGGCGTGAATACACCGATCCCGGCCGGAGACGAGGGCGAGCGGGGAGGCGTGGGTACGCACCCGCACGCCACGTCGGTGTTGCTTTGATTTGAAAATTGAAAGGAATACACCACTACGCCTCACACAGGAGGGGGTTCTCGGGGTGGGGGTTAGTGAATTACAACCAAACACTACCTCCACACAGGGAGGAGCTGTAAGTCGGCCAGGCGGGGAGGGAGAGTGAAGCGAGAAGCTGATGTGCCGAGCTCTGCCGGTGCTGCTAGCTTCTGGAATAGCCAGACATACAGTCGAAGATGGCACCACCACGGTCTCTGCTGAGATCAGAAAAGGTCACAATTGGTGCCGAATCTTTCTGACTTGACTCAAGATGACGTCTGAATTTTCATGGAATTTCCTGACGATGTCGCTGGCTGGGGCAGGGTCTGGAACAGGGCTAGACCGCTCTGGCTCTGGTTGCTCTCAGATTTCTTCTGCTGGAAGACGAAGGCACCATGAGCACTCCCGGGGTTCGATTGATGCAGAACTAGAACCTCTGCGATCATGGTCGAGTCTTCTCCAAACGAAAACCAACGGGACTGTCGTTGGAGGTCGGAGCTGACGGCGATGACTGGATCAGTGGAAAGAGGTCGGACCAGATTTTGGGGAGCTGACCTTCTGCACCTCAGGGAGAAAAACTGGGATTCTTGACTTCGAGCTCCAAATATTGTTCTACTTCTTGGAGATGTCAGGGGACTTTCAAGAGAAGTCCTCAGCCAAATGGCGCCTTAAGACGCCTAGGGTACTGGTCGTGGGAGCCTCTGAAAGTCGTTGTTGGCTGTCTACCTAGGAGGAAATGCGCAGTCTAACGAAGATGACTTCTCCGAGCAACTCCGAAGTCCAACAATGACGAGGCCACCTCGCCTACGAAGCAGCCTCGCCAAGCTTTCCAGTAGTATAAGGTACACCACCTGAAGATGCGTGGTAAAGACGTGGTAGCCTCTGTAACTCGACCCTTGACTGTTGCCTGCGAACTGGGATGAACAGGGTGGTGATAGTTGATGGGAAATGGGGTAGATGGGATGGGAAGTGGGGTGGATGGGTTTGGGGGCAACCCCTAGCTATTAGACTGTCTGGGAGGGTGCAAACCAAGGTGAGGGACGGGGAGAATGGGGGCTGGAAGGGGGTCTAGCAGGTGGAGGGAGGGAGAGCTACGAATTTGAGTTGGGAATGAGAGAGGGAATGAGAGATCTCTCTCAAGGTTGGAATGTGGCTTAATGGGGGTTGTTAATGGGGGGTCTTAGGGATAGGAAGGGTTATGTTTGGGAAGGGAAGGGGTGCTTGGGGAGTGGGGAATTCTGTTGTGCCCCTTGTGCTTTGATGATTATGTGGTGTTTTAATGATAGCAACATAAATGAGTCACCCTATTATTTTGCTAAGAACATCACATTGAATGATAGCAACATGAATGCATATGACTGATTTATTCTATGGAGAATGCATGAGTGTGTTATATCTGATTTGTTCTGTGGAGAATGCATGAGTGTGCTAGCTCTGTGGGTCAACCCCCTTCTTAGATGGCTCGACCCCCCTCAAGTCTTTACATCAGATTCGCATGTCTATACATCTCGTAAGTAGTTCAGATGGCGTCAACACATTGAGTCCACGAGGTTGACGCAGCCTTGAAATGCCTCAGATGGCTTTGAAGATAAGGCTGGATGCGTTGATGCATGGGGTCACTGCGTCGACCCACTGAACTGACCCAGATCTAACTTCACATCAGGGTGAACTACTGCGTCGACGCTGTCACGCTGTAGCGTCTCTATGCATTTCTGAAGTCTACACATCGTTTAGTTGCACGCCACTGTGTTGAGAAAGCCTACACATCAGATTACCTTGCTTTATGCATAAGTCTATACATCGGTTGTTCATCACACCCAAAAGTCTGAACATCGTTCATGAAGTCTATACAGCCATTGCTTAAGGCAAGTCTGTACATCGAGCTGAAGGCTGGCAAAGTCTATACATCGTTCGTCTCACATAAGACGCAAAGTCCATACATTGTCTTGGCCGTCGTCTGTCTGCTCGCTGCTAAGTCTATACACTGTCTCACTGTAAAGTCTATACAGACTTCAGTGTCTCATTCAGCGTCTCTCCTTGTGTCTCACTATTCAAGTCTATACATTGCGTGAACATAGTCAGAGCTCTCAAGTCTATACACTGGCAAGTCTGTACATTCGCCACCATGCATTAAGTCTCAAGTCTCTACATTGGCAAGTCTGTACATCAGCTTGTTTATTCATCAAAGTCTGTACAGCCTCCTGCATTGGACTTAAAGTCTATACATTTGGCAAGTCTGTACATCAGACTGTTCATGCATTCATCTCAAGTCTATACATCTGATTGTTCAGCTTGTGGCTAAGTCTGTACAGCGTCTAGTGTCTCTTGCAAAGTCTGTACACTGCATTGGCATCTTTACTTACGTGCTGAACTGAGCAAGTCTATACATTCTTAATCTTTACCTAGGCTCAGTTTCACCAAGTCTGTACATTGGGCTCTCACTTAAAGTCTGTACAGCGTCATGTTCATATGCTTCCAAGTCTATACATTGCAATGTAGCTAGAACTGTGTAAGTCTGTACATTGGTGCTTTGCCAAAGTCTATACATTGTGAACCTTCAAGTCTGTACAGACATTGCTTCGCTCAAGTCTGTACATCATCCAGTTGTCTTTGGCAAGTCTTCACATCGTAAAGTCTATACATTCAATTGCTTTGTTGTGCTCAAGTCTGTACAACCTTTCCCTTGCAAGTCTTTACATCGTTCATGAAGTCTGTACAACAGACCAAGTCTATACATTGTCTTTGCTGCACGCATGACTAAGTCTATACATTATGCCTTGTTCAAAGCAAAGTCTACACACTCCATTTCTCACTTTAGGTAGCAAGTATGTACATTGTTCAGAATGTCAAGTCCATACAGCCATTGTGCATTCATTCTTGATGTTCATACTTTGCGTGATGCATTCTGCATAACACACTGCCAAGTCTATACAATGCCATTTGTTCATGCATGTTAGCAAGTCTGTACAGCCTGTGTTCACAACACAAAGTCTGTACATCGCATGCTCACACAAACACCAAGTCTATACATTGGCTTTGCTTGCACAAGCTGAAGTCTATATATCGTGAATGCATCGTCTCATCAAGTCTGTACAGGGTCTGCATAGAATGCATTCAATAAAGTCTATACATTGCATCTTAGCATGCTTGCATAGCACAAACGAAGTCTGTACATTCACATGTGCATTGTGCATTGCTCTTGGCAGAGTCTGTACATCACTTGAACATTCACTACACTCTAACTCTATACACTGCTTCACTCATTGCACGAAGTCTGCACATTGCATTGCTTTGTTCATACTTTGGTTTGCTAAGTCTACATATTGATGCACGTTTACTTCGGCATATTTGAAGTATGTACATAGCTTAAGCTCTGCATATTTCAAGTCTATACATTGCTGCTGAACGCAAGTCCATACATTGCATAACGTCTGCACATTACACAGTGCAAAGTCCATACATTCCTGTCGCTTTGCAAAGTCTATACAATGCATTGTGTATACTATGAAGTCTGTACAGGGGTTTCAGTCTTAAACTGATAATCCTATTCGACTGTCTGACAAGGATTCTTTGCAGAGCCTAATGAAGGCACGTGATCCAAGGAAGGATGAGGTGCCCAGATTATGACACGTGGATGTAGCCCAGCCAGGATGCTGCCAGGTGGTCGAAATGCCTCGGTTCTGGTCAAAGCCTTTGGGCGGGAGATGTGAAGAGCACACGCCAAATTCCTGCTGCTATATATATATAAAGCTTCTTCCATCTGAAGAAGACTGATCGTGAGACAGAGAGGTCTAGCAGAAGAGATCGAAAGAAGCAAAGGATAGCCTGCACGATCCTGTGAGAAAGAAAAGAGAAGCAGAAGACGCAGAGAAGAAGAAGAAAAAGAGAGAGATAGAGAGCTCGAGCAGAGTGTGAAGAGAAGAAGAAGAAAGAGAGAGAGAAGAGAAGAGAAGAACAAAGAAGATCATTCCTACTGGAAGTTGGATCAGATCCACTCCAGTCAGCTCTTTAAGAGCCACATTTGTGCTTTCATTATTTACAGCTTTCAGTCGTTGTTGCTACTTGCTTCTTGTTTTCTTTTATACCTTTCTTCAAGCTATTTGTCGGTGGAGCAAGCTGTGTTGCTCAGCATTTGCAGTGGAGGATTCCACTGGATGGCTAAGCTGTATTGCCCAGCGGAGCAAGCTGTGAAGCTCAGCAGGCGAGGAGGATTCCTCGGACAGCAAGCTGTGAGGCTCAGCGGATTATATGGCAAGCTGTGATGCCCAGCTGTTCAAGCTGTGAGTCAGCGGAATCCACACTCAGGTTTGAGTGTGGGGTGGATGTAGCTCTACAGGACCGAACCACCTAAAAACCATTGTGCAGTGGTTTGATCTCTTTGTGGGTTTGCCGCTAGATGAATGCATAGGGTCGATATGGTTTGATTTTCTATATGTGTTCATTTCATTGCTGCGCACACTATATGTTTGACTGTGGTATTGAGAGTTCGTTAACATTGTTCCTAAGTCACTAGTTAGTTCATCTATAAGCATTTCAGTTGTCTTAATAAATCTGAATTCCGCAATTGCTTATGGGGCTTCTGGTTGTATTAGGAAGAATTTCTTAATTGGGCGAAGTTTTTAAAGGGTATATTCATTCACCCCCCCTCTGAATACATAGCACCGAACCCAACACTTGGTATCATAGCGGGTTGCTGTGCATAGGATCTAACAATCCGCAGCAGATCCTACATTTCTGGTTGGTGCATTTCAGAGTGTGCTTCCTGTGTTCTGTGTTTTGTTTCACCGGCTTAGTGTCTTTATTTGCTTATCTGATTTCGGTGCACTCATTACATCTCGATGGCTAATCCTCCGATATTCAGAGGTAATGATTTTGATTCTTGGTTAGACAAGTTTCATCGGTATGTAAAAACAACTGATCCTAATCTCTGGAAGGTAATGACTCACGGTCCATACAACTTATCAAAAGATAAATCTAGATGGACTGAGAAGGATAAATTGAAAGACTCTGTCAATACTAGAGCATTAGTTTTAATGAAAGAATCAATTGACAGAGCTCTAATCTCATGTATTTCCTCTTGCAGGTCTGCCAAAGAAATTTTGGAAAAACTAAAGCTCACCTGGAATCACAACAAATGCTTGATGGCTGATCGGAGAAATGATGATGATGAGACCTCATCTCAAGTAAGCTCCGGATCAGATGGATACTCTTTTGATGAATTGATAGTGATGTATGAAAATTGTTAAAAGTATCCAAGAAATTAAAATCTGAGAATAAAAGGTTGAAAAAGAAAATTGATAAATGTGATTCTAATTCATCATGTGAAAAGTGCCCGAAGATAAATGAATTATATTATAAATGTCTATCTGAGTCTCACTTGAATATGAAACAAATGTGCATGTTGAAAAAGGAAAACCATGAAGGTATCAATAAAATCTCCAAATTAGAAAGTCAGCTGAAACTGAAAACTAATGAACATTTGATGAACTTGGAAGAGTTGGAAAGGATTAAGTTTGATCTGAAGAAATCGAAAGCTGAAAATGTAGAGATTCAGATGAAGAATAAAAATCTTGAAGCTGAAATAGAGAAAATCAACAAGGAAGCAATGTATATCTCTTCTGTAGAGCCAAGCTGTGATATGTGCTCAGCTCTAAGAGAACGTAATGAAGATCTCTATAATGAAAATGAATGGATGAAGAAACAAATTGATGTGTTTAAAGAGGATCACAGAAATCTGCTTGCTGAGAAAATCAAAGTGGAAGAAAGGGAAGAGGAACTAATTGAAAAACTGGAGTTGATGTCTGGAAGAGAGAGATGTGCTGGTAATGAAATTCAGAATAAAAATTTTGAGGAAGAAAACACTGAATTGAAAGCTGAAGTTGAAAAATTGAAATGGTTAAACACTGGCTTGTCTGAAAGACTTCTCACCACAGAAAAGGGAAAAGCTGTCTGTGATGAAGAATTAAAAATCTTGAGCAATCTGGAACAAGAGGTTGAGAAGTATAAAAGTGCAAATAAAGTCTTAAGTGAATGTGTCAATTGCAGTGAACAGGAGATAGCCAGTTATGAGCTTCATATAGCATCTTTGGAAAATAAAATTCATGATCTGGAAAATTCAGAAATTGAGTCTGCTAAAATAAAAGGAAAGATGAAAGATGTCATGAAAAGTGAGGATAAGAACTCAAAAAGGGGGATAAGCTGTAGTTCTGATGTTAAGGAAATTACTAGAAACCAGCTATACACTACTTTTGTGCAAAGCTCTGATGTAGCTGGTACTTCAAGTCAATCCCCAAAACAAAATGAAAATCAGAAATCACCTTCAACATCTGTATTTCAATTCAAAGCCAAGAAAAATGAAAAGCAAACGAAAATTGTGAAAGGGGGTAAAAAATTAAAAAAGAATGGTCATATGAAAAAAGTCAAAATTGTCCCTGCATGTACTGTGAATTCTGCTAGCAGTGTGGAGTCTGATAGATTAACGCATGCCACTCACAATTCATCTACTCACTCGCATGCATCTGAGAAGGAATTCTTATGTTATTACTGTGGCAAAGCTGGACATATCATGGACGATTTCAGACTATTAAAAGAAGATGAGCATGCAAATAAAACACTACATTCTAGGAATTCATCTGATAGAAACCATGCCACTAAGAAATTTGATGCATCCTGTTATTACTGTGGTAGGCGTGGTCATCTAATGAATGCATGTTTTAAAATGAAAGAAGACAACAATGTGAATTCTAGATTTTTCACACATGCTCATGGCCCACATAGATATAAATCTACTTCAGGCCAGCATATTATTTGTTTCACTTGCAACAAGCCAGGGCACAAGGCAAATGAGTGCTGGACTGAAAAATATTGGGGTAACAATAACTCAAAAGGCAAGCATCTTAGATGCTTTGAATGTGGGAAATATGGTCATGTAGTCAAGGACTGTTGGCATGTTCAGGGAACTCATATTAACTTCAAATCTGCTGAATTCCCCAGAACAAGAAGTGCAAACATTTCATGTTTTAACTGTGGCAAGGTAGGTCACAGATTTACTGAATGTTGGTCATCAGGTAATAAGAAACAAACTGCTCATGCATACAACAGAACAATTCATGCTCAGTTTCATAGGTCTCATGCTGCTGTTGATATGCATCATAGGACCAGAAAATCTGCTGCTTCATGTAGATACTGTGGAAAATTTGGTCATTCCATGGATAACTGTTACCTGATGGATCATGATGATAATATTGCTAAAAGATTGTTCAGAACACCCATCAGGGCTAATTTAGGACCCAAGACTTCTTGGGTTCCTGTAGGATCAAATTGATTAACATCTTTGCAGGTGTGCCTTGGAAGCTGAAGAATAAAGGGGTTAATAATCCAAGGCACTCAAAAATGGAACCCCCAGAAGTGGACTATTCAGGTTAGTTCTGAAAACTCAGTTTAAATTCTTTCTTCTGAAGTTGTGTCCTTTAGATGATCGCATATCATAATGATCTGTCTATGCTAAATTGATTTATCTTGAAAAGTTGATTGCTCTCGCATGATGCTATCTGAATAAAGAATGCTCTGATGTTTGAGTAAACATTCTGCATAGCATGATTAAATCTGTGTTTTGCATATTCTTTCATGTTCAGCATTGTCAGGTTTGGATTTTTTGAACTCTCCTCATACATGATTTGCATATTGATGATTGTCTGAAATTACATATGCATACATGTGTGAATGCATTGCACATCATCATACTGAAAACTCTAAAAAGAAGTAACTGTCTACACATAGGACTTCTTTGCACTGCATATCTTTGCATAACCCTGGTATATCAAATGGTAAGCTACTAAAAGGCAGGGAAATCTGCCTGGAGGTTCTTACTATGTGTGAGATGGTCCTTGAGACCAGGCTCTCCGCCAAGTACCAAGGGTCAAGTTTTCATATAGGTAGGGAAAGTTGCATATCATGTTGATTTGTTGATGTTAAACTGAAACTTTCTGAAATATGAATTGAACAATCATGCTTATGGTAATTCTCTTCTGTCTAATTTGCATGAATCATATCTGAATGTAAACTTTGATATCATGTGATGTGCTTTCAATACATTTCATGCATATAGTAAGGGGGAGTCCAACTGTTTTTGATCAATCATATTGCTGCTTATGTTTTATCCTTCACATCGTGCACTTAGTCAGGGGGAGCTCAACTTGTCTTGACTAACCATTATGCTGCTCATGCCTTGCTATTGTCATGATGAATCTAGACAGAGGAAGTTTTCTGATGTTCTCATTCACACTCACCTGAAATCCTCCTGTCTAGCTTATTGGATCTTCTAATGCTCTCAGTTTGGTTCAATTAAAATTTCTGCTGTCCTCTCTAAAACAGCTGATCAGTCTGTATTCCAGACTCAACTACTATCTGATGATAAACTCTCTTTTAATGCTCTTCTCTATTGGTGATTTACACTTGCACCAGCTTATACTCACCTTTCACATTCTTCTCAGCTGGTGTGACTGATTTGTTTCTACTGTTGATTGTTGGTCAGCTAAATTTATTGTTCTGATCTGAGGTACTTAAGCTGCATGTCATGCAATTCAGTCTGAGAACTTGGTAGAAATTCCTATCATATAGGTTTAAGAATTACCACTGAATCAGACTGATATAAGGTTAATGTATTCTCAAATTTGTAATTAAATGAATTGAAAATATCTGAATGATAGGCTTTAATAAATCTTAACCATCTGTGTCATAAAAACCTTAGACTCTCTCATCAGATATCTGAAAATTTGAAATCAGGGCTACTTTGGTTAAGATACATAGAGTGAGTATTGTTGTTAAACATTAACTTGAAAAATGTTGACTAAATGAAAAATTGTGAATTCAGAGCAAATGACTCGGTCACTAAGAAACTGGGTTCTTTATCAATGAAATAAAGTAACTCATGTCATGAGGTGCCATAGTTATCTCTAATAAAAATTTATCAAAAAACCTGACAGAGCAATGTCATTTCTGTGTTGAGTAACTGGGAAGTCTGGCCTCTGATCAAGGTGTCTTCTCATGTAAAAAGACACTTATATTGCTAACTCTGTTCTCTAAGTTGAGAGGCAATGACAGTTATCACACTGAGTAACTGGGTCACTTCACCTGAGACGTGTTGTGCCTCATGTAAAAAACTGTTGATCAACCTAAATTGCTCAGGAAAAATATAATGTGCTTCAAATGAAAAATATTGAAAATTCTGTCAACTCATGTTCTTGTAAAAGTGCTTAACCTCAGTACTAATCTGTGTTTCTTTCAAAGAAGCTATTGAGATCATGTGTGTAAGATAAAAGATGATTGATTTTGAGTGTTATCTGAATATCTGATTCACCTTTATTAAAACTTAGATTCAGATATGAGTATTGAGTTTAATTTGACAAATTTGGTATACATCATAATTAAATCAGATTGGTTAAGTTGCCACTTCATAACCCTTTATGATAGAAGAGTCTAATCTTCTTGAGACTTATTGTAGTGGTGCAAGCATTAAAATCCCTCATGATCAGATTCTTTCCAGATAGCCTGATCAACATAAATCTTGATATTGATTATTCATTGAGATGTCTTGTGATGATTGTTATCTACTCTTGCCTTTCTATCTTCAATCACTTTACTCTCCACACTGTTGGAATCTTCCATCTTGTTTAGAAATCAGCTCTGGTTCTGTGGATTTTTCACCTGGTTCATTTTGTTCATGCAACCAGAATTCAGATTTTTTGTAATGGCAGATTTCAGATTGATTTATTGGATAACCAGAGTTCATTCCTGCACTTCAGGGGGAGTTATGGGTCATCTACTTTTAAGGGGAGAGTAGTACATCTTGCATGTTGATAGGGGGAGAGCTGTTTCATTGTCATAAGGGAGAACCTCATTTTAATGAACCATGATTCATTCTCTGACTTTGTGTGCTGAAATTTGTCTCTCAAACCATTTCCTCTCTTTTTGATTATGTCAAAGGGGGAGAATAGTTTGACGAGTCAGTGTGACTCATTATGTTGCCAGCATCAAAAAGGGGGAGATTGTTGTGCCCCTTGTGCTTTGATGATTATGTGGTGTTTTAATGATAGCAACATAAATGAGTCACCATATTGTTTTGCTAACAACATCACATTGAATCATAGCAACATGAATGCATATGACTGATTTATTCTGTGGAGAATGCATGAGTGTGTTATATCTGATCTGTTCTGTGGAGAATGCATCAGTGTGCTAGCTCTGTGGGTCGACCCCCTTCTTAGATGGGTCGACCCCCTCAAGTCTTTACATCAGATTCGCATGTCTATACATCTCGTAAGTAGTTCAGATGGCGTCAACCCATTGAGTCCACGAGGTTGGCGCAGCCTTGAAATGCCTCAGATGGCTTTGAAGATAAGGCTGGATGCGTTGACGCATGGGGTCACTACGTCGACCCACTGAACTGACCCAGATCTAACTTCACATCAGGGTGAACTGCTGCGTCGACGCTGTCACGCTGTAGCGTCTCTATGCATTTCTGAAGTCTACACATCGTTTAGTTGCACGCCACTGTGTTGAGAAAGTCTACACATCAGATTGCCTTGCTTCATGCATAAGTCTATACATCGGTTGTTCATCACACACAAAAGTCTGAACATCATTCATGAAGTCTGTACAGCCATTGCTTAAGGCAAGTCTGTACATCGAGCTGAAGACTGGCTAAGTCTATACATCGTTCGTCTCACATAAGACGCAAAGTCCATATATTGTCTTGGCCGTCGTCTATCTGCTCGCTGCTAAGTCTGTACACTGTCTCACTGTTAAAGTCTATACAGACTTCAGTGTCTCATTCAGCGTCTCTCCTTGTGTCTCACTATTCAAGTCTATACATTGCGTGAACATAGTCAGAGCTCTCAAGTCTATACACTGGCAAGTCTGTACATTTGCCACCATGCATTAAGTCTCAAGTCTCTACATTGGCAAGTCTATACATCGGCTTGTTTATTCATCAAAGTCTGTACAGCCTCCTGCATTGGACTTAAAGTCTATACATTTGGCAAGTCTGTACATCAGACTATTCATGCATTCATCTCAAGTCTATACATCCGATTGTTCAGCTTGTGGCTAAGTCTGTACAGCGTCTAGTGTCTCTTGCAAAGTCTGTACACTGCATTGGCATCTTTACTTACGTGCTGAACTGAGCAAGTCTATACATTCTTAATCTTTACCTAGGCTCAGTTCCACCAAGTCTGTACATTGGGCTCTCACTTAAAGTCTGTACAGCGCCATGTTCATATGCTTCCAAGTCTATACATTGCACTGTAGCTAGAACTGTGTAAGTCTGTACATTGGTGCTTTGCTAAAGTCTATACATTGTGAACCTTCAAGTCTGTACAGACTTTGCTTCGCTCAAGTCTGTACATCGTCCAGTTGTCTTTGGCAAGTCTTCACATCGTGAAGTCTATACATTCAATTGCTTTGCTGTGCTCAAGTCTGTACAGCCTTTCCCTTGCAAGTCTTTACATCGTTCATGAAGTCGGTACAACAGACCAAGTCTGTACATTGTCTTTGCTACACGCATGACTAAGTCTATACATTGTGCCTTGTTCAAACCAAAGTCTACACACTCCATTTCTCACTTCAGGTAGCAAGTATGTACATTGTTCAGAATGTCAAGTCCATACAGCCATTGTGCATTCATTCTTGATGTTCATACTTTGCGTGATGCATTCTGCATAACACACTACCAAGTCTATACATTGCCATTTGTTCATGCATGTTAGCAAGTCTGTACAGCCTGTGTTCACAACACAAAGTCTATACATCGCATGCTCACACAAACGCCAAGTCTATACATTGGCTTTGCTTGCACGAGCTGAAGTCTATACATCGTGAATGCATCGTCTCATCAAGTCTGTATAGGGTCTGCATAGAATGCATTCAATAAAGTCTATACATTTCATCTTAGCATGCTTGCATAGCACAAACGAAGTCTGTACATTCATATGTGCATTGTGCATTGCTCTTGGCAGAGTCTGTACATCACTTGAACATTCACTGCACTCTAACTCTATACACTGCTTCACTCATTGCACGAAGTCTGCACATTGCGTTGCTTTGTTCATACTTTGGTTTGCTAAGTCTACACATTGATGCACGTTTACTTCTACATATTTGAAGTATGTACATAGCTTAAGCTCTGCATATTTCAAGTCTATACATTGCTGCTGAACGCAAGTCCATACATTGCATAACGTCTGCACATTACACAGTGCAAAGTCCATACATTCCTGTCGCTTTGCAAAGTCTATACAATGCATTGTGTATACTATGAAGTCTGTACAGGGGTTTCAGTCTTAAACTGATAATCCTATTCGACTGTCTGACAGGGATTCTTTGCAGAGCCTAATGAAGGCACATGATCCAAGGAAGGACGAGGTGCCCAGATTATGACACGTGGATGCAGCCCAGCCAAGATGCTGCCAGGTGGTCGAAATGCCTCGGTTCTGGCGAAAGCCTTTGGGCGGGAGATGTGGAGAGCACACGCCAAATTCCTACTGCTCTATATATATAAAGCTTCTTCCACCTGAAGAAGACTGATCGTGAGATAGAGAGCTCTAGCAGAAGAGATTGAAAGAAGCAAAGGATAGCCTGCACGATCCTGTGAGAAAGAAAAGAGAAGCAGAAGAAGCATAGAAGAAGAAGAGAAAGAGAGAGATAGAGAGCTCGAGCAGAGTGTGAAGAGAAGAAGAAGAAAGGGAGAGAGAAGAGAAGAACAGAGAAGATCGTTCCTACTAGAAGTTGGATCAGATCCACTCCAGTCAGCTCTTTAAGAGCCACATTTGTGCTTTCATTATTTACAGCTTTCAGTCATTGTTGCTACTTGCTTCTTGTTTTCTTTTATACCTTTCTTCAAGTTGTTTGTCAGCGGAGCAAGCTGTGTTGCTCAGCATTTGCAGTGGAGGATTCCACTGGACGGCTAAGCTGTATTGCCCAGCGGAGCAAGCTGTGAAGCTCAGTAGGCGAGGAGGATTCCTCGGACAGCAAGCTGTGAGGCTCAGCGGATTGTATGGCAAGCTGTGATGCCCAGCTGTTCAAGCTATGAGTCAGAGGAATCCACACTCAGGTTTGAGTGGGGGTGGATGTAGGTCTGCAGGACCGAACCACCTAAAAATCATTGTGCAATGGTTTGATCTCTTTGTGGGTTTGCCGCTAGATGAATGCATAGGGTCGATATGGTTTGATTTTCTACATGTGTTCATTTCATTGCTGCGCACACTATATGTTTGACTGTGGTATTGAGAGTTCGTTAACATTGTTCCTAAGTCACTAGTTAGTTCATTTATAAGCATTTCAGTTGTCTTAATAAATCTGAATTCCGTAATTGCTTATGGGGCTTCTGGTTGTATTAGGAAGAATTTCTTAATTGGGCAAAGTTTTTAAAGGGTATATTCATTCACCCCCCCTCTGAATACATAGCACCGAACCCAACAAATTCTCCCTTGGGGAATGAGAGAGGTACTTGGCGAAGGGGAGTGGGTGGTTGGTGGTTGGAGGGTGACTTGGACTGTGGTGAATTCTATCTTGGGACTAGGGGGAGTAATGAGGTGTTGTGGGAAGTTGTGGTGGCTCTTGAATGAGGGGAGGAGAGAGAAGAAATTAGGTGGGAGGGGGAGGAGAGAGAATGGGGGTGCCCCCCTTTGAGAGAGAGAGATAAGAGAGAGAGAGAGAGAGAGAGAGAAATATCAAGAGACAGAGAAGAAAACTTCATAAAGGAATTATCTATTATATTGATCATCAAAGGTTACAAATGAGAGAGGGGAGGGGGCTATTTATAGACTCTAGACTTTTCACATGACCATACTGACCTTGGACAATTGACATAATGACCAGACATACCAGGGAGGGGCGCCCATGGGCCTAGCCTATTGAATTGGGCCCATTATCCAGCCTAGACAATCTAATGACACTTAACTTAGGTAAATAACTCTCAAACCTAGGTACCAGACTCAAATAAAGGGAAATTTACATAGTTTATGACTCAAATAAAATATAAAAATTACATGAATAGACTCATAAACACATGACGAACACAATGTCACATGCCGACGAACAATCCGAGCCTCGAAAAATGCGGAGGGGCAAGGGATGCCCCCATCATGTAGATCTCTTCTTGCATCGGATGCTTGTCTACTGGTTCATTCTTCCGACCTGAGGTAGCAGTAGCCAGGCAATATTTTACCAGGAAGGCCTCAATATTGGCCACCAAATCATTTAGTTGTTCAAAGGTTTTGACTTCAATGCCCATCACCATTTGAAGGATTTCATTCTTCAGATTTCTTTTACAGATTTGAACGGCATCCTCATAACTCGGTGGACGCCTGCATTTCTCACGGAGGTCTCTCCATCTTCATATGTAGTCCAGGGCGGACTCATCATCTCTTTGCTTGGTCATTTGTAATTTGGCCTCAGTTACTTCTCTCTCAGCCAGCTTCATTTTAGCTGCTCGCTCCACCCTCGGCTTGTTCATCACTGCTAGAGCTATCAAACATGGGTGCGAGTCAGCTGATTGCATAAGCGAGTTTATGCATGGCGTTGTATGACGTATCATATCTGCCCCTTGACGTCTCCGAGAAGCAGAAGGACGCGCCGAAGGTGTATGCTATAGCCGTTGCAAGGGAGTGCCCCCTACATAATCACGTACTATTTAAGGGATAGTTGCCTACAGTGAGGCTTCGAGTGGCTCAGCACCACCCTGCGAAGCCTCAAATGACGGCCCAGCCAACCTGGGTATAGCCAGGTATAAGCCCATCTGGTTTAATTTTGTTCTTAGCACTTCAACTTCTTGCAACCTTTGATATAGCTCTGCTACCATAGCAGGGTCACGTTGGGAAGGGCCCATAGTGCTATCTTCCACCTTGGTTTTAGGTAGGACTAGCGACATTTTATCATCATCACCGCAAACATCTCATCCCTCATAGGCTGACATTTCTGCCCCCATACTCTCACGTGGAGGAGAGATATGATGGCGTGCCTCCTCATTGGACGACGGAAGGCATATTTCTTCATTTTCTTCTTTATCAGCTTGGCTTGCGTCGGGCAGGGCCGACAACGTATTGCAACATAGAACAGTGCCTCTTCCTCTATTCTTTAGCTTCTTCTTACTTTTCCCTTCTGCGGCCGGCATCCGCCCCCGTCGCGGGTCATCTGGTGCTCTTGGCACTCCTAATTTCTTTTTTTGCATCTTGTATCAGGTCTAGGAATTTGAAGTGTCCCCGTGGGACATATGCATAGATGCGGGTTGTACAAGCTTCCAACACCTCTTCAAAAAACTGTCGGTATATAGATACCATGTTGACTGCTCTTTTGAGCTCCGGTAGTTCATGAGGGCATGAAAGATCCACCTTATGTTCGCCCATCTAGAGCTCCCCTTTCTTGATCAGACTTTTTATAGCATCCTTGCATGGATAACAGTCTTCAATGGGGTGCCCAAGTGCCTAGTGATGTGGGCAAAATGGGGGATCATCGTTTATTCTAACATCACCGGGTCTCTCCGGGTCAAGAAGAGTGATTTTGTTGTATTGGGTGGCCCATTCAAACATGACCCGAGTTCTCTCCTTAGGAAAGGAGTAGAGCTTACTCATCCTGGCTTGCAAGGAGGAGCCTTCGTGTCGTTAAGCCGGTTTGACGGGAGGAGGGTGGGCAACCCATTTATCTTTTTGCTACTCAAACACCTTGAAGTCGACTACATGAATCTCTTCAGGCGCAGGCCTTTTATCTGCTAGTCTAGCCTTCTGGCTTGAGATAGCGGGGGCAGAGGAGCATCTGGAGAGGACGGCTTCAATTTCTAACACCACATTATTTAGCCGGTCGAAAGACCTAATTTCAGTTCTGATAATCTTCTCAAGGATCTGCCTCCTCAACTTTTGTTTGCAGATTTGAACTGTATCTTCTTGATGGGGCGGACGTCTGCATCTCATGCTGAGATTCTGCCATCTTTTAATGTACTCCAAGGCTGTTTCATTGTCCTCTGCTTGGAGGCATATAGTTCGGCCATAGTGACCTCCCTTTCAGCAACATGGAACCGTTCCCAGAATTTCCATTGCATATCTAGCCAGTCGTTGATAGACCCGACTGGGAGGTTCGAGTACCACTCGAACGCGAGGCCTGTAAGGGAGGATCCGAAGAACTTCAGCAAGTAGGATTACTTTGTTGCCATCTCTCCCATCACATTAAAGTATTAGGCTATTTATTTTTTGGGTGATCCTTCCCCGTCGAATTTATCAAACTTCGGCAGCTTGTTAACGCCAGGAGGTAGCCTTTTAGCAGCATGGTGGGCCGAGTACGGCACCTTGTATACATCAAATCAAGCGTAGTTATCACCGACTCTATCAGCCAGCTTCCTCTCGATCATATGTTCTATCATCATTTTATTCATCATCGTCGGGTCGACCGGCCTGGGCAGAAGTGAGCTTGCTGCATCTGCGGCGTCATCGGCACCGTTGCTTGAGGTGTAGCGGCAATCCCCTGATGCTGAGGAGCAATGTCACACCCCGAGATTATGCAGCGGAACCAATCGGGAACGTGAACAGTCGGCTAGTACGCCTCAAGCGAGTAATATAATCAGAGCGTAAATCATTCACACATAAAATGAATGAACGTAATGATTGATCAAAAATCCAACTTTTATTGATAATAATAATCAAACTACAATGATTCTTGACTCATTTCACAAGACTCAAATAAAGGGAAAAATTACATAGACTCGACTGGACTTAAGACTCTACTAGGTCTTCTCTCGATCTTTAATCACTCTCGGATCCACCACTTGAATAGCCTGAATCCAACCCGCTAGAATTTCCTGAAAAAGATTAGAAAAGTAGGGAATGAGCATACATGCCTAATAGGTATCTTTGTATCAACATGAAGGTAATATTTAAGTAATTAACACATTTACTCTACAGTATAAGCTAAAAAGGAATGCAGTAAAACACACGTATAAAATAAAATATACTACAAGTTACAGGATGTAGATCGTAGATATAGGGATATTTATGAAGAATGAGAATATGATCAAGCAAGAATATAACATGAATGTAATTTGGCCTTTTATGAATAAGAATGTAATTTTCATAACTATAAAGGCTATGCATTAGAAAGTCATGTATCGAGAATGTACTAGCAAGCATGTAATTTCACAAGATTATCTCGTGAGAATTCGTGGATTTCACCCGTTTATAAAAAAAGTACTGCTGGCGCAATGCGACGCCAGTATTCATCATACCCCATGGTTTATAGTAGGTTTCCAGCTATCTGCCGAGGGGAGTAGAGTGGAGTGCTTGGACACCGTCCGTGCCCGCTCTTGCATCTTCAAGTTATAAATCAAGCTACTTCCATGAAAAATATCAATAATGTAGGCCAATAATGAACAAGTTAAACTATAGTTTCATGATCACAATTATCAAGGTAAGAATACACCAATTAAGAATCTGAGAGTTCAAGATTGATTAAGAACAAGGTTATGCTATGAAGAAAATTTGGCAGCATAACGGCACATTCTTTACTTTCCATAAGATATTAATATCTTATTTGACAAGTGTTAAGTTCCAAGCAATCATCGGACCATCTAGGAACTTATAAAACCCAATCCAAAGGTCAAACCTCGGGTTAGACAGAGTCTGGGACCTAGCGGTCGTTTACTAGACCGTTTAGGGACTCATGCGGTCATATACAGACCGTTAAGGGGATCCATGCGGTTAAGTCAGGACCGTTTTAGTCATGTCGAAGCCAGAACAAGAGGCTTGACTTAGAGTATAAATGCGGTCATGGGATGACCAATTTAAATAGAAACGGTCTCGATCCGACCATTAATGGGACATTAGCGGTCATGAGAGGACCGTTTCTAGCCACGACTCAGAAAAACACCGGTAGTGAAAGTGCTTCCTAGACCATTTGGTTTTGAGGGTACAACCAACTCGACGTCCCAGTGGGAATCCCATGCTCACGGAGACTTACGGAGGCCTTGAAACAAGATCACCTAGTCCAGTGAAGGAATATCCAACGGAGAGGATCACAAGTCCAAGAAAGTGTGCCTATAGTGGAAAGTGTAACTAATGACTCCGTACCATAATACGTGTCATGTACTTTAAGAAAATGATTCATAGATAAGAAGAGCTTGTAAAATAGCGATCAAACAATTAGTGAAACAAGTTTATCTATCACTTTGAAATATGCATTTAATACAAGAATATATGGTTTTGGCCTATATTTTAACATATGTTTAAAATAAGTCCAAAGTGCATAAAGAACATGAAATCTACTAGGATTAACAGTTAACATAACCAAGTGTATAAATACAGTACTTAAAACAGGAGTAAGACCTAATTAAATAGGCGTATCATATGCTAAATAGGGCTGTTATGCATTATGTTTCGGGTTAACAAGTAATACAGAACTCAGAAAGCTAAACGGTCTTGGGAGAACCATTTTATGGGCCTTAGCGGTCTATCGTGGGGCCGCTAGGGAGACTCTGGTGGTCTTAGGAAGACTGTTTCTTCCTGTCTACTGCAAATAGTAATAAAACTGAGATTTTTGCTAATCTAGGGTCGATAGATGTATGATAAAACATGCCAACATGTAAATATGGCCTGATAAAACTATATTAAAACATGGAGATGCATGGGTTGTCATGAATTAAACTAGAATTATCATTTTCGTTATTAAGGGTAGGAACTATGCATGCTGAGAAATCTGATTGTGCAGTGACAACAAAACATTAAATACAACATGTACAATGCATGAAAACTCATGAAAAAAGAGGGCTTTTACTCCTAACATGTTATTCTAGCCTTTTCATGAGATAACCTACCTCTGGTAGTTCTACTGGCCTTCGAATTTCTGACTAGAAGGAAGCCCTAGTTCTTCACGTTCTGTGCCAAACCAGCAACTACTCACCCCTCTATCTCTTGACCTAAATCTATAAAAATTAAAGGTTGGATAGAAGACACAAAGGGGAACATAAAGTTCAAAATAATCAACTCCTAAATACCTTGATTAGGGCTTCTATTTTCTTGATCTTCACTGGACCGTCGCCCTAGTTCTTGTGTAGTCTGTTGCGAATCAGCAATTTGCAGAGACTCTAACTCTCCAACGGCTTGGTGTTCTAGCATGAAATATTGAGAGAAGTTAGACAAAACTAAGATGATCATAAAGTTCTAAAGAACTAACCTATGATGACGACTCCTTGCCTTCGAAATACGAGAGCCAACATTAGGGTTCACATGAGTCAAAGTTAAGGTCTATTTATAGGATTCACCTAGTGTTTAAGGGATTAGATCGAACCTAGAGTCCTAAATTAGAGTAGAGTTAATCCCTAGAGAGTTCTAGAGAGTCTTCTATGCCAGGTAGCTTTGATCTAAGATGATTTGATCGGCAAAGATCCAAGCTTTTCACGTTTTCTTTCATTCACGGAACCGGGGTTGCTTAGCGGTCATGGGAGGACCGCTAGGGTGGGTCTGGCGGTCGCACGATAGACCGCCAAGCTTCATTAAATCTAAAAATTTTGAATTTTTGTATTATCCCCCATTTATCTCCTAATTGATGTATATATCCCATTTTAAATCTGTAATTTACCTAAATTACGTTTCTATTAATGGGCTTGGGTCTAAAAGTCTTGGAATTAGGTCTTTAGGCCTATTTGAGTTGGGCTTAGCCCTTTGGTTAATATAGGGCCTATAAATGGATTTAATAAATGCTTAATTTCTTCTTAAAAGCCCATTAAGCCTTTTAAAAATGCCTAATAATTATATTTTAATCCTAAAATTCTTAAAAAATTCTCGGGCATTACACCCTCCCCCACTTGAAAAGAATTTGGTCCCCAAATTCATCGTAACAAGATTTGCTAAGGAGAGTGTACTTACATTTAATTATCTCCGGAAATCTTTTAGGCATAGCTTCTTCGGTTTCCCATATCACTTCATGTGGACAAAATTTGTTCCATTGGACTCTGACCATGGGAATAGTTTTATTCCGAAGTTGACGTACTTCCCGTTCAATTATTTTGATTGGCTTTTACTCATATGTCAAATCCTTTTTAATCTCCAGGTTATCATAAGTTATGACATGAAATGGATCGGTGACGTACCTTTTGAGCATTGAGACGTGGAACACATCATGGACTCCAGGTAATCGAGGGGGCAATGCTATTCGATATGCAAATTCGCCAACCCTTTCGAGAATTTCAAAGGGGCCAATGAATCTCGGAGTGAACTTGCCTTTGATGCCGAGTCTTTGAATACCTCGACCCGGAGAAACCTTAAGGAATACGTGGTCTCCTACTTGGAATTCCAGGCCGCGCCTTCTGTTATCAACATATGATTTGTTGCCTCTCTGGAGCTACCTTGAGTCTCTCCCGAATAAGCTTTATTGTAACACCCCGAGATCCGATTCCCAGATTTATGGGCATAAATTTTCTTTCTTTCTTTATCGGACCCCAAAGCATTACTTCGTACGTATCGCGGAAGCACCAATATATATACATGCATACTCGCATGAGAGAGAGAAACCATAATTACATGAAATGTAAATAACATTTCAACCATTCATAAATTTTAAAAGAGAGTACGTGTCTATTGTTCTAGCATAAACAGGAGTCCACATAGGCTCACCACCCCATAACCATACATATAAGAGAGACATTCATCCATAGCATACCCAGACGAACTATGCACTAGCACTACTCCTCAGCTGCAGCCTCCTCCTCAACCTCCTTCTTTATGTCTCCTGAAAACGTGTATCACAAAGGGGTGAGTGTCACGCTCAGTAGGCAGCCTAAACAAACCGGGGTTAACTCACATCTTTATAACCAAATTATATACATAATTTAGATGTTAATAATAGCATAACACATTCATTATCATCTACTTAAAAAACTCACATGAGAAAAATACATATTCTTTAACTAACATATAAGGTACCCATGCATGCGCTAAAACTACGGTGAGTGAGCAATTACAAATTATCACATTTTCGTTAGTCATGGAAACAAAATAGCTGTCGCAAACACAGGAGGCCCACATACACATAAATGAACGAACGAACTAAAGAGTACTGCGCAGACCCGAGAGCGAACTCCCACCTAGACTCCTGTGGCCCACACAGTTTCGTGGCGTTACGTATCACCGTCCCACAGAACAATCGGCCCGAGTCATCGGATTTCACCTAGATTCTTGTGGCCCACACAGTTCTGTGACGTTACATATCACCGTCCCATAGAACAATCGACCGAATCATTGGAATTTTAACCAGGGCCGTCCCATAAAGGGACCGAAGTCCTATCTCACAGAATGTTGTTGTTTCCATTCATAACATTCACATCGTATTCGCATTCACATTCATACTCATTTTACAAATATCAGTACGATACTTTATCATAACAAGCATGCTTCCAAATGGTTTAAGTGGACAATTCACAACATAAGCTTACTTGATGTGGAGGGGAGCATGATCAGGTTACTGTATAAAAGAGGACAGGTTTATTTCTAGGTTACACATACGTAGAAAACAAATCATAACTACTAGTGCAGAATTTCTATGAGCATAAAATTTTTACTGTGGGTTACTAACTTAGCCTTCTACTATTTTCTAATTTTTGAGAGTTTTCTGAATTAATATGACCTCTCAAAACTCTCTTTTCCCACGTTTCTGGAAATTGGCGATAGAGCCCCAGGGTGTTGACCTGTCCAAAGGAAGTGTCGACATGTCAACCCTACACATGCATAGAAAATGAACCATAACTACAAGTGCAGAATTTTTGGGAACTTGAAACTTTTACAGTGAGTTACCAACATAGTCTTCCATCATTTTCTAATTTTTTAGATTTTTCTGAGTTAAAATGGCCTCTCAAAACTCCCTTTTTCTAAGTTTCTGGAAGTTGGTCGAGAGTTCTCAGGTTGTCGACACATCCATTGGCAGTGTCGACACTCCCAGCAGATTTCACAAGGGCAGTGTCGACACATCCATTGGCAGTGTCAACACACCCAAGAGATTTCACAAGGGCAGTGTCGACACATCCGTTGGAAGTGTCAACACTCCCAGCAGATTTCAAAGGGGCAATGTCGACACATCCAATGGCAGTGTGAACACTCCCAGCATTTTCACAAGGGAAGTGTCGACATATCCATTGGAAGTGTCGACACGTCCATTGTATTTTTAGTTAAAACTCCGAGAAACCTTAGAAAAACACATAACTTGATGGAAAACCCAGAAAATAAACATGATAGTCAATCCCACATACCCTTAATCCCTCTTTCGCATATAGAAACTACTTTGAAATCGTTTTAATGCATCATTGACCCCTAAGATTTGAGGATAGGTGCCTACCTTTGAAATGTTAAACCGATTAATCTGGGGATGATATCCACACCTTAGATCCTCCTAAGCTTTCACCTTTCAATCGGGGGATGAGATCCACACCCCAGATTCTCCCAAGACCTTGCTCGTCATCCTCCACATGCCGGATCATCCACCCACGAACCGGATGGTCCGCCCTACGAAGAGATGGATTCCCTCACTCTCTTCTCACATAAGAAAGGTAGAAGGTGGTGGAGGGTTGATGGGAATGGTTAATAAAGATTTACCACCCTTAAAAGCCACCTCCTTATATAGTTTTTAAGTCTCCCAAGGGTTTACCCACGTCCCTCAAGGCTCCAAGAAGCTCCAAGGTCGCATGTTTGAAAAGGAGTTAATGCTAAGCACCTCTTCGGGTTTGAACAGGTGTTACCTTTCGACCTCCGGTCATAAACTCTGTTAGACGCGCTATTCTGTTGGGAATTAGGTTAGGATGTATTCTTAGAAAATTAAGAGGACTTCGAGATATAACTCTGGGTCATGGTTTCATAGAATTTCATCCACCCTAGCATGAGTTATGATTTTTTCAATATTAACGTTATTTCTCCTTTATTACAGTCGCGACCCTTCGTCTACCTAGTCATAAATGTGAGTGGGCGCGCTCTTCTGTTGGGATTTGGATTAGGATGTCTTCAAATGAAATCAAGAGAACTTCTTGATCTAAATTTGGGTCATAGTTTCGTCGAATTTCCTCATTCGAAGCCCGAGTTATGATTTTCTCGAGATTAATATTTATTCTCCCTCATTCTAGTCACGACCTTTCGGTAGCCCGAGGTAATCCGGGTATAACTCTAGCATCCAGGCACTATTTGGTCTCATCCTCAACATAGAAGTTATATCTAACATCCCATTCTAAATTATGGCTTTAGTTTCAGGTCATTTCATTAACCATAGATGAAGTTATGAATTTCACATTAATTATATTTAAATTCTCCCAACAATCACACCTCTTCGTGACAGTTGGCAGTAAAGGGCTCAGAACCATGGGTTCTGGTTCGAATTAGGTTTCCACCTCAACATAAGAGTTTGGGTTAAGGACCCAATATTTTTATCTCATTTGGTTAATAGTGGGCCAAGTTATCCTTATTTCAATAGGTAAGCGTTTTTCTGTAACTGTTTTGGCCCATTATCATAACTCCTTCTTATCTCCTATTAGGCCTACTTTCCAGAAGTTGTACTATTCATCAAAGTTGTTACTTACCCAATGGTTGTTGCATGGGATTTTGTTTCACCTAATTCTGGCCTCCCTATATTAAGTTATGAATTTTCAAAGGATCCTTCAATAATCTGTCTAGATTTCAGCTCATTGTGTTCATGGGCCCGAATTATTCTCAATTGGGCCAGTTCCCAAATTGGTGGTCATCACATTTATCTTCTCAGTAGTATCCCTGATGATGTCGGGGCCTAGAAATTACCTTTCTCCTATTTCATTCCAACATATAGGTGAACGACAACTTCTTCCATATAGTGCCTCAAACGGTGCCATTTGTATACTAGCTTGATAACTGTTGTTGTAGGCGAATTCCACTAGAGGCAAGTGGTCGTGCCAACTCCCTCCAAAATCAATAGCACAAGCCCTGAGCATATCCTCTACTACTTGATTGGTTCTTTCAGTATGACCATCAGTTTGTGGATGGAACGCAGTGCTAAAGTTGAGTCGGGTCCCTAATAAATGTTGTAGATCCTTCCAGAATTGTGATGTGAATCGAGGGTCTCGATCAGATATAATAGTGACAGGGACACCATGTAGTCTTACAATTTCCTTCATGTATAGTGCTGCTAATACATCCATAGACCATCGACTTTTAATTGGTAGAAAATGTGCAAATTTAGTCAATCCGTCTCTAATCACCCATATACCATCGTGTCCACCTTTTTTCATAGGAAAACCCATTATGAAATCCATCCCCGTACTTTCCCTTTTTCACTCGGGAATATCCAAGGGACGAAGTTTCCCTGCGGGCTTTAAATGTTCTGCCTTTACTTGCTGACAAGTGAGGCAGCGAGATACAAAGTCCGCTACTTCACTTTTCATATTGGGCCATCAAAAATTTCTTTTTAAGTCTTGGTACATCTTGGTAGCTCCAGGGTGAATAGCTTGCCTTGATTTATGAGCTTCTTCCTTGATCAATTTCTTAGTGTCGCCATGATCTGGCACACAGATTCGATCTTTGAACAATAGTCTTCCATCAGTTAAAATGAAGAATTCTGACCTTTGATCAATATTAGCCTTGATCTCCATCAATGTGGGGTCGTTTTCTTGTAATTTGACTAGTTCTTCAATCAATGTAGGCTGTGACCTTATATTAGCAATTATACATCCTTCCTCTTCTTTGTCAACATCGAGATTCCAGCGAGAAAAATCCTCGATAAGATAAGTTGTACCTTTCCTGAGGCTTGCTAGAGTTTCCATTAGTCTTCATCTAAGAGCGTCAGCTACCGCATTTGCTTTGCCTGGATGATATTGGATAGTAAATTTGAAGTCCTTGAGATACTTCAACCATCTGCGTTGTCTCATATTTAATTCCTTTTGGGTGAAGAGGTATTTCAGACTTTTGTGATCTGAAAATATAGTGAAATTCTCCCCATAGAGGTAGTGTCATAAATTTTTAAGGCGAAAATAACCGCAGCTAGTTCCAGATCATGCACAGGGTAGTTTTCTTCATGACACTTTAACTGCCTTGATGAATAACAAATTTTCTTTCCGTTTTGCATAAGAACGCATCCCAGGCCAATACCAGATGCATCGATATAGACTTCAAAGCCACCACCCTCAACAGGTAGTGCCAAGATAGGGGCCGTAGTGAGATGATCTTTAAGAGTTAGAAACTTTCCTCGCAATCCTTTGACCATATAAAAGGGTTCTCTGTTCTTGTAGGTCTAGTTAAAGGGACGGAGATTTTAGAGAAATCCTTAATGAATCGCCTATAATAAGCGGCCAGACCCAGCAAACTTCTAACTTCAGACACGGTTGTCGACCGACTCCAATTCTTAACAGCTTCTACCTTAGAAGGATCGACAGCGATACCTTCCTTTAAATAATATGGCCAAGGAAAGAGACCTCTTTTAGCCAGAACTCGCACTTGCTAAGCTTTGCGTAGAGTTGATGCTCTCTTAGAGTTTGCAAGGCTATTCTTAAGTGCTCTTCATGTTCCTCCTTAGTCTTGGAGTATATAAGAAAATCATCAATGAAGACGACCACAAATCGGTCGAGATAAGGCCTGAAGACATTATTCATAAGTTGCATAAATGATGCTAGGGCATTAGTTAACCCGAACGGCATTACCACAAACTCATAGTGCCCATATCTGCTCTGAAAGTAGTCTTGTATATGTCTTCATCTTTGATCTTGAGCTGATGATAACCCGACTTTAGGTCTATCTTGGAGAAATATTCCGCTCCCGAAATTTGATCAAAGAGCTCATCGATAAGCGATAACATATATTTGTTCTTGATAGTAAGTTGATTTAGTCGTCGGTAGTCGATACATAGCCTGAGAGATCCATCCTTTTTCTTGACAAATAAAACTGGCGCACCCCAAGGGGATGTGCTAGGTCAAATGAAGCCCTTGTCTAATAACTCCTGAAGTTGTTTCTTCAATTCTTTGAGTTCTATAGGGGACATCTTGTAGGGAGTTATTGAAACAGGTGCTACTCCAGGAACGAGTTCAATGGAGAAGTTTACTTCCCTTTTGGTTGGTAAACTGGGTAGACCCGATAGGAACACATCGGAAAACTCATTCACAATGGGAATATCTTCTAAGATGATTTTCTTGGATTCAGTGGCAATTACGGAGGCATGAAAAGCTTCACATCCTTGCGAAATGAGTTTCCAAGCATGAAGAGATGAAATAAGGGTAGGATGTTTCCTATACTTGATGCTAAGGAAAGAAAATCGTAAAAGACCTAGTTTTCAAAAAGAGATTCTCCTATGTGCGATAATTTATATAGGCATCGTGGTCTACAAGCCAATAGACACCTAGGATAGCATCGTAGCCTTCCATGTCAAGGCATACGAGATTTGCAAGGAGATTATGACCTTCTACCATTACCTCACTATCGGGATAGTGAATTGTAAGTTTAGTTTCGAGACCTAAGGGTGTGGTCATAGCTAGGTCCGAGGGTAGAGGAACTGATGAAACTGGCAAGGTTTTGCAAAAGCAATAGATATAAAGGAATGAGAAACACTAGTATCAAATAACACAAATGCAGGATGGGAATAGATTTGAATGGTACCTTCCATTAGCCCATCATCCTTGGGCACTTCTTCATCATCCATAATAGTGTTAAGACGAGCATGTCGCTTACGTCCATCGCTGGAAGGTTGATCCTTCATAAGGGGGCAATCCGGCATGCGGTGCGCCCAGCTTCCACATCATAAGAAAGCGTAGAGATGCTTCCAGCACTCCTCGACCGCGTGGCCAAATTTCTCGCAGAACGTGCAAGCCACCATGACTTTCTTATCTTCCTCTTTGGCCTTCTTGTTCCTGCGATCATCCTTGTTGTTCCCAATCCGGGATCTCTTCTTGTTGTCCCGAGAGTTGTAAGTGATGGTAAATTTGTCATCTGTTCTTCCTCGCCGATCAGACTTTCGGCTCGGCTCTTCCCCTTTGCCTTCGAGTTTATCGACCTTCTCTAAGGTCCGTTGACACAAGTGTGCCCGTTGGACCATCTCTGCATAGGTCCGAATATTTTGTGAGCCAAGTTGTTGAATGTAGATGGGCCATAGCCCGTCCATGAAACGATTGGCTTTGAGAAGATCCGTGCTCACTAAATGTTGAGCATATGGTGCTAGGCGAGAGAATTGTAACTCATACTCTGCCACCGTCATCATGTCTTGACGCAAAGAAGCGAACTCCGCCGCCTTCCTCTCCTTGACATGTTTGGAGAAGTATTTTGCTCAGAAGAGTGTGAGAAATCCCTCACAAGTGTGTGGTGCGTCTTGAGGCAGGGCCGGAATAGACTTCCACCAAGTACGTGCATGCATCCTTGTTGAGTTGGAACGTGGCGAGATGAACCTTCTCTTGATCGACACATTGCATGACATCGAATATACGGTTCATTTCATCTATCTAGTTTTCAGCCTCTTCTGGGTTGGAAGAACCAGAAAATTGTAGAGGATGTAAACTCTGAAAGTTGCGGTGCAGATCACCAGCACCAGCCCTCGCGCCAGCTTGGGCCATATTTTGCAAGGCCTGGGTGAGACCTACAACAGTCTGTTGCATCCCATCCCAGTCAACACGGTGTGCCATTGTAAGAATGAGGTACTGAGAAGAGTTAATAAATTTGTCAATTCTAATGGAATTGGTGGGGTTAATTCGTAGAGATAATTTCTAATTACTATCTCATCCCGGGTTCTACCCAATTTCTCACAAGGTTATAAATTCTTTCCTTAATTCATAGGTGTGGGTTCTTAAGCCTTGGACTTAGCCTACGACATGACTTTTTCCTAGGAATAAGTATGTCCTTTGACCTAGGCTCTAATATCACTTTAACTGTCACGTCCCGAGATTATGCAGTGGAACCAATCGGAACGTGAACAGTCGGCTACTACGTCTCAAGCAAGTAATATAATTAGAGTGCAAATCATTCACACATAAAATGAATGAACATAATGATTGATCAAAAATCCAACTTTTATTGATAATAATAATCAAACTACAATGATTCTTGACTCATTTCACTAGACTCAAATAAAGGGAAAAATTACATAGACTCGACTGGACTTAAGACTCTACTGGGTATTCTCTCGATTTTAATCACTCTCGGATCCACCACTTGAATAGCCTGAATCCAACCCGCTAGAATTTCCAGAAAAAGATTGAAAAATAGGGAATGAGCACACATGCCCAGTAGTTATCTTCGTATCAACATGAAGGCAATATTTAAGTAATTAACACTTTTACTCTAGAGTATAACCTAAAAAGGAATGCGGTAAAACACGCGTATAAAACAAAATATACTACAAGTAGCAGGATGTAGATCGTAGATATAGGGATATTTATGAAGAATGAGAATATGATCAAGCAAGAATATAACATGAATGTAATTTAGCCTTTCATGAATAAGAATGTACTTTTCATAATCATAAAGGCTATGCAGTAGAAAGTCATGTATCGAGAATGTACTAGCAAGCATGTAATTTCCCAAGATTGCCTCGTGAGAATTCGTTGATTTCACCCGTTTATAAAAAAAGTACTATCGGCGCAATGCGACGCCAGTATTCATCATACCACATAGTTTATAGTATGTTTCCGGCTATCTTCTGAGAGGACTAGAGTGGAGTCCTTGGACACCGTCCGTGCCCGCTCTTGCATCTTCAAGTTATAAATCAAGCTACTTCCACGAAAAATATTAATAACGTAGGCCAATAATGAACAAGTTCAAAGTATAGTTTCATGATAACAATTATCAAGGTAAGAATGCACCAATTAAGAATATGAGAGTTCAAGATTGATTTAGAACAAGGTTATGCTATGATGAAAATTCGACAGCATAACGGCACATTTTTTACTTTCCATAAGTTATTAATATCCTATTTGGCAAGTGTTAAGTTCCAAGCAATCATCGGACCATCTAGGAACTTATAAAACCCAACCCAAAGGTCAAACCTCGGGTTAGACAGAGTTAGAGGCCTAGCGGTCATTTACTGGACCGTTTAGGGACTCATGCGGTCATATACAGACCGTTAAGGAGATCCATGCGGTCAAGTCAGGACCATTTTAGTCAGGTCGAAGCCAGAACAAGAGGCTTGACTCAGAGTATAAATGCGGTCACGGGATGACCATTTTTAGATAGAATCAGTCTCGATCCGACCGTTAATGCGCCTTTACCGGTCATGAGAGCACCGTTTCTAGCCACGACTCGGAAAAACACCGGTAGTGAAAGTGCTTCCTAGACCATTGGGTTTTGAGAGTACAACCAGCTCGGCATCCTAGTGGGAATCTCAGACTCACGGAGACTTACGGAGGCCTGAAAATAAGATCACCTAGCTCGGTGGAAGGAATATCCAACGAAGAGGATCACAAGTCCAAGAAAGTGTGTCTATAGTGCAAAGTGTAAGAGTGTACTGGAATACGTGTCAATGTACTTTAAGAAATTGACTCATAGATAAGAAGAGCTTGTAAAACACCGATCAACCAATTAGTGAAACAAGTTCATCTATCACTTTGAAATACGCATTTAATACAGAATATATGATTTTGGCCTAATATTTAACATATGTTTAAAATAAGTCCAAAGTGCATAAAGAACATGAAATCTACTAGAATGAACATTTAACATAACCAAGTGTATAAATACAGTACTTAAAACAGGAGTAAGACCAAATTAACTAGGGTTAGCATATGCTAAATAGGGTTGTTTTGCATTATGTTTCGGGTTAACAAATAATACAAAACTCAGAAAGCTAAACGGTCTTGGGAGAGCTATTTTATGGGCCTTAGCGATCTATCGTAGGGCCTCTAGGGAGACTTTGGCGGTCTCAGGACGACCGTTTCTTCCTGTCTACTGCAAACAGTAATAAAACCAAGATTTTTTGCTAATCTAGGGCAGATAGATGTATGATAAAACATGCCAACAGGTAAATATGGCCTGATAAAATCATATTAAAACATGGAGATGCATGGGTTGTCATGAATTTAACTAAAATTATCATTTTCGTTATTAAGGGTAGGAACTATGCATGCTGAGAAATCTGATTGCGCAATGACAACAAAACATTAAAGACAACATGTACAATGCATGAAAACTCATGAAACAAGAGGGCTTTTTGATGTGACACAACATAGGACTTACCAAGCAAGCACAATTGGCATTCAAAACGGACCGATAATGGCGACTGCTCACCCGATGCTCACCCAAGACCCGGGGTAACTTGGCAATGCCAAGGGGAGGATGTGAGGGCTGGGCCCTTGCTGGTAGATGGCCAGCAAGGCCAAGGTTAACTCCCAAGGGTTATGGCAGCACATTTCAAGGGAGCCGACGTCGTGCCGAGGGCACGAGTTACACTCTATTTCCCACGGTGATCTCTTATAGCAAGGGAGCTTAAGGATCGAGCTCTCACTCACGGCCAACGGAGTTATGAACTAATATTGACTGAACAAACACTAAATAGAGAAAGTTTGGAGCACTTACTCGACCGGGTTGAGGAAACCGGTCCCGCTCGGAGACGTGGGCGAGTGGGGAGGCGTGGGATCCCCACACGCCGCGTCGGGGCAGCTTGACCTGTTTATTATGTTACAACACTACACCTCTCGTAGGAGGGGGTTCTTGGGGTGGGGAAAAATTGTTAATACATCCAAAACCACCTCCACAAAGGGTGGAGCCTTCAGCCGGCCAAGCTGGGAGGGGCGAAACCGAGCTAGAAGCTAACACGGGAGCCGATGCCGATTCTGTCCGCTTCCTACGCTTCAGGACAGATAGTTGGATACCTTGACGCTGCGACCACTCCTGATTTTTGTTGATGACGAAAATAGTTTGAATTTCTTCGTAGCTGGATCGGGATGACGCCTGAATTTTTTTAATTTCTCTGGTCGTAGGTGCTGGTCGGGGCAGAAGCTCGAACAGGGTGGCAGGTCTTCAGTTCTGACTGCTTTAGGTTCACAATAGCAGGAAGAATAGGTTGCCACAACCGCTCCAGAGCTCAGAATCAGGCACCGCTGGAGTCGTTGGAACCGTCGGTGAGATCTCTTCGAAGTGAGACCAACAGGGATGCCAAACGTTGTCGGAGTAGACCGGTAGAGCTTGAACAATGAGGGGGGGTCGGAGTAGACTGTCAGGAAGCAGAACCGCACACCCGGAGGAAGAAAATGAGAACTCTTGATTCTGGGTGCAAAACAGAGCTCCGCTTCTTGATTCTGGAATTAGACTTGTGGAACAAGCTCCCGGCCAAGCCTCGCCTCCAGATATTCAAGAGAGTGGTCGTGGTAGCTTCAGGAGTCAGCTTCAGGTTGCTCTTCAGGGAGGAAGTGTGCAGTCGGGGAAGAATGGATCCCCTGGGTGACCACGAACTCAGAACGGGACGGGACCACCTCCGTTACGAAGTAGACTGGATGATGATTCCACCGGTATATGGTATGCCCTCTGAAGCTTCCAGGTGAAGACATGGCAGCCTCTGCAACTGGGCACTCCTCTGCTGCCTGCGAACTGAGAACTGTAGGTTGAAGATGATGGGGGGGAATGGGGTATATGGGAGGGGAAATGGGGGTGGTTGAGTGTGGGGAGAACCCTGGCTGTGAGGGAGTCTAGGAGGGGGTGTTCCAAGGTGTGGGAGGGGATGAATGGGGTCTGGAAGGGGGTCTAACAGGTGGTGGGAGGAGGAGCTGCGAATTTGGTGTTGGGAGGGAGAGGGAAAGGGTATTTGAAAATGGGTTTAAGGGTGGGATTAATTTTTGGTCTTGGGAATGGGAAGGGGTGTGTGGGGAAGGTAAAGGGGGGGCTTGGGGAGTGGGGAATTCTCCCTTGGGAGATGAGAGGGTACTTGGGGAAGGGGAGTGGGTGGTTGGTGGTTGGAGGGTGGAGTGGGGAGTGGTGGAATCTCCCTTGGGGCTGGGGTGGAGTTATGGTGGGGTGGTGGGGAGTTGGGGATGAGTTATTGGAGGGGGGGAAGAGAGAGAAAGGTGGTTGGGAGGGGAGGAGAGAAAAAGGGGCGCAGGTTTTATAGAGAGAAAGTGGAGGAGAGAGAAAATGACTTTCTAGAGAGAGATGTAGAGAGAGAGAGAGGGGATAGGGGCTTCTCACCCACTCAATTGGCTTCTCACCAAAAGAAGAAGATTTAAGTTGGACACTAGAAAATTCAAATATTCATTCATTAACTTCAAATGGGGGGGAATGGGGTCCTATATATAGGCAACCCATATTTTACAAAAAGTCCCTGACTCTTGCTACAAAGATAAATAACGAAGGGGGTAGAGGGCGCTCTTGGGCCTAGCCCAATGAATTGGGCCCAATAGCTAATCTAATCAACCTAATGACACTCAAACTTAGGGGAATAAATAAAAGACCTAGGGACATGACTCAAATAAAACAGAAAATACATCAAATGACTCAAATAAAAATTACATAGGACTCAAAATTAAATAACTAGACCATGCCGGATGCAACCAGGGGCGAGGAGACGAGCTGTGAACGTGGGCATGGGAGGTGATGTCCCTATCATACTCCCGGGGTGCGGAGAACTCGACTCCGTCGAGTAAGTGTCCTTCCCTCCTCGGAGGGTGTTGAAGTGGTACTGCCCACAAGTCTTCCGAACGAGACCGATCCATCCACCTGCCAAGATAGCGCTCATATACCTTGCTCCTGGTGGTAGTGACATGTTCATCGAATATTCGTTCAATGCGCTCACGCTGGGCTCTCTTGGCTAGTGGTGTCTGTTAAACAGGAGGACGGTGAGCTAGAAGGGGAGGGGATGAATAGATCACCGTTTAAAAAATATTTGTCCGAACCGAGGAGATCTTAGAAGATGAGATTGGCTAGGAAGACTGACAATATGTAAAATGATCCGGAACCTTAACCAAGATAAAGTAGGTCACGAGCACAGAACATATATCACTCAGAATTTCATCAGCACATATGCACAAGCACTAAGAGAGCAGTCAGACCAAGGTTTCGATCAACAACAATCACACTTACTTCATGAAGCCAGACAGAAGCATAAAGAAAATAGATGCGCACAACCACACCACGGAGAACAAGAGGTTTAGATGGTTCAGTCTGCAACCTGCAGACTTACGTCCATCCCTCACTCAAGGCAGAGTGAGGCTTCCCTTTCACAAGAAAGAACCGCAGACTCAGTCTGCCAACAACACGCTGATCCACAGCTTGGGGATCGAAATCCCTACAGACGCTGAACTCACAGCTTGCACCCAGGTCTCACACCCCAAGACCTGACCCGGAGATAACTCTCCCTTCCTCTTAGACAAGAGGGAACCCAGCAGTGACCCACCCTCACTGCAATTCAGAGACACTGTCTCTCTTCCTCCTCAGCCGGAGGGAAGAACCCAGGTAGCCTTCTCACTACCTGAACACAAAACCGCGGAGAACTCCTCCCTTCCTCTGATCTAAATCAGAGGGAAGCCCCACTGCGACCCAGAGGATTCACCTCTCTTCCTCTACACCTAGAGGGAACGAAAACAGAGTATCGGAATTTGAGAACGAACAAACGAAGACATAAAGAAATATTGAAAGACAATCGAACGGAGAAACAATGTAGCTTCTTAAAGAAGCATAAACAAAACGTAGCAGAAAACCATCCTCTCCTTCATCACTCTCTCTCTTCCAGGTACGCTCAACGAATGGATCAGGATGGCTTCTCCTCTCCTTCCTCTCACTCTGGCCTCACCCTTTTTCTTGTGGCTTCCGCAGCTTTTCAGGAGCAGAAACCTTCCTATATATCCAGACTCACGAGAGACTGAGGGTGTGGGAGACACGAGCGAAGAAGATGCTTCCAGATTAGCCGAGCCACCTGTTAGACGATTATTCCCTCAAATCACGTGCTCACATGATTGGAATAAAGTTCCAATTTGTCTTTAAGTCCCTGTAAGGTTTCAGAGAACATTCAGTCAATCTCAGAAATATTCAAGTCATACGTTTGTTCACACAGATTGCACGGAACTTATCCAAGGACTGAAGAACGCGTCAACGCAGTAAAGCCAAGGCGTTAACGCAATGAGTTTATAATGGAGAGCAGGACCCTTCACAATACACACCAATGCGTCAACGCATTAGTGACAGCGTCGACGCATCGGCTTGGTTGTTGATCAAAAGACCTTCGGACATCAGCCCAAGGCGTCAACGCTTCCATCGTGCAGCGTCGCCTCACCTCCTCAAGCGAGATGCTCACGCCCTTGGCAACTGGCCAATGCGTCAACGCATCCAGTGTCAGCGTCGACGCAATGAACAAGACAGCAAGTGAAAGACGCACAATTGCGTCTACGCAGTCAGCCAAGTGCGTCAACGCACTAAAAGCACAGAACCCATATAGATGAAGACAGTTTAATCAGAAGATGTGCATGCAAACAAGAAATCTCCAAGGCTCCTTTCAGACACTAGATCCAGAGATTATCCAGACAATGCAGGATCTTTAACAGTCACCAAGAAGCAACACATAATTTGATTCATAGTGTTAGTCATCATCAAAACTACAGAGATTCAACAATCTCCCCCTTTTTGATGATGGCAACACCATGAGTCAAATTCAGTGAAAAAGGAACACCAACCTAAAGCAGTCTCAATAACAACAGCAATAGTTCGATAAAACAGCAATGGTGACCTCTCAAAACCTGAACTCACAGCACTCATTATCTTTTACCCAAAACATTCCAAAAACATCCTTTTCACTAGCTCAACCTCCTCCTTTCAACCTCTCCACTCCCCCTCCTCCTTTCAACCTTCTCCCCCTTTGACATCATCAAAACAAAAGAGAAAGAGAGATGTTGACGCTGGATTGATGAGAAAAGATGGAGAGAGTTCCAACAGTAGAAACTCAGTGTCAAATCTTAGATGCTTAAGTGGGGCTTTAAAGTCAGTGAAGAATCTTGGAGTTCTGGTAAGAGAAAGAGATTCAGAAGAAGCTTGAAGTTTATTAACTTACGATGAATATGAAAGAAGAGCAAGTGTCAACAAATATGACTGAGGTAGCTGTTAAGGCTCGTCAAAAGGACAACAAGAATTTGAACCATGAAAACAGCCTGTAGGCGCTGAGGACAAACATTCCAAGGAGAGAAAGCACTGTTATAGAGTGTATTTGGCCAGTTACACCTTTGACATTAAGTATGCACCTTGGTCAGAGGCCAGCATCCTCAGTTACTCAGTGTAAGAGCCTCATACCTTCTCAGTTAGAGAACAGAGATAGTGACTATTGGTTTTTACATGACGAGACACCTTGATCAGAGGCCAGAATCCCCAGTTACTCACCACATGTCATCATTGCTCTGCCAAAACATAAATTTTGAATTGAATTTCTTTCTTTTGTTTTTGTTTATGAGAACTGATACTTCATGACTTAGAAAGTTCCCATTTCATTGATGGGATTCCTAGTTTCTCAGTATACAGTTTTAAACACTGATCAGTTTAACTAGCTCTTCAAGAAGGTTGTTTGAAGACAAAGCCAGGGCAATTACTCGTGGTCTTATCACGAAATCCAATGAAAAGCGTATAACAGAACCCATTTCATATGAGTCTAGCTTGTTCATCAGTCAAGAAACAAAGTAAGAGGATATACTTGTGAAGGTTAATCTTAGCCTCTTAAGACTTACTAGAAGAAGATTCTGGCTGGACTTTAATTGCACAAACTTAAGGATGTAGGAAATGAACGAGGTTCTACTAAAAAAGGAATGCTCAAGATCAATTCTGACAATTAATCCAGCAACAACAACCATCTTTCAAACATTTTTAATTAGTCAAGCTCCCCCTCTCTAGTAGCTCTATCTCCCATTCTACCTTGATAACAGCAGAGAAACAGACCTGATACCTCTCAAATCTCACACCCGCTCCCCCTCACATAGTGACCCCATCAGAAAAAGTAAGACAGAACTACCACTAAAATCATGGAAATACATAAAACTGAATTCATTGCCACAGATCAGTCAGAGTTTGTAAATACCAAGTTCTCTTCTCAATGAAGTGAATTTTTCACTATCTAAAGGTTTTGTAAAAATATCAGCAGTTTGATTTGCAGTCCCAACATGAATTAGTTCAAATGTTTTATTTGCAATTTCATTTCTAATAAAGTGGTGCCTGATTTCAATGTGTTTTGTTCGTGAGTGTAAAACAGGATTCTTTGCAATGTTTATGGCACTCGTGTTGTCACAAAAAATGGGAGTGCATCCTGTCTCTACTTGGTAATCCTGAAGCTGATGCTTAATCAGATAACTTGAGTGCCACAGCTGCTTGCAGCCACGTATTCAGCCTCAGCAGTGGAAAGGGCCACTGAATGTTGTTTCTTTGAACTCCAAGAAACTAGGCATCCTCCTAAGAATTGGCAGTGGCCACTGGTGCTCTTCCTATCTAATTTGCATCAGCAAAGTCTGCATCAGTGTATGCAACTAAATCTAATGTGCGAGAAGCAGGATACCATAATCCTAATGTGTGTGTGGCAGATAGATATCTAAAGATCCTTTTTACAGCAGACAAATGAAGTTCAGTAGGCCTAGACTGATATCTTGCACATAAGCCAACACTGAATTGTATGTCTGGCCTAGAAGCTGTTAAGTACAAGAGGGATCCAATCATACCTCTGTAGAGTTTTTCATCCACTTGTTTACCTGACTCATCTGCATTAAGGGTCATGCTTGTGCTCATTGGGGTGGATATTTGCTTCAGGTTAGTCATCCCAAACCTTTTTAGGATATCCAGCGTGTACTTGGTTTGGTGGAAGAAGCAGCCATCTGAAATTTGATTTATCTGTAAGCCAAGAAAATAAGTCAGTTCTCCAACTAAGCTCATCTCAAATTCAGCTGACATAAGTTGTGAAAATTCATTACACAGTTCAGGATTTGTTGATCCAAAGATGATGTCGTCTACGTATACCTGAACTATGATGAGATCTTGTCTTGAATTCTTAGTGAATAAAGTTTGGTCAACATTACCTCTGTTATATCCTTTATTCAGTAAGAAACTGGTCAGCCTTTCATACCAGGCCCGAGGAGCCTGCTTTAGTCCATAAAGAGCTTTGTTTAACCTGAAAACTTGATCAGGTTTAGTCGAAAACTGAAAACCAGGAGGTTGTTCAACATAAACATCTTCTTTTAGAATTCCATTCAAGAAAGCACTCTTAACATCCATTTGTTGAAGTTTTATGTTGTTTGAACAAGCAAATGCTAATAGAATTCTGATAGCCTCCATTCTAGCTACTGGAGCAAAGGATTCATCAAAGTCTACTTCATACTCCTGACTGTAGCATTTAGCTACAAGTCTAGCTTTATTCCTAGAGATGACACCTTCTTCATTCAGTTTGTTCTTAAAAACCCATTTTGTTCCTATCACGTTGAAATTTTCAGGTCTAGGTACAAGTTCCCAGACATTGTTTCTATCAAATTGCCCTAGTTCTTCACACATGGCAGTTACCCAATTCTCATCACTTAAAGCTTCTTCAATGGTCTTAGGTTCAATTTGAGAAACTAAAGCAATTAAATCTTGATTCTGAACATTTCTGAAATGGGATCTTGTCCTAGGGGGATCATGAAGACTACCAATTATATTGGTTACAGGGTGGTCTTTTAAAATTCTGACATTTGTTGAGGACTCACCTTGTTCGGCTGTACTTACTGGGTTCAGATCAGTGGGTTCTTCAGCCGGTTGTACTTCCTCCTCTTGCATTTGATTCAGGAACTCTCCATCATGACTTGTAGACCTGTTATCATCATTTAGACTGATAGAGATTTTTGTTTCATCAAAAATGACATGAGGGGTTTCCTCTACAGTTCTATCAGTTTTATTAAAGACCCTGAAGGCTCTAGATGTTTCAGAGTATCCTAGGAATATTCCCGGAATACTTCTAGCATCAAATTTATCTAAGTCTCTCTTGTTGTTATTATGAATAAAGCATTTTGAACCAAAAATTTTGAAATATGAGACATTAGGCCTCTTACCTTTCAGGAGTTCATATGGTGTTTTCTTATGTATGGGTCTTACCAAAGCTCTATTAAGTATATAACAGGCTGTGTTTGCTGCTTCTGCCCAAAAACTCTTCGGTAGCTGACTCTCATTAGTAATGTTCTTGCCATTTCCACTATTGTTCGATTCTTTCTCTCCACAATTCCATTCTGCTCTGGGTCCTGGGAGAAGAAAATTTGTGAGTCAGTCCCTCCTTGTCACAAAAACTAGAAAATGAGGAGTTCTCAAACTCTCCTCCATGATCTGATTGGATAACAGTGATCTTGTGGCCTACATGTTTCTGCTTATTTAAAAAATGTTCAAATTTTTGAAAAACATCACTCTTATTCGCCAAGAAAAACAACCATGCAAATCTAGAGTAGTCATCGACAATGACAAAACCAAATCTCTTACCATTTAGGCTCTGGGTTCTGGTAGGACCAAAGAGATCCATGTGCAAGTGTTCCATAAGCTTGTTTGACAAGCTCTCAGTCCTTATTTTAAAAGAAGCTCGGGTTTGCTTGCCTAGAGCACAGGCATCGCAAGGCTTAGAGAATGATTTGAACTTCAAGCTAGGCATGCCTCTAACTAAGTCAAATTTAGCTAATTTATGCAAGGTGTTAAAGCTAGCATGACCTAGTCGCCTATGCCAGTCAAACATGTTATTCTCTGAATCAGCAGAGAGACACAGATTAGACTCAGACTCAACATCAAAATCCACAATATAGACATTATTGACTCTATTTGCAATGAACTTTATTTTATCGGAGTTGGGTTCTAGAATTTTGCAAGCATGCTCATCAAAAAGGACCTTGTGACCCTTGTCACATAGCTGACTAATACTCAATAAGTTGTGTTGTAGACCTTCGACCAACAATACTTTTTCAACAGAGTTGGAGGTTTTCTTACCGATGGTTCCGGTCCCAATGATTTGGCCTTTGTTTTTACCTCCAAACTTGACTGTCCCTCCTGCTTTCAATTCAAGCTTGCTGAACTTTCTTTGATCCCCTGTCATGTGCCTCGAGCAGCCACTGTCGAGATACCACTTGTTGTTCTCGGCTGCTAGGCTCACCTACACAATAATAATTTAAGTAGTGTGCTTTGGAGCCCAAGGTAAGTTGGGTCCAAAAATACCGCTCAAATGATTAAGCATAATTTTGGGGATCCAGATCTGCTTCACTCCTTTTTTCTTTCTGTGCTGAGAGTTGACAGTTTTGCTATTGATGTGCATTTCAGTCATTTCCTTTTGTTTCTCAAAGTGTGTCCAGTTTCTGTTGATAAAAGCTTGGGTCCCAGCCAAACCATAATTTCTAAACTGTCTAGATGAAGGCATTTTATTGACAGTATTCTGTGTGTAGTTAGACCTTCCCATGTTTCTTTTAAAATAGCCCATTCTTTTATTAGAGTCATAGTTGTTGAATTGACAGGCACTTTGCTTCTGGTGCGTGGGCTTGTTGAATTTCTTAAAGACATCTTTTCCAAAATCAGGCTGTTGTTTATGGATGTTCTTTTGTTGTTCAGTACTTTTGGAACTGGATGGGATGTCCAGTTTCTCTTTTCCTTTCTCAGTGCAAAATGTGGTGGTTTTTATCCCAAATGCTTCCTTCTTATTTGGGTTGAAACCCAAACCTTCTCTGTTAAAGTTTACTTTAGTGCCTAACAAGGCGTTCAAATTGCTTTCTCCCAAAACAAACCTCTCAAGAGTTTTCTTCTTATCTTCCAACTCCTTTCGCAGAGATATGTTGTTTTCCAGCAATTCATCATTGACCTTTATAACAGCTTCATACCCTTCCTTGATTAAGTCATTTTGTCTCAGGTGTTCTTCAGTATGTTGATTGGTTTCATCAAGCTGTTTTCTAAATTTTTTAAGTTCATTCTTAAAAAGATTATTCTCATTTCTTACATTTTCCATCTGAGCTAATTCAGCTACTAGTTTGGAATTTTCTATCTTGACGAGTTCTTGCTCTTCATTAACCATATTGAGTTTGCGTTTGATGACTCTATGTTCTTTAGCTAAGGCATTGTACATATCTAGCAGTTCACCATATTTCTCTTCCGAGTCATCAATAGAGTAAGTTACAAAGGGATTGGTTACCTCATTTTCCTCGTCGGCCATCAGACATACTCCTTCAGTCTCCTTTCCTGAGGAATTAGTCTCTGAGTCTTCCTCTTCATCGCTCCAAGTGCATACCATAGCTTTTGGCTTTTTCTTGTACACTTTGGAGCCTTTCTTGTTGTAGTCCGGTGTCTTCTTCTGAAGCTCAGGGCAATCTTGCTTCATGTGCCCAAAGTTCCTGCAATGATAACACATCACACCTTTAGCATTCCTATCCTTGTCATTGCATTGTTCAGATATTTACCTGATGAGTAGTTTCTTCTTTTCCTATATGAATTTCCCTGCATTTTCAGGAATTTCCTGAACTGACGTGTGAGCAGTGCTTTTTCACTTCTGTCAAGGTCTGGAATTCCATTGGACTCTCCGCTGCTGCTGCTACTGCTGCTGTGTCGTTCAACTTTAAGAGCAACATTCTTGCCCTTTCTGTCATTTCCTTCTCCTGTTTTCTTGAGATTTATCTCATAGGTCATAAGAGACCCTATGAGTTCAGTGACGGTCATGGTTGTTAAATCCTTTGATTCCTCTATCACAGTAGCTTTTGTGTGCCACGCTAGAGTCAAGGATCTTAAGATCTTCCTGACTATATCCCCTTCAGATATTTCCTTTCCAAATCCCTTGAGGCTGTTTGTGATCAGTGACAGCCTAGCGTACATATCAGTCACGCTCTCCTCTAACTTCATCTTGAATAATTCATACTCAGAGGTTAGGTAGTTTACTTTGGTAGCTCTGACCTGAGAGGTACCCTCGTAAATCAGCACTAGTTCATCCCACATCTTCTTAGCTGTCTTGCACACCGAAATTCGGGCATATTCTTCAGGGTGAACTGCGCACTGGATGATGTTGAGCGCAGACCAGTTCAGTCCGGATAATTTGACTTGTTCTTCAGACCACATCTCCTCATTCGGAGGTAAATCATAAGGTCCAGTTGTAATGACTCTCCACAGCTTGTGGCTCTGAGATCGGATGAAAACTTCCATCCTATTTTTCCAAAAGAAATAATTAGAACCATCAAAATATGGGGGACGGGAGATTGACTGTCCTGTAGCTATGTAGCTGCGAGGACCACTGGTTCCAGGATTACCCTGGTCGTTGGACCACATCTCGGGTAAACCTGCTCTGATACCAACTGTTAAACAGGAGGACGGTGAGCTAGAAGGGGAGGGGATGAATAGATCACCGTTTAAAAAATATTTGTCCGAACCGAGGAGATCTTAGAAGATGAGATTGGCTAGGAAGACTGACAATATGTAAAATGATCCGGAACCTTAACCAAGATAAAGCAGGTCACGAGCGCAGAACATATATCACTCAGAATTTCATCAGCACATATGCACAAGCACTAAGCGAGCAGTCAGACTAAGGTTTCGATCAACAACAATCACACTTACTTCATGAAGCCAGACAAAAGCATAAAGAAAATAGATGCGCACAACCACACCACGGAGAACAAGAGGTTTAGATGGTTCAGTCTGCAACCTGTAGACTTACGTCCATCCCTCACTCAAGGCAGAGTGAGGCTTCCCTTTCACAAGAAAGAACCGCAGACTCAGTCTGCCAACAACACGTTGACCCACAGCTTGGGGATCGAAATCCCTACAGACGCTGAACTCACAGCTTGCACCCAGGTCTCACACCCCAAGACCTGACCCGGAGATAACTCTCCCTTCCTCTTAGACAAGAGGGAACCCAGCAATGACCCACCCTCACTGCAATTCAGAGACACTGTCTCTCTTCCTCCTCAGCTGGAGGGAAGAACCCAGGTAGCCTTCTCACTACCTGCACACAAAACCCCGGAGAACTCCTCCCTTCCTCTGATCTAAATCAGAGGGAAGCCCCATTGCGACCCAGAGGATTCACCTCTCTTCCTCTACACCTAGAGGGAACAAAAACAGAGTATCGGAATTTGAGAACGAACAAACGAAGACATAAAGAAATATTGAAAGACAATCGAACGGAGAAACAATGTAGCTTCTTAAAGAAGCATAAACAAAACGTAGCAGAAAACCATCCTCTCCTTCATCACTCTCTCTCTTCCAGGTACGCTCAACGAATGGATCAGGATGGCTTCTCCTCTCCTTCCTCTCGCTCTGGCCTCACCATTTTTCTTGTGGCTTCCGCAGCTTTTCAGGAGCAGAAACCTTCCTATATATCCAGACTCACGAGAGACTGAGGGTGTGGGAGACACGAGCGAAGAAGATGCTTCCAATCAGCCGAGCCACGTGTTAGACGATTATTCCCTCAAATCACGTGCTCACATGATTGGAATAAAGTTCCAATTTGTCTTTAAGTCCCTGTAAGGTTTCAGAGAACATTCAGTCAATCTCAGAAATATTCAAGTAATATGTTTGTTCACACAGATTGCACGGAACTTATCCAAGGACTGAAGAACGCGTCAACGTGGTAAAGCCAAGGCGTTAACGCAATGAGTTTATAATGGAGAGCAGGACCCTTCACAATACACACCAATGCCTCAACGCATTAGTGACAGCGTCGACGCATCGGCTTGGTTGTTGATCAAAAGACCTTCGGACATCAGCCCAAGGCGTCAACGCTTCCATCGTGCAGCGTCGCCTCACCTCCTCAAGCGAGATGTTCATGCCCTTGGTAACTGGCCAATGCGTCAACGCATCCAGTGTCAGCGTCGACGCAATGAACAAGACAGCAAGTGAAAGACGCACAATTGCGTCTACGCAGTCAGCCAAGTGCGTCAACGCACTAAAAGCACAGAACCCATATAGATGAAGACAGTTTAATCAGAAGATGTGCATGCAAACAAGAAATCTCCCAAGGCTCCTTTCAGACACTAGATCCAGAGATTATCCAGACAATGCAGGATCTTTAACAGTCACCAGGAAGCAACACATAATTTGATTCATAGTGTTAGTCATCATCAAAACTATAGAGATTCAACAGTGTCTCCTCACAGGTGGGTGCTCTCTCAATAGGAGGAATAGGCTCAATATTCTCACTAGGTATCACCGTGGGCCCCTTATATGGCACTAGGTCGGCTACATTGAATGTGGGACTCACTCCATACTCCTCGGGAAGATCTAACTCATAGTTATTAGTGCCAAGGCGTCTCAAAACTTGGAAGGGACCAGCCCCACGAGGCCTCAATTTCGAGATGGCTCTTGGGGAGAGTCTCTCTATCCTCACCATCACAAAGTCACCCACGTGGAATTCTTGGTGACGTCGATGAGAGTCGGCCTACCTTTTATAACTCTCATTCTTTTTGTTGATGTGCTTGCTAAGGTTTTCATGCAATTTTGTGAATGTTGACATTCTAGGGGTGATGGGTGGACCTGGGCAACCAAAAGTAGACCAATCATGTTTTGATGTCAAGAAGACTTTGATGGAATTAGGAGGGCCGGGGCGACCATATGTGGACTTATCATGCAATGCTGTCATGTATACTTTGGTGGGCCTAGGTGGGTCGGGGCACCCGTAGGTGAACCTATCATGCAAAGTGGTGATGAATGTCGGGGGACTCGGACATCCGTAGATGCTTTTGACATGTGTATGACCAATGTTAAATGAGGGAGGGTCGATACACCCGAATATGAACCAATCATGCATCCTACTTGACATGTGGGTGATATGAACGAGTGGACCCGACTTATGAATCATGCCAAGTGGTGTTGTACATCAAGACTTATGCACTCTTGTGCCAAAGAGGTCTCCTATGTGTGGGCTTTTGAACTTCCATTGGAATGGGTCAAAGGGGTCTAGGAAGGTAGATATCAGGAAGTGGGGCACTTCCTCGATCCCTAGGCGTAGATTGCCCAGAGTCATGGCTCCCATGGTGTAACCCGATCTAGGATGGGGTGGATTGGGTCAAACATGGTGGGTTGGGATAGGGAAAGGTAGGTGGTGGTTAAGGTGATTGGGTCACACGGGTTCCTTGACTCCCATTGGAATGGATCATAGGGATCATAAAATGGGTTACCAAGAGGGAGGGGCCTTATGTCCTCAAGATCCTCAAATCGTGGTGGGTCATCCTCCTCTAATGAAAAAATTGGGCCGAAGTTCTTGGTGAGTGGGTTGGCCATGAGGGGAGGGCTTGGCTTCCTACCCGATATAAGAAGCTCCAAATTGAGGAGAAGGTCGGGCTCATCGGGTGTGAAGAGGAATAGAAGGAGGTCGCTAGTGTAGCAACCAATGGTGCAAACCGAGGTGATAGACCCGATGCATAGGTGTAGGAGGCCAAGGCTCCTAGGTTGTTCGGCCATAGGGGTCAACATGCTAGTGAACTCAATTTGCCATGCTAAGCCTTTGAGAAGCTCCCCTAAGGTTTCCACTTGGTAAGATGATTGGATGGTGGTATGATAGGAGAAGAAGGGCACTATGGGAAGATTTTGCTTCATGGGAGGGAAATAGTGGGCTGTGATCTCTCTTATTGGGCTCTCCTTTAGCCAACTAATAATGGGTTCTCCTAAGATGAGCTCTGCCCCAACTAGAGAGGGTGGTGTAAGGTAAAGACCATCGTGTGAGGTTTCTTCTTCAACTTGGACAAGGTGGGGAGTGGTTTTGGAGTAGTCACCACTAAGGTGTCAGGTATGGGTTCCTCCTCCAAAGAGGTAAGAGGGTCTTTTGGGGTTGGGGTGATGATGGTTGGTGTATAGTGCACCTGGGGTGGAGGGTAAAGGAAAACTGGATTTGGGATAGGGAGGGGAAGTAGTGGCGGCCTAAGACATGGGAGTTTTGGGGGAGGGAGTGGGAGATGGGTTGGTTGGGGTGGCTTGGGTTGGTCGATCTTGGGGGGAGTGTCCCTTATAAGGGAAGATGGAGGGGTAGTGGTGGGGACCAAGGGGGCTTGTGGAGTATGGGTTTTGTGGAGAATTGTGGGTTGGGGGATGGTTGCCGTCGTGGGCCTAGGTGGAGGGGTGGACACGGGGTCCACGTGGGTTTGAATGGTGAGAATGGGGTGAGTGGTGGTCCTTATTGGGGAAACTGGGTCGGTTAGGGGTCTCTTCCCCTTGGGATCGGCCGGTTGTGGAGGGGTGGAAGTGGGGGCCAATTGGGTTTGGATAGCGAGGTTTGTGGAAGGTGGTTTTGGTTGGGGTGTGGGGATCCTCATGGGGTTAGGTG